>BQKN01066796.1:100529-178340 GCA_022839385.1 Asparagus kiusianus
GAAGAATTCAAACAACAATTGATCCGAAATCTATGTAGGCGGAAGATAAAATTGATTATAACCTGAAGAATATTTATCTTGAACTATCTTTAGGCGGAAGATGAATTTGATGATGAATTCAAACAGATACTATTACTGATTATTATTTTTCTAGACTAAGGAACGAAAAGTATAGAAAAATATAATAAATTCATGTTAAAATTTAACAATAACTCATTGAAATAGATAAAGAATTCAAACAGGATATGAATATCTTTTGCGATCTCTTTAGACGGAAGTTGAAGTTGATTCTAACCCGTTGAAGATATTTCTTGAACTATCTTCAGGCGGAAGAGGATTGATGAAGAGTGTAAACAGGATGTGGGGAATCTTGGCATGTGCATGTGTCTTGAACTCCCTACATGCATTCACGCTATGTTGCAACTTAAATTTAAATGTGGGGAAGTTGAGGTAATAATAAAATGTGTCTTAATATGAGCAACGTGTATAAAGATGAGCAACATGTCCAATTCTTTTAGTAAAACTGTGACATCTGTTGATGCCTGGCTGGCCTGGATTATGACTATCTTATCTATTACATATACATATAAAAGTGCTCAAATCTATTACGTTACATTTAACAAAAGTATCGAAAGTAAGTTTCAAGATACATCTTAAACTTTTGCATAATTACAACTACATAATATGATTAAACATAAGCAACACAACTATTCACACTAAACTTTGTTTGAAAACTCTTCAGAAGTGGTTGTCAAGTCTTCCAGAAGTTAGTTCTCTTTTCCACTGCTTCGATTGGTTCTCCTTTTCTTATTTGCTACATTAAGAATATTGAACTTGAATTATTAAAATAGATTTTAACATATTAGTTACTTTTGTAAAATAATTCTCATCATTACAAATAGGAAGTCATATATTTTACCTTCCTGCATTGGCAATTTGAACTGTCAATACTACCAGTATTTTCTTCCACTTCGATGCTGTTAATTACAACCGGATTGTTTTTGACGGCCTTCTCAATCTTTGGTTTTATCATTATGTTAGTAGTATTTTTCAAAACCGAATTTGAAATAGGAGTAGTCAATGGAGTTGTTGGTGGTCCTTCTTCAGTAAGGCTAATAACAGGAGATTCTTGAGGGGCGAACACATCCTAATTAGAATTAATGATTAAACAATTAGAATTAGTATGATAAATGAATTGTCTACCATTCTATGATTTAAGAATTTAATCTTGTGGTGTATTTTCAATGTAGCTTTCTTTATTTCTGTCGTGTAAGTCCTCTATTAGTTTCATAACTGTGAATCCTTCATTACCCTCAATGTAAATGTATTTAGTAAGCTTAATCTAAACTTTAATTTTCTTACCCACAATCCCCTTAATCAATGATGGAAAAACTTCCTTTCCTTTAATCTGCTAACACATCAGTATGTCATGAAATGAAACAATACAAACATAAACTTATAGACTTCAAACAAAATTAGATGATCAAAACTAATAAAGAGGTTTATGTAATTACCTTCACCAAATTCTTGGCCACTTCATCAGCAGAAACCTTAAACAATTTCTCAGCTTCTCTATTGAATAATGTTATCATGGAAACGGGTGAATAATCTTCGACCTCTAGTATTATCTTATAACTGTAAATAATACAAACATTCATTACATTTCATAATTATTTAACTATTATATAACTTTATATGCGAGTCAATATGATATCATAATATTTTCAGTTTTGTGCCATGACTTGTTTGTTACATTTCTCACACCAGAATGAATTACCAGCTATTAAGGATTTTTTTGAACAATCAGGGCAACCACTGTATCTCCATTTCATATGCTTAATAATACCAATGATAATAACTTCGCAAATTAAATAATATTCATGTAATGATGGGAAAATAATTTCTCTGAAAAGTAATATAAATCAGAGATGAAACATACTCATAGAACATAACCTATTATATAATGTAAATTTATATTAGAAGTCCCAGGGTCATTGAAGTAAAGTAAATCATTCAATATGGTATTTGATGCTTTGATAAGCTATGGTTGATCTGCTGAGAAGTTGACTGGGTTAGGAATTATTTGCAGCAATTCCTCACTGTCATTGAAATTTCTAGATGATGATAAATTCACTTTAGAAATCCATATGAGCAACAATATATTAATGACAATTATTCATACATACAAACATAATGCAAATGTACAACATTACATTTCATGTTTAGAGTATAATCTCTTTAACTACACCACATGCCTCTGAGATAAATCCTTCACCTTTTGATCATCAATGTTGATATACTCTCAACACGCTGCTAGATGAAACTGTATTATTTCCTACTACATACACGAAATGAAATTATGTTATACGATAACTAACTATAGATATGCATAATCAGATCTACAAATATTAACCAAGCTTCAAAATATCCTCTGTCTACTAAGCTTTAATACAATCAACCAGTCAAGCCCTTGGTCTAGAACTATTTGGAGAGGCTTTCATTATCCAAAGCATTCGTTCATCTTATGGTTGATTCATTCCAGAATATTGACTCAAGATAGACTATACAAAATGAGAATGTTGGACACGAATACTTGTGTCTTATGCTCAAATCATATAGAGGAAACCTGTCGGAATTTGATCTTCGAATGTTAATATTCTGTCCAAGCATGGAATAAAGTTATGGATTGGTTGGGCTTTGCTTGGAGATCTTGCTATTGGAATCTTATCATCGATTGGTATTGCAACAACCTAAAGGGGAAGAATTTTATGAAAAATTTGAAGAGGATGTCATTATCAATTACAGTCTATTTGATATGACAAGAAAGGAACTTGAGAATTTTTCAGCACAAAAATAGGGGGCCTGATCATTTGTTTCGTGCTATGAAGATATCAATTTTCTCCAAGATTTTGAATGATGATATCCGTGACCATATGAAGGAGAAGCTAGAAAAAATGTAATATGCTCTATTCTTGATCTGTTGTTTCCAAACGCTGTGTTTGGATAGTTAGTTTTCAGGTTTCATTCTTGGATAGTTGATGTACTCAAATTTCAAATTTTGGTGATGAATAAAATTTCTTTTCATTGACCAAAAAAACATTAACCAAGCTTCAATTAATTTCAATTTGAATGGATAGCAATGGTACGTGCTCATTACCTCGAAAATTTGTTACAAATATTCCAGTGATTATCATAATCATATTATTTGGTTCATACTGTTGAGCTTGATCTTCTAAATCAAATGCAATTTCATTCCATAATATCACTGTACATTCCTTGCCCCTTTAAGAAAAGTCAAAAATCAGCCATGATATAAAATGATACTAGAATCCATTATAATTTCAAATGTATACAACACTTACAAATCATTAATAATTTTTAACAATCTTCTAGTTTGTCTTTTCCCTCTAGTATTAGAATCTTCCAATGGGTATATATCCTTCACAATTCCTACAACATCTATGAAATTTATATATTATTAATACATGTATTAGCAAGTTTATCAAACTGATCAAAGAAAAACATAATTATTAAAATTGTGCATGACCTTACCATAAAGATATGTACGCCTTCCTAAAAATTGTTGAAGTTCATCATAATCTTTAAATTTAAATTTTTGTCTTGGGATTTGCTCATCATCATCTTGGATAACCTTAATCTCAGTCTGTCTAAAGAAGCATATAAAGTAATTATTTTGTGTTGCTCGATAATCACCCTACGCAGTTATCACTTTGAACTTAGAAAGGACATTAATCCTCCCTTCCTCTATCATTGGTCTGAACCTAGATATCTCAGTTTCTTTTATATTCCCTTGAACGTCATTATCCTAATAAGAATAAATAAAGCAGATTAGTAATTATAAAATGATTTCTAAATATGAAATAGATAATCACATGCTATATGTATCAGACTTTTATCGTTTAAGTCAAATAAAGGTTAGACTATGCAACTTACATTTTCATCTACCAATATTAGTTGTAATCCATATACTTATTTAGAGATTGGATTGATGTTCTCCCATAACCTGGTAACCCTCACCTTGATTAGTTGATCTTTAGTAGTAAGGTCCAAATCTTTTATTGCTGTATAGCTAGTTATTGACATTCTCAATGATGATCAACTGCAAGATGAAAAGTTCAAAAAATATAAGTAAAAAGACAGAAGCTATAATGTATAATAAAATCACAGTTATGTATAAAATTCAAACATTACATTCATCATAAAAGTATGCGTATGTTGGGAAAAATAATTAACTGTTTCATGTTTGACAATATAGTTGTAAGACATAGTGTTGACATAATACCTACAGGTAGATTGTTGAAAATTTCTCTATACACAATATTCTCTGTTACATTGTTATCTATTCCATCTTCATTTTCAATGAAAATTTTAATTCCCTGCAGTGAAGTAACTCTGGAAATTGCAACATATAACTGCCCATGAGTAAAACATGGTTTTGGAAGATACAATCCAACATGCTTTAGAGTTTGCCCTTGGCTTTTATTAATAGTCATCACAAAATATGTCCTTACCGGTAATTGTCTTCTTTTCATATAAAATTGCCACTTGGAATCAGTATTGGTCATACATGTCCTGGATATAAAATACTTTGACCCAATATTAGTTCCACTTATTATTCTACCTTCTATTATCCATTTAAGAAGTTGTGTAATAACTAATCTCGTACCATTGTAAAGACCATCCACTGGGCTAAGATAACGCAAAAGCATGATAGGAGTACTAACTTTAAGTTTGATTTCATGATTTGGAATCCCAGGGAACTTATGTGAATTTAGAAATTCTGTTGGATATAAAATTTAATTGCTTGCAAGATTTGGCAAGGTGGGACAAAGAGAATCTAAACTCAAATATGTAACGTACTCCCACGAAACAATGTTAAGAATTTTATTGTTAATTATGTCAACAACTTCATTCCTTGCTGTTAGTATAGCTATTTCCTCTAAATACTTTTCATTTGAGTAATTCTGCATCAATCTAGGATATGTAGACGATATAACCTCATCAATCGGATTTCCATTCGCATGAATTATAAAATTATCGGGTATCTCAACTAACAAATCCTTATCTTGAAATGCATATTTCTTACACATGTTATCTCCATTTCCAATATCCAGTACCCACTTACTAAAGTCAAAGGTAGACATTGTATTACTTTCACTCAATTGTATTTGCAATCTCATATTCTTAGTAAGTGTTAAAACTTTACAGTCCCTCCATAAATATGAACAACTGATTGAAGCATGTAAAATATCATGTTTAGATCCTTTTGGAATAACAGGAAGTATTTGTTTGAAGTCGCCTCCAAGAACAACTGTCTTTCCACCGAAAGGTTTGTTGTAATTTTTAGAATTTTCTGCTCCTAATATATCTTTTAATGTTCTATCGGCAGCTTCAAAAGCATGTTTGTGGACCATTAGAGCCTCATCCCAGATTATAAGACTTGTCATCTTGATTAATTCAGCTTCTGGACTACCTATTTTGATTCCACAAGTCGAATTATTTTTCAGAATAATAGGAATATTAAATCTAGAATGTGTTGTTCTGCCTCTAGGAAGTAATATTGATGTTATTCCTGATGATGTAACTGCCAATACAATTTGTCCTTCTTACCTTAATTTAGAGATAATTGATTTCCAAAGATAGGTTTTTCCTGTTCCTCCATGACCATATATGAAAAATAATCCTCCCTATTCTTTACACACAGACTCAAGTATTGTGTCATATATTAGTTTTTGATCATTGTTCATTCCTTGAAGAAAATTCTCATTTTCACATCTTAACTCATCCCTGTTAAAATTTAATTCTTCACTAATAATCTTGTGTTTGTATTGTTGCACTATTTGTAGATGCATCCCTTTGAAAAATTTTAAGCTTCTTTCATTTTCAAGCAATAAATATTAAATTTCAGCTAGAATATGACTTTGAAGTTCTTGGTCTGTCATTGTTAAGGTAGGCATGTCAAGAATATTTCTCTGAGCTTCCATAATACCTTCAGCCATATACTTCTAGTTCTTTTCCCATAGTATTTTTGGATTCAAAACTTCACAAAACAATAATAATTTGGCAAACAATTGCCTCAATTGTTTTCCAGAAGCAACATAAGAAGCCTCATCCAAAACATACTGACATTCTTGGTCATCATTTAATAATTGCCAAGCTTGGCATGCTTCTTTGAATGTTGGATAAAGTATTTCATCTTTAGTTTTAATGTCATCAAAGGAAGTTGGACCTTTTATAACATTAAGAAGCAACCTGAGATAAAATCTTTCCCCTAAGGTTGGATGAGAATAAACAACCTGCCAATATTACGACATTTTCCTTGATTTTCCATCGTTTCTCATCAGATAACCAAACATAATGTGAAGGGAAATTCTTGGTATGTGAGTGTTTTTCCTTCATCATACAACTTGTTTGCTTCCATCCAGCTCATAAATTTTGATTTCTTTGCATTAATATTATCAACAATTTCATTAAGATCATCTGAGTCTTTGAAAATCATTCACTGTTGATCAGGAAGGTGAAATGGGAGCCTCTCCATAGTAGGAATTCTGTAAAGTATATCAAATCCGTAGATTCTCCAAATTGCTTCTGGTGCTGAGATGTATCGACAATCCAAATAATATTGGATCTCATCAGCCTTTTTAGAGTTATTTGAAGCGCTTGAACTTGATTTATGTGACCGTAGAGATATGGAAGCATGATTAGGTCCCTTAGTAATATACTTAAAAAGATATTTTATTGACCTACCTCGATTACACCATTCGACATTAATGTGTGATTGATATTTAACAATAAGGTTCCGATTATATGGTACGACATAAGCATTGTCCAACTTTGTATCATTTTTATCTACCCATCTATTATTATCATTCCTTCGCCGGTATACAGCAAAACCGAACTCATCAATTACAGTCTCATTGACATACTTCTTTGGAAAGTGTTTTGAGCAATTTCCCTTTCTCATACATGGGGAGCTTGTATTATATATGCTACAAGGAACGTGCATCATATATTGCCCAACTGCTGCATATCCTACTGGATCAGTTTCTCTATTGGGAATCTCAGCGTTGATTATCTTATTAATAGCATCAGAATCTGGATATTTGCTATTAGGATGCAACCATAGCAATATATGTGCATGTGGCAATCCCCTTTTCTGAAATTCAATAGTATATATACGGTTGCATATATTAAGCCAAACACTAATAAGAATGATGTCATGCTTGGAAATATAACTTCCTCTACACACACACACACATATGTATATCTATATTCATATGTAGTTATTAAATATAATATACACTGACTTATTAGGTTTGGTATTTTATATCTTATATTACAGTATGCTATACACAAACAACTTCCAAAGGTTGTTTGAATTCGTATTTCATATGTAGTTAATAGTTAAAATTATTTTGGTTCTTTACTACTAATATTGTGCACATATGGAACGTAATTAATTTTTAGCTTCCATTTTGTCTTTCTATTGCATCATCTTGTATAATATGATTTCATTTCGTGATACTGGATTTCCATACTCGATTTATCTCTATCTTTCATTAAATGTACTATATTCCATTTCTAACAATGAATTGATTTTCTTTGTCCTGCTGATGGATATGTTTCATAGTCAGGTTTGAGAAATTATTTCTTTACCTCACAAATATGGTTGTCAAATTTTTGAATTTTGGGTTTTGAAAGTTGATGTACATAAGTTATAGAGTTATAAATTTTGAAAGTTAGAAAGTTGATGTATCATAAGTTATACTTAGCCATAGGATTTTCCTTCTACAAATCTGTTAGTTTATATTTTTTTGATGAACTATACAAATATATTTTTTGATGAACTATGTAATTTTGCAATCTGTGGTGTATTTATTTATCATTTTTATTCAGTTTTCAAAGATGTTTTTTAATTCATTTGTTTCACAATGCTTTACTTTATAATGTGTTATATTTCTTCATTAATTTGAGTTCTATTTCAAAATTGGTCACAATTTATTCTCAGATATTGTGCTTTTGATTGTCATTTATCCATTTTTATATTGTTGTATATTCTAAGATACATTTATTTTTACATATTTTTATATTTGTATTTATGAGTAGAAGCTAAAAATACATATGTATATATACATACCAGCAATGTTATTCCTAAAACATTGACCACCTTGCAAGTCTTCCATCAATAGATCAAGCTTTATTTTAAAAACCCTTGCAACTATATCTGGTCTTTCGTCTGGTCTTTGGCCCCTTATCTCATCCAATGCATATTTAATCTCTTTCCATTTGGGATTTGAAGTAATTGTGATGAACAAATCTGGATTTCCTAAAACACAACACAAAGCAATTACATCTTAATAATTTTGAGTCATATATCAATTACCTCCAGTAAACGATGAAGGTAAGATAATTATCTTCCTAACTTGTGCTCCATCTATATCACCTCTGAATATTGCATCTTTAATGCCACAATATAGCTCAGCTCTAAGTTTTGTTTGATTTAGTCTGACCCAAAGCAATCTATCTTCTTCAATACATGTGAACATATCTACAATGTAAGTTTGTAATAGTTTGCCTGAAAGAATCAATGTATGTCCTTTATCACACATTTGTTGGATCCTAAATGCTGCATATTTTATCATTGTGACCTCTTTTCTCTTCAAATTTAAATTATTAGACTCTCCTTCGAATGGAATGTCAAGTCGAAATCCATCTTCACCATATAGGAATAGTAAAGGATATTGCATGGACTTAAAACTTGGGTGAAAATCACTAATTCTAGACAACCCCAATTTGCAGTTATAAGCAACAATATCTCGTACTGCTATTGTTTCATCAATGTTTCCCACAATTAAACCTGCAATCTCAAACATAGTTGGCATATTCTGTAATCTTTCATCACCGCTGCGTGAGGATTTAATTATCAATTGTACTGTCAGTAACTCATTTTCCTTGACTCGGTCTCTCACCATACGAAAACTTTGTACCAACACATTGCAATGATCTAACAATGTAAGTAGACCGCTTACAATAGCATCATCTAATTCATCAGTACCATTAATTGTTGTCTTTCTATTGATTAGCTCATGATCAGTATCATATATGTAAAGTTGATAATATTTTGGATTTTCACCCGGTATAGGTTTTAGAGAACCTATATTATGATGATTTTGACCATTCAAGTGAAAACAATAAGGACCCCCTCCATTATTGTAAGTATTATTAACTCTTCCTCCAGTCGAGGTGAATGAAAACAGAGAGTTGTACATCCTTATATTTTGTTTGAATTTTGTAGACCGTGCTGATCCAGATGGTGATAAGAGTTGTTTAAGGAATTCTGGAGGTTGTTGAAGAAGCAGGAATTTTACTTTCCCTTTACGACAACAAAATGAGAATGTGGGATTCTTAGGTTTCTTAGACTTTTCAGCTCTTCCATCATACCAAAGCATTGCCTTACAATGAGGACAAGTGAATTTAGGAGGCCCAACGTTGAGAATGTCATTCAAAATTCCTTTAGCAAACAATATCTCTCATTACTATATATTTGTTATTTGTGAGAACTTTAATATTTAATAATATGATGATTGTAGTCATACCTTTATTTGGAAAAATATATATTTTACACGTTTAGATTTGTATGATGTATTGGACGATGAACAATTGCTAGCTAGGTTTGAGGAAGTATGGCCTATAATCGTATTTTGATCCCTGTTATTCACCATTTGAGAATTACTTTCATACATATTCTGACATCATCGCTGTCTTTTAGACCGTTTATCTGTTGAAAAAAATAATACTCATAAATCGATATATATCTCCACTCCCTCCGCGCGCGCGCACACACACACACACACACTAACACGTACATAATTTAGTGACGCACCACCTGAGTTCTCATCACAAACCTATAAAACGTTGTTCAATTTCTTGGGTCAACTTAGCTTCATCAACATAGAAATCTCTTGCAGATGACTGAGTGATATTTGTGTGACTTGTATTGCATACACCTAACAATGCATCGTTTATGACTTGTGGACAATTAGTATTCTGGTCCTCATCATTGCTCTCCATTATCCTGAAAATGAGTTCTAAGTGCACATGAGTGTGTGTTACTCTTTACATAAGAACATATACGCATATCAATATCCAACATCTTACTAATCAAGCTTTATGGATAATAATAAGATCAAAACCCAAAATAAAAATATACTTGGAGATAAGTTTCGTTAAAATAGATAAGCATATTTCATATGTAAAGAGAAATGATAACTTAGTGTTACATCTACTAAGAGTATAACACAAATAGATAGTCATAATCCAAGCATCTATGGACAAAACAAAAACTTATCTCAATATATATATGAATTAAACAAATAACAACCAGGAAGATTCCAATTCAACACAGATGTATATAGTTTAGAGAGTCATAATCCAGTTTTTACTGCTCATGATAACAACTTAATTCAACAATAGGTAAAAATGAATATGAATTTGCTAATAGACTTACAATGATGGTCTCCTCTCGGACTCTGAGATATTGATGAGTGTTTGAAAAGACGATGTTGCACTACAAAATAGGCACATATTAAGGCAATTAGTTTATATCAAATGTGATTATCCAATTTTCTTTAAAGTACAATTCAAAATTCCAGTAATCATCAAGTGTCAGTTGTATTTTGGTATTGTAACTCTTATTTACAATATAAGTTTAAACAATTTATTATATAAAGATATATTGTATTGATAGATTAGATAGCTTGTTGTCTTTATTTACTATCAATTGTTGAGTTTATACATTGTTTGAATCTCATTTCTGGATGTAAAATAAGAAGAATGATGTTTGTGTCAACAGTATACAACATATGGTGTGAACGCAATACAAGAATATTCAAACAGTCTATTAGAAGTGCTGAGCAATTGGTTATAGAAATTAAAGTTGATCCTATGATCAATAGCCTAAATACTTATTTGTATGTATATAACAAAAACGGTATGCTATCACTGTAAAAATCAAGGTGGAAGATTTTGGAGATACATAGTGTGGATGCAGGTAGCTGTTCTGCCTCGTGAATATGGGCATGTGCATGTGTGCATGCCTAGCAGACTGCCTAATTAGAGAATCTGACTATTGGGGATGCAATTTTTTAGCTAAAAGAATAGGGATGTGCATGTTGTGCATGTTCAAGAATCATTCCCTAGAGATGAGCTTTTCTCAGGCTCACAATTCATGGATTTAGGTTATAAAAAGTAAGGCAAATAGGATTATCCCCTAGTGTTAGTCTTTTTGTATTATATATTTCTTTTAATGAGTATCTTGATGTACAAAACTTACATATATTGGTGAATGAATAAAGTGCTTCATTGACGAAAAAAGTATCATTAAAAATAGATAAGCATATTCCATATTTATGGAGAATGAGATTACTCAGTATAGAAATTAAAGTTGATACTATGATCATAAGCCTAAATAATTCTTTTTATGAAAAATAATTCAGTCTTTGTCATCAGTATAGAAATTAAAGTTGATACTATGATCAATAGCCTAAATACTTCTTTGTATGTATATAACAAAGGCTGTATGATATCGCTTTAAAAATCAAGGTGGAAGATTTTGGAGATACATAGTGTGGATGCAGGTAGCTATTCTACCTCCTGAATATGGGCCTGTGCATGTGTGCATGCCCAGCAAAATTGCCTAATGAGAGAATTTGACTACTGGGGATGTAATATTTCATCTAAAAGAATAGGGATGTGCATGTTGTGCATGTTAATGTGCATGTTGTGCATGTTCATGAGTCATTTCCTAGAGATGAGCTTTTCTCAGGCTCACAATTCATAGATTCGGGTTCAAAAAAGCAAGGCAAATGCTTGTTTTAGGTGCCCAAACTCTTCAATCTGCAGCAGAGCTGCAATAAGAATGACCATGGAGCCTTTGTATATGGGAAAAAAATTGTGAAAGAGAAACCTTAGCGGATCGAACATTAACATCCTAGTTTCATCAGTAATAGTGATGAGGATTATCAAAAATATGTGGCCATTCTTGAGGTCCAAGATAACCCTACATTTTTCTTACTACAGGTTCCAATTTGCATTTATCTACTTCAATTTTTTGCAGGTGAACTAAACACATAGGAGGGAATTGAAGCATGTACATAATGATGTATGCTAATAAACGGGGGGGTCCATCTATAGAACCCTGTATAATTAAATAAATGAGTTTTTATTGTGAAATATATATTTATATCATAGAGAAGTATGATAACAAGTGTTTTGGGATCAAATAAGTATGATTATGTAAGAGAAATCAAGTGGAAAAGACCAGCACACGATAGGTTCATGCACAGCAGATTTCTGTTGTGCGGTTGACCGTGCGTGGCGCGACGATCGACCGCATAGCGGCCAGACTGTTTTCCCAGTCCGAGTTGTTTTGGGTTTTGGGTCGGGTTTGAGGGCTCATATATATATATATTAAATAATTCGGGAGAGCCTCCTCTTCATCACAGAAAACCCTAGCAGTCTCCCCCTACCCTTTTGCAAACCCTAGCTTATTCTTTGGGCGATTCTTGGAGGATTTCGAGGAGTTCGAGCGAGATCCAACGGTGTTCAGTGAAAGAGAACCCCCTCACGACCTTACCCACGGTTGTTCATCACCCCTCAGGCGAGTTTCATCTCGCCCAACCCTGCACCCAGTTTTAAATGCTTTTAAATGATGTTTTTCATGGGTTTTTGTTGAGCCTAACATGCTAGTTTAAGTATAAAAAGTTGATCTTTATATTGTATGTTGCAAAGGAACATGTTTTCAGATTAATAAAGATCACCCACGTTTTCCTAAGTGCAGATTTTGAATTGGTGTTTAGTATAACAAGAATTTTGAAAGAAAAATAATTGTTTTTGAAGGTTTCGTCATATATATGCATGTTTTAAATTGTTTCTTTTGGTCTATAGTGATTAGACTGTTTATACCATGTTCCAGATATGTTAAATCACATGCATAGGGTTGCTAGTACATATAAACATCACACGAAGATCGAGAACGATATTAGTTAGAACATAACCTGAAATAGGATTTTTCTGCTTCGCGGTCAACCGCGGGCGGCGCGACGGTCGACCGCGTATCGTGCACAGATCGAATTTCAGCTTTTGTCTTGATCGCGGTCGACATCACTGGGCACGACGGTCGACCATCGATCGCGGTCGACTATGCGTGGTGTGGCGGTCGACCGCTGGGGAGCACAGAAACACAGTGAGTTTCTGTTCTTAGTGCGGTCGCTGCGCTGGGCGCGACGGTCGACCGTGAGTCAGTTTTCTGCCCTATTTTGTTTTGTGCATACGGCGTGTGGCTAGCTAGATTTCTGGATTATTTGGGATTGTTAAGCACAGAGAATTGTGTTTATGAGTTGACTACAGACAGGAGGCTTTGTTTATTTCATCGAGACATGAGAGTGAATAGTATATAGATGTTTTTAATTTGAAATCTATTGTTGTCCATGTATTGGACACCTATCGATTACGGCCCATGTGTTGGACCTCGATCATATAGTCTATGTGTGGGACATTTGCTTATTTCAGTCCATGTGTTGGAGATGTAGCTTTGCGGCCCATGTGTTGGACCTACGTTATTTATAGTCCATGTATTGGACCTACCTCATGTATAGTCCATGTGTTGGGCTTTATCATATTTCAGTCCATGTGTTGGACATTGGTTACATGCAATCCATGCGTTGGACATTCAGTGAATTTTGTCTTATCTAACATATGGTAGAGGAAGTTCAAGAGTTGAACAAGTATTCTGATATCTGATAGGATATTTTTGAGATAGTTTGAAATGGAGATTTTGCTCCAAGTTATAGTTGGATTTGATAGTTAGCTATTTACTATATGAGCTTATGGGATGGTTGAGACTTCCATGCACATGTTGTAAATTCTTAAATATCAAACTACCATTTTTATTTCCGATTGATGTTCTGACTATCTATATGTATTATCAGTATTTTCTATCCAACTAGCCCTCCCCTTGGGGTTGGTTGAGATGTTACTCACTATAGCACTTTGACGCTCGTTGTTTCCCCGTGCACGGAGAGTCGTAGCTTGATGGATTTGCTCAAGTTACTACTTATAGATATTTTATTAGCAGATTATGTTTAGGACTCCACAACGACTTGGTTTATGAACATTGAGATGTTATTTCTAGTTTTGTAAAGGCAAGGTGCCTTATTGTCATGTCCTTTGTTCTATGTCGAGATGGTTGTACTCAGTTCAGATATTGTTCCTTTTTCTGAGATTCTTTTGATTTATATTAGTGGTGGTTATTTCTTTCAGAATATCTGTTGTTTAATATTTTTGTCGTACATTTTCTTTTGCATGTTTGTATCTACACCAGTTATTGATTCCACTAGATAGATATTTATTGTGATGGTGAAACATGTTTTTGCACAGTATAGTGCATAGCAGGTTTGACATTCTTGGTTTCGCCTCGGACTACAGCCTTGTTGAAACCAGGGGCGTTACACCATCCTACTTTCATCAATAATAGCTAAGCAGCTCATAATTGTATTTAGGCACTCTTTAGATCCAAGATACCCTTCAAATTTTCTTGTTGACAGTTCCAATATGTATCTTAATAATTTCTTTTGATGAGGAGGAAACTACAACAGAACTGTTCAAGAATTATTGTAGTTACAAAGTAATTTGTACATCTAATAAATATAAAGGGACTTCAGGAGCACAACTCACACTATTAACCAACATCAAGACTACCAGTAACACTCTAAGCATCCAATACTCAGCCATTTCTTATTTTTTAATTTTATTTCATTATTTGTCAATAACAGAGTGTAAGCACCATTAAATCAGTGAAATTGTTATTAAGTGTTGTTATTCCTAAATAATATCGAAATTAGCCCCTTGTTTTATTGAAATTGATAATAGTTTCCAAATTTCTCAGTAGTTGTTTCAAATCAATCACTCTAATTAAGAGCAGAAGTAGCATTTCGAGGGGTTATTTAAAGCACCTTATGAAAATTAGTGGCCTAATAACGATTTTAATAATGTGAAGGTTTAATTTTAATAATTAGGGAACCTAATAGCAGTTTTAACAATATAAGGGACTAATTCAAAAAAAATTAATGTTTCTCTCTCGAGCTATTATGCCTTCTTTTTGCATTGTATCATTAGAATTGACCGCATTTACTGGTACTTATAATGTCGGACACTTTATAATAAATGTTTGTCAATAACCTATTGCATTAGCAAAGTAGAGAAGGTGACCAGAATCATAGTAAACATGATCGTTGTTAAAATAAAATAAAAAACAAACTCCACACTCAACAACTAACTTGCATGGTCTCCTAAATAGCCATTGTCCAAGGCCGTAGAATATAGCATCTAGAGACGCCATAGTATTCAATCATGTCCCCATTAACAACCACATGAAACAACAACAAAAATCAAAGTTCTCATCCTTTTCGAAAGTCAAGCCAAGTCATGTCTCCTTCTTTACTTCCTTCTTTTTCGCTATCATATCGATAAACAAAATAAGATCAAAATCTTTTTTACAGTTTAAAAACAACAATTCTATAACAAATCAGGTGACCAAATCATTCAATAACATATACAACTACAAAGAATCATCACAAGAGCCAGGCAAAAATTTTACACAAGAACCTGACCATGTTGTTCAGTGTGCATAATATATGAACTATCAACATTAATAAACAACCATTAGCATAATAAGTTTAATTTATGCTTTTGGTTCAAAATTTTGACACTCCGCATCTTCAGCAAGTATCATCGGAGTCTCTACAGTATCTTGAATGGCAATAAAAATTATATCCTTGATAAATTAGCGCTCAATTTCATGTCATTTCCTTAAATGAATACCACAACAACTCCAATTCACAAAAAAATCTAAATTTAACTTAACCCAAGTCAAATCAATGTCAAATTTTGATTTTCACCTCGAATTGTAGGTCCGCACGCAACTGCTCAAAGATTCAACCTTTCCAAAACGTTTATATTAATTTATCAAGAAAACATCTAAATCAACAAAAAGACATTAAAAAGGTAACTTTTTTGTGGAACGAAAGAGAATTGAACCTGAGACGAAGAGGTTGGTCGAGGGCTCAGCCGGAGGCTTAGGAGTCGTCGTAGGCAGCGAAGTGAAACCAGGAATCGAAGAGATCATTCGCCGGAGCCCCAAACCTCCCCTTGTTTCGATGAAGGAAACCCTAGATTTAGAAGAGGAACAAAATCGGAACATTTTTAGGGCGAGAAATTTTTAGAGGGGGAGAGAAAGAGAATGTTACCGATTGAAGAGGAGGCATGTGGGTAAATAGAAGAGGAAGATGAGATTAACGTTAAGGGAGAAGAGGGAGGGAGTGGGTGGTTTTCTTTGGGTAGTGGGTACAATTGTTGGAGATGCGGTTAGAAGAGAAGTGGACGTGAGTTTGGGTTACGGAAAAAAATCCAAATCCAAAATACATGAATAATGAAAAAGTTTACTGTTCATCATAACTTTTTTGTTGCTCTCCTTTAGTTTATAAGTAGTAGATATGAGAATTTTGTCTATTTGGCTCTTGAATATAATGCCTAATATTCTTAATTTCATCCGTTCAATCCAAAACAGAAATTACAGGTGAGGATGATCATTGTTTGTAGTATATGCACTATGATAACCGGAGCAGAAGGGTCATATTTCATTTATCTCTTCTTATTTATTAAATTGGGGAAAATTAAGAAAATTACTGAGGCTCTCTCTTTCCTTAATTAATTAAAGGAAAAGTTGCTTGGGGGAACCAAATTTAATTGGGCCATACATCCCCACTCTTAGCCCGAAAACCATAACAAAAAAGCCCTAAAATTAATAAAGAAGTGCAACCAAACCCTAAAACCAACTGCCTAAGAAAACATTCACAAATTACTCTTCTTCTTCCCCATTTAAAACTCAATCTCTTTCCTCCTCCTAATCTGGCCCAAGACCTCCCCTCCCCAACCACTGGTTCCCCCTCTCCCGCCACCGCTGACGCCGCAGCCTCCACACCCGCGTCGACCGCGTGGGCTCCTCGAACCTCACGCGGAACGACAAGTTCCTCTTCCTCCTCCCCTCCTCCTCCATCCTCATCCCCATCCTCTCCTCCTCCCCCTTCCCCCTCCTTCATCACCATATAACAAATTATAGTCATGTGTCACGTATAAACAAATTACAGCCATGTGACAAATAAGCACATTCACTATCAACAAATTACAGCCAAATATCACATACAACACCCAAATGTCATGTATAAATAACAAATATCACAATCAACACCCAAATATCACAAATTACAGCCAAATATCACATACAACACTCAAATATCACGTATAAACAACAAATATCACAAGCAACACCCAAATATCACATACAACACCCAAATGTCACGTATAAACAACAAATGTCACATAAAACAGCATATGTGACATGAAACCGTCATATGTCACATGAAACTATCATATGTCACATAGGCAAGTTGACTTCCATAAAAGACACCTGGAGCAATTCTAAGATGGCTTGTTACATGAAGGACAAACAGAATTTTATAGCAAAATTAAACAAGTTGACTTCCATTTCCTTATCAAATTTTACAAACCGATGAACTCTGTTAACCGTCCAAACGACAAATTTGCACAAAACCAACTATACTAATAACCACATTGGAAGAGATTCCATCAAGGCTTCTCAACCTCCTCCTCCTCCTCCCCAATCTAAGCCCGCACATCTGCCACATTGCCTTCTCAACCTCCTCCTCCTCCTCCTCATTCGATTTGCTCCCCGAGACAAAGCCAGGGTTTTTCATTAATTCCTCTCCCATCAAGGCTTGCCGACTAACTTCTAACACCTAAATTTTAAAAAAAAATAACATGAGTAATTCAGCAATTCATTGAAACGAGCAAAACCAAAGAAATCCACAGCAATAAACGCAAAGGGGGCTCAAACACAAAAGAGAATCGACAATCAAACTTTGATTTGATTCCATGATTCAAGTTACAAAATCGACACCCTCTTTGCCACCAAATCCAATCAAAACCCCCAAATTCTCAATTAGATTTGCTCATTTGATTTGCTCCCCGAACCGGCAACCTCTCTGTTCAAATGGAAATATATGTCAAGTAATCAAAAGAACCGAAGTCCCCACTCTAAAACTACTCTAATTTCAGTTCTTTGTTAAATTCACCTTATTTCAAGTAAAGATATCAACTTCGTTACTCAAAAAACTAACTTTCAATCATCGACCACTCACCGGAGTCTTGATCACGAGAATGTCAGCCACATCCTCCTCGATTCAGCTGCTCGCACCGTCGAATCGATGGTACGCATCAAGATCAGCAAAGCGCGAAGGGAACGACAAATGCCACGTCATAGAATGGGCCCCAGACATACAAGAAAAACCTAGGAATTGGTGACCGGAGCTCCTCGATCTCGCCGGAGATCGAAGATGGAGACGAGACTTGGAGCTAAAACCCTCGTTCGGATCAGAATCTGTGTCGGGTTTCAGCCGAGGAGGGGGTCGGGGAGGAGGGGGAAGCTAGAGGAGGAGGAGAGGATGCGGATGAGGATGGAGGAGGAGGGGAGGAGGAAGAGGAACTTGTCGATCCACGTGAGGTTCAAGGAGCCCACGCGATCAACGCGGATGTGGAGGCTGCGACGTCGGCGGTGATGGGGGAGGGGGAAGCGGTGGTTGGGGAGGGGAGGTCTTGGGCCAGATTAGGAGGAGGAAAGGGATTGGGCTTTAAATGGGGAAGAAGAAAGGTAATTTGGGAATGTTTTCTTGGGCAGTGAGTTTTCGGCCTTGGCTGCACTTTGTTTCAATTTTAGGGCTTTCTGGTTATGGTTTTCGAGCTTGGGGTGGGGTTGCATGGGCAAATTAAATTTGGTTCCCCCAAGCAATTTTTCCTTAATTAAAATATGTCTGTTTGGGGCTCAGACGCAAAATTGTGAATGTTAAGTCATGACTAATTAAGTTGCATGCAATGATCATGTACTAAATCATGGGCAGTGCTAGCTGGGGTATCGTGGCTACAAGAAATTGTAAATAAATAAAATCAGTATTCATAAATCTATTAAATAAATTTAATAATATGTTCCAACATCAAAAGAAAGATATTTTAGAATTGTTCATATTTTGTAATCTTTGTTTAATCAACTTATTATCAATCATATATCATACTTTTTTCTCAATAAAAGTAACTAAACAATCATCCAATCAACTATGATTCCCATTCGTTAAATGGAATTAGATAATTAACACTAATAGCTATGTGTATAAAGTCTCAAATGGGGTCAATCTAACTATAAGTGGGGGAAACATAAGTATTAATTAAATCTCAAAACTAAATATTATATACCTATAATAGGGCTCCAATTAGATGGTAACTGGAGAGTTTAATTCCTCCAATCATAAGAGGATAAGAGAGTATTTATCTATTATATTACTTGATCTTATCTCCAAGATAACATTCCTCAAGATCGGGCGCTCAAATCCTTAAATAAATCCAACATACTTCTACTTAATCGAAGAGTGGGTTACATCATTCTAAATTAATCACAAGTTCAATATTGTGGTTGTGTTGTGCGATCATAGAGTGACCTACACTAGTACAAATAGGGGCAATCTCAACGGGTGGTAGGAAATGTGGGTCTAGTTTTATCAGCGCTAACGGTTCCACCCATTGGGGTGATGCAGTTTTCCCCAAAAAAATTCGGAGGGAGACCCCACCCCCAAATTTTATTTTCCGCCTACTATCACGTATCTCGATCTCTCTCCCTCTCTGCTTCCCTCCTTCTCTCTCGTCAAAACCGGCGTCGCCCTCCTCCTCTCTCGTCATCGTCTTCATCATCGTCAGAGCTCTCTCGTTGCCTCCTCCTATCCCCTAAAACCCCTAATTCATCATCGTCGGAGCTCTCTTCCCTGATTCTAGCTCCTCCTCCTCCTTCAGTAGTAGGTCGATCGCTCGATTGGACATTACTGTCATCGCCGCTCGAAGCTCTCTCATCCTCCTCTTCGGTGAAAACCCTAACCCCAACCGGCGAACCCCCCCCCCCCCCCCCCCCCCCCCCCCCCCCAACCTCCCTTGTCCCTCAAAAACCTAATCCCTACTTTGGCTTTCTCCTCCTCCTGCAGCTATTTGTTGGTCGGCTTTGCTCGCCACTCCTCCGTCGTTGTTGTCGTTTGTCCTCCTCTATATTGGAAGGTGGGTCTATTTCTTGCCTTTCTCTTTATTTTGCTAAACCTCCTAAATAACATTAAATAGCTATCGTGTTTGCTACTTCAGTTGATTTATCACATATGCATAAATGTTTACTTTCTTTTCATTTCCATGTGTAACACTGAACTCTATTTTTCGGTTATCTATTCAAAGTTCTTGAAACTTGCTATATATCGACCAATTAATCCCTAACTAGAGATTATTATCAACCAACCAATCCCTCCCCCAAAGATTAAGAAATTTCACCATTCTACATTTTTCTAAGTGGTTCTATCATAGTGCATTTTGGAGAACCATTCTTTGCCTTGTCTAGATTCTTCAGGTTCATATATGTGAAATTATTTACCAATGAGTTTATTTTCTCTTGTGGTGGTAGCCTTTATGTGAGCTCAAGTTAAACTACTTTTGTTTGCAAGCACAAAACCTCGGGTGTATATCATGTAACAAAGATGATAAGAGTTAAAGATGTAGTTTCAGAACATGAAGATAAAACTTACTATGTTATTATCTTATTGAAAAAAATACAAACCCCTATTCTCATGTAGTTTAGTCAGCAGTTTTTGAGAGAATGTGATAGCTAGGGCTTTAATTTTTGTATTAAGAGTAACATTTGAAATTTGTGTGGTATGGTTCTAACTACTACTAATATTTGTGCATAATTATTGTAAAGTCTAATCAAAATGAGTTGTAGTGTTCCAATTAAAGAATATATAAACTTTAATTCAATTAGGATTATAGGATAATATTATGTTTGCATATCTTTGTTGCTAAATCAAATGCCTAAGTAGTATTATGAGAGATTAAGCCTAATACTTGATAAAATTCCTGCAAGAGAAATACGTACATAAACATTTCATTCCACACTAGTGTTCTTATTTATTGAACAATCTTATTTATAAATTATTTATGCAAGCATGCTTTTACGCATTATCCTAACTTTGTCTTATTTAGGTTATAAATACATACAATTGGTATCTTTCTCTCTTGTAAGTTTGGTATTTTTCTGTCTTGTACTAGTTTAATTAAGGTTAAGGGTTAGGCTGAGAGCTGTCAACTTCTAGAGTTTAGAACCCAGATGGAGTTGGTTGAGTGGTTGGGAGCTAGCAAATCATCAGCCCCATTCAAGCAAACAGTGGGATTTTAATTGATCGAAATTCTTTATAAGCTTGTGTGCATTCATAATAACACCAAAAAATATTATGCTCTCATGAATTTTTCATTCCTTGGTCTCTTCAAATTTGATTTATCCACTTTCTTATGACCCATTGATGACTTATTTTCTTGAATGCATGAGACTAACGTTCATAGACACAAAATTCACCATGGAAACCTAGTGAAAATTTCATACACTTAATGAATATTTGATGCACTAGGCATGTTTCACATTTATGGAAATTGTGATTAAATTTAAACAAGTAGATAAATTTTAATTATACCAAACTTTATAGTTTTTATAATTTTTTGAAAATTAGTGCAAGCACACTTAATTTAGGAGTTGTTATCATTAACTCTATCTTGGTTAGGTTAAGACTATATCAGGGTTAAGGACTAGATGTATGTGAATCATGAAAAATACACAAAGCCTGAGTTCATTAAAGGAGTTGCTTCTTTTATGAACTTTGTACGTGAACATGATAGGATCCAACATGGCATGATTCTTGGTCAATACAGCCATTGCGAGAATAGTTTGCATCGTAAGGATGAAGATGTAAAACTTCACATTGTAGGAATGGTTTTATTAGAGATTATACAACTTGGGTATATTACGGAGAAATTCTAACTCCCATTAATGCCAAAGAAGAAGAAGAAGAACATGTTGACGATATTAACTTGTTTCCAGAAGAGGAGATGGAGGAAATGGTAGAGGTTGCTTTTGGCGACCCTAATCATGCTAAAGATGGTCCTCCCAAACAAGAACAATATATAGATCAGTATGCGAAGTACATGAATGATGCTAGGTGACCAATTTATGAAAATGCCTAACAAGACAATGATGCCATGATGTAGCTCCTACTTTCCATTCATCGGAATATAAAGTAGCAGTGTTATTAGTAAGAGGAGAAATGTACTTGTGACGCTCCTGTTTTCACACATGGTTGTAGTGTAAGATGAACCCAAAGATATAAAACATGTCATGTACTCATACTGTGTAACAACACATTTCACCATCATAGTAATATCTCTCTGTGGAATCAAGAACAAGTGTAGGTACAGAACACAGGCAAAATATGGGAAATAAATGCATTAGACAAGATGTAGAAAGGGATATCTAATAAATATAATCATGTCTCAACTGAATAAACTATATACAATAGAAGTCTGAAATAAATGTAAAGTATCTCAATCTGAGTCAACTGAAAATAAACTAAGGCACACAATCTTTACAAGATGAAATACAAAACTCTGAATGTCCGAAAGAAAATATCAACTATGGTGGAGTCTCATCTACTAAAAACATGTGACGGTGACTATGCTAGAAGTCCATCATCATGTGGCTCTCCGAAACTCTAAGCTGCTGTCTGAAAGGAATTGAAAAAATAAAAAGAGAAACAACAAGAACGTCAGAGCGCTACAGCAAGATCATCTCCATCCACCCCCAGGAGAAAGGCTACTAGATGTGATGGAGGCTCTATCTATTAAGCATAGTCTACCTAGATCATTTACCCTGTATCTAAATTAAATTAATATTTAGAAACCTACAATACGAGACATAGTACGTCGAGTGAAATAATCCAAACAAGGAAACTCTCATGTATATACCATATGTCTTAAATTGTAGATAACTAAATATCAATACCGAACTAAGAATAAACAATCTAAATTGAATTAATAATTAGAAACTCACAACATAAAACTGGTACGTCAAGCGAAATAATCCAAACAAGGAAACCCTCATGTATATACCATATGTCTCAAATTGTAAATCGCTAATTATCAATTCCAAACTAGGAATAAATGAAAGTAATACAAGGAAGTAAATTCATCATAATATCGGACCAAAAATATCTTTCATTATTCCTTGGAAGATAATATAAACAGCAGTATATAATCATACGTACCCACAAGAATAAAGTACATCGGCCATATATAACTCAGCGATGAATCATGTTCATAATAACGTCCACCAAGACTCAGACTATCAGATAATTATTACAATTTAAATCCTTGCAAAGTTTATAACTCATTGCATTATCATGCGGGACGGACTACCAAATTGGCATCCTAATAGTGTACACGACTCATTAATCTCATCGCATCAACGTGTGGGACGGAATACCAAATCAAGGCATCCTAGGTATACGGCTCACAAGCCTCATCATATCTATGTGCGAGACGGACTACTAGATCAAGCATCCTAAAACCCGACTCAATGATCTATACTAATGGTATATCGACACACTATCCCAAGTAGTACTGAGCGGTGCTCATCAACGATATCCGTACATGTATATAATGTTTAAATAACCCATATCCCAAGTGTGGTTGAAAATAATACTTGTAATAATCCTCTCCAGGATATCTGTATGTGTGCTACAACACTATTCATGTATGCTCATGATTGTACGTGTGTCATCGTGCGGCTCGAACCCCGCACTCATGGTCAAACGATGCAAAAACAACCACTCAAAAAAACAAAGAGAACACAGGTCGGTTTAGCGCCCTTAGGGCATCGGTCGACCGAAAGCAACCATGCACACAATGTGTACGCTCAGGGCCTCACCAGTCGACCGGCTAGTCTTGGTCGGTCGACCGACCAGAAAGGAAAACACAAGTTCATGTTTCTGATATTTTGTATCTTGTAACTTTATTTAAAAACTTATTTTTATCAACATGAGCCATATAACAAGATTAAATCTTTCATAATTACTTAATAAGAAATTAACTCATCATGATATAAACACTAGAATTAAACTAATTAGGGTTTAACATCCTAATTAATTAAAAGTTCTCAAATAACCTAATTTATAAATAGGGTTAAGTAAACATGATAGATTCTAAACATTGAACAGAGATAAATTCGTTTAAACATGCTCACATCACTTAGGTATCATCAACCTAGGATTTAGACCTCTTTAATAAGCAAGAAAACTCAAATAATTATTAAACTAGGGTTTAAACATAATTTAAGCATGATTAACAAGTTAAAAATAAAATTAAATACAACCCTAATGATCATAATCATCAAACTAATATAAATAACAACTAAAACTACAGATTTTCACATTGGTTTAAAGATTAATATCATAAACTAAGATTTTAAAACATCGGGTTAAGCTTAAACATGAGATTTATCAATTAAACATATTAAATCTTGAATTAACTACAATGAGAGGTTTGAAGGAAGATGATCTTGCCTCAAACGTTATATTGAACTCCTGAACACGTGCATGCAAGATCCCTCTTCACTAAAGTCGTAAAATCTCGCCTTCCTCTCGATAAACGTCTAAAGAACTCTCCCAAATCTCACAAATTATGATTAGGGTTTGAGAGAGAGGAAGAGGGACTGCTAGGGTTTGGAATACTAATGAAAATATATATTTTTCATGTGTAAACATGTATATCTATAACTACAAACCCGAATCAAAACAGCCCAAACCCGAAACATGAAACCTAGTCAGACTAGGAAAATAGTCTTTGGTATTTTAGCTGTAACTTTTACGTTCGACATCAAAATAAGGTGATTTAAGATGTTTTGGAAATATATTAAAGATACTTACAAACTTTGTCTTTTGAGTTTTTCTAGATTCGAACTGTATCGGTGTGTAATGCATATATACTCTTAACTGGTCATTTTCTAAATTTCTTCTTTGTGCATGTTTAACTTTTGTACACTCTCATATATACTCTTAGTTGATCTCAAATCAATTGTTAGCATAATCATTAATCCATAAATGATATTCATCATAATTAGAGCTTATTTATTAATATAATTCATATTATTTTTTAAATTTCATAGGGTTTTACATTCACCCCCTTAAAAGAATTTCGTCCTCGAAATTCCGCAATCGTATCTTAGAGATTAATAATATAAGAAAAAACGATGAGGGGATAATTCAGACAAGAAAACCCTTCCGTACACATCTCGTACCATTAATCCTCAGATATGAAACATAAGCGATATTTACACTTAACAATCTAGAATGCAAATACTCTCACTTAGCCCCTAACTAAACGGAATAAGTATGTCGGGTGAAAAATCCAAACAAGGAACCTCCATATATATACCATGTGTTCCTAATGATTAGGAGATAAGTGTTAATACCCTCATTCTAGCGTTAAATATAAATATGACTATGGAAAATAATCATAAACACAAGCAATTTATAACCAATCATTTTACCTGCTCAAACAGGTGCGGATAGTCACGATGCATATCCTCTTCACGCTCCCAAGAAGCTTCCTCGGTTCCTTTTCGGTTCCATTGAACTTTAACTAAATGTATCACTTTGTTTCTAAGTCTTTTATCCTCTTTGGCAAGAATGCAAACTGGGATCTTAATGGTGGCCAAATCATCATGAAGCTCAATCTCCGGTGCGTCCAATACTCACTGCTACTCCTCGTCGTGTAAATGCTTCTTGAGCATCAAAACATGGAAAATATCGTGTATACTCGACATTAATGCTGGAAGATCTAGCCGATACGAAATGGATCCAATGCGCTCAACAATCCTAAACGGGCCAATATACCATGGGGCAAGCTTTCCCCGTCTTCTAAATCGTTAAACTCCCTTCATCGACGATACTTTCAATAAAATATAGTCTCCAACCTGGAACTCTAGCGATCGCTGCCTCTGATCTGCGTAGCTCTTTTGCCGACTCTGCGCTACAAGAATACGTTCCCAAATTAGTGCTATTTTCTCTGTAATCTGTCTCACAAGCTCTAGTCCAAGCAATAAGTTATCCTCTAGTTCTGTCCAACTAATAGGTAATCTACAAGGCCTCTCGTATAACACCTCATACGGTGTCATACCTATGATCGCTTGATAATTGTTATTATAAGTGAACTCAATCAATGGAATGTGATCCTCCCAACTACCCTGGAAATTAATAATACATGCCCACAACATGTCTTTCAATACTTGGTTAACTCTTTCTATCTGCCTATCTGTTTGCAGGTGAAACACACTAGAATATGATAATTGGCTGTCGAACGAGTTTTGGAAGCTCTTCCAAAAATGTGAAGTAAAAACTGAGTCTCGATCTGATACAATCATCTCTGGAACTCCTGTAGTCTCACGGTCTCCTGGATGAATATCCTCGCATAAGTCTACGCTGTGTATGTTATCTTCATTGGTATAAAATGTGCTAACTTCGTCAACCGGTCAACTATCACCCAAATGGAATCTATCCCCTTCTTCAACCTTGGCAGTCTTATAATAAAATCCATGGAAATATCTACTCACTTCCACTCCAGAATAGGTAAAGACTGCATGGTTCCTGCGAGTCTCTGATGTTCTGCCTTCACTTGCTGGCAGGTAAAATACTTAGCCACATATTCCGTAATATCCCTACTTATGCCGCTCTACCAAAATTATCTCTTTAGATCCTTGTACATTTTAGTGGCGCCTGGATGCACTGTGTACATGATACGATGCACCTCATCAAATAAGTCTTTCTTTAGCTATGGATTACTTAGCATCACTAATCGCATTCAAAGTCCTCCATCTGCTCCAACGGTCCAATCAGTCTTTGGCTCTTTGAAAATCTCCTCCTTTTGGGTTTAAATTCAAGAGTCCTCTATCTGAGCTCTGACCACCCTATCAGTCCAAGATGGTTGCACGGACAAAGCTCCCAAAAATGCGCTGCTTCCGTTGATTTCTAGCCTAAAATCAAACTGGATAAGGGTGTGAATATATCGATACAACGAGCACCTCAAAGCTGAAATCCGATGTTGATGCTTCCTGCTCAACACGCCCGCAATGATGTTCGCCTTTCTCGGATAGTACTGAATTACGAACTTGTAATCTTTAATAAACTCGACTCATCGCTGATGTCTCTAGTTGAGTTCCTTCTGAGAAAAGAGGTACTTTAAGCTCTGGTGATCCGTGAATAGCTCTAACTGCACTCCATAAAAATAGTGTATCCATGTCTTTAGTGTAAAGACCACTGCTGCTAGCTCCAAGTTATGTGTGGGATAGTTCTGCTCATGTGTCCTCAACTATCGTGAAATGTAAGGCACAACTCTTTAGATATGCATAAAAACTCCTCCTAGACCTAATAACGATGCATCCGTGTAGACGACAAAGGTCTTATCACTGCTCGGGATAATCAATACTGGCGTTGTAGTCAACTTATCTTTCAAGGTCTCAAAAGCTTCATGGCACTCCGTGCTCCAAATAAACTATACATCCTTCTTCGTAAGACATGTAAGTGGTGTCGCAATCTTTGAGAAGTCCTGAATGAACTTCCTGTAATAGCCGGCAAAACCTAAGAAGTTATGAATCTCTGTAATGGTCTTTAACAGCTCCCAATCAAGTACTACCTCAACTTTCGTTAGATCTACTGCAATGCCCTCCTTGCTGATAACGTGGCCTAAAAATCTGACCTCAGATAGCCAAAACACGTACTTGTTAAACTTAGCGTACAACTGATGCTCCCGTAAAGTCTGCAATGCTAATCGAAGATGTTGCACGTGCTCTGCCTCCAATCTCGAATAGATAAGGATATCATCGATGAATATGATCACGAACTAGTCTAGATATGGACGAAAAACTCAGTTCATCAAATCCATGAATACCGCGAGTGCATTGGTTAGCCCAAATAGTATGACAAGAAATTCGAAAGACCCATATCGAGTCAGAAAGGTGGTTTTGGGAATATACATCTCCCGAACTCCTAACTGATGATAGCTAGAACAAAGATTAATTTTCAAAAAGTACTGCACTCCCTATAGCTGATCGAGTAAGTCATCAATCCTTAGTAGTGAATACATGCTCTGGATAGTGACCTTATTCAACTCACTATAATATATACATAAGTACATACTAATGTCCTTCTTCTTTACGAAGAGAACCGACACTCCCCACAGAGAATGACTCTAGCGAATAAAACCCTAAGACAAAAGCTCATCCAGCTGAATTTGTAGCTCTCTTATCTCAGCAGGTATCATACGATAGGATGCTCGGGATATCGGTATAATGCCCGGTTACAACTCGATGTAGAACTTAACCTCTCTCACAGGAGGTAACCTAGGTATGTCCTGAAAGACATCTTGATACTCTGAGACGACTCTAGTCTCGTATAAATCGGCACTCTGATCCCTCAGCATTACCTCATCGATGTACGCCAGGAATGATTCTGTAAACTTGTTGCCCTATGAGGTTGTTACAATGAACTCAGACCCATCGAATGCTCACAAGCTGACTGTTTTATCAAAATAATTGATACTGACATGGTAGGATAATAGTCAATCCATACCGAGAATGATGTCGAAACCGACATCCGCAAAATGATCAAGTCAATGATAAACTCAGACTCATCTAAACTGATGGCATATCTCCTACAGATACTCTCTAATAGGGATACCTCATGTAAAGGAGTAGAGACTGATAATGGTACATCTAAGGGATGTGCTACAAGCTAAAGCCTATCCAAAAAGGTATAAGAAATAAAGTAATGCAAAACTCCTAAGTCGAACAAGATTCGAGCTGGGAAGGAGTTCACTAAGAAAGTACCTTGCACTATGGCTCCACTCGCACCATGGTCGCATGGTACAACTGCATAAACCTTGTCGTGGCTAAAAACTGTGGTGCTGAAGGCAGTAGAACATATAGGACTATCATGTTGTGACCCCTTCTTAGAAGGTCCTTGCTACTGGTGATAAAAATCCTTACCCCGCTGTTGGGGTCCTCCAGATCCTGCAAAAGATCTCATATCTTTTCCCTTATCACCATGTTATCCTACCTTAGTACTACCTTCCTTGGTCTTCTAAAATATCACAATCTCTATTTCCTGCGAAATAGAGGTGTTAGCTACCTCTCAAACTGAGCAGAATCGTCTGGAAACGAGGTAACGGCGAAGTCTTGGATGAAACCCCATAAGAAACATCTGAGCCTAGTGCTCTTCGGTCTGCCACATGCCCGTAAAGCAAAGTAAACTCATAAATCTGCTCTCATAGTCAGCTACGGTCATGTCTCCCTGTTCCAGTCTAGATAGCTCTAGCTCTTTCCCGGCCCTTGCCACAGAAGAGATGTATTGCTCGTCAAAAAAGTAAACAAAATCTTCCCAATTGAGAACCATCCGGTGTTATGGGGTGAATTGAAGCCTATACCATCCTCCAGCATCACCCTTAAGGATGAAAACTGCCAATCTTTGCTTCTGCACTGAATCAACGTCAAGTAGATCGAGAATAATACCCACGTCTTCCTTCCACTTATGGGCTACTAGTTAGTCTGATGATCCTTGGAAATCTGGTGCCCTCATCTTCTAGTACCGCTCAACTAGGTGGACCCAAGTCCCCTGCTCTGCGGCTCTGTCAGCAATTAGTGGTGGTGTAACTCCTACAGATACTCTCTAATAGGGATACCTCATGTAAAGGAGTAGAGACTGATAATGGTACATCTAAGGGATGTGCTACAAGCTAAATCCTACCCAAAAAGGTATAAGAAATAAAGTAATGCAAAACTCCTAAATCGAACAAGATTCGAGCTGGGAAGGAGTTCACTAAGAAAGTACCTTGCACTATGGCTCCACTCGCACCATGGTCGCATGGTACAACTGCATAAACCCTGTCGTGGCTAAAAACTATGGTGCTGAAGGCAGTAGAACATATAGGACTATCTATCCCTGAGGAATCTCTTGGATAGCGTGTATCTGGCCTGCTGGCCCCTCAATCCTCGGAATTGTCGACGGTGCATCGATCCTCTACTGCTAACCATAACCGCGGCCCTGTGACTACTGACCCTGACCACGGTTTAGTTGTTTGTATCCACATCCCTACTGTTGAACCTGGCCTCTACTCTACTGGCCTCCTGCTAGTGCGCTGTGACAATCCTTCGCCCTATGACCGATCTTGTTATAGTTGTAACATGCACCTTGAATCATACGCGGTTATAGTATTCTAGAATCATGTTGTGACCCCTTCTTAGAAGGTCCTTGCTACTGGTGATAAAAATCCTTACCCCGCTGTTGGGGTCCTCCAGGTCCTGCAAAAGATCTCTTATCTTTTCCCTTATCACCATGTTATCCTACCTTAGTACTACCTTCCTTGGTCTTCTAAAATATCACAATCTCTATTTCCTACGAAATAGAGGTGTTAGCTACCTCTCAAACTGAGCGGAATCGTCTGGAAACGAGGTAACGGCGAAGTCTTGGATGAAACCCTATAAGAAACATCTGAGCCTAGTGCTCTTCGGTCTACCACATGCCCGTAAAGCAAAGTAAACTCATAAATCTGCTCTCATAGTCAGCTACGGTCATGTCTCCCTGTTCCAGTCTAGATAGCTCTAGCTCTTTCCCGGCCCTTGCCACGGAAGAGATGTATTGCTCGTCAAAAAAGTAAACAAAATCTTCCCAATTGAGAACCATCCGGTGTTATGGGGTGAATTGAAGCCTATACCATCCTCCAGCATCACCCTTAAGGATGAAAACTGCCAATCTTTGCTTCTGCACTGAATCAACGTCAAGTAGATCGAGAATAATACCCACGTCTTCCTTCCACTTATGGGCTACTAGTGAGTCTGATGATCCTTGGAAATCTGGTGCCCTCATCTTCTAGTACCGCTCAACTAGGTGGACCCAAGTCCCCTGCTCTGCGGCTCTGTCGGCAATTGGTGGTGGTGTAACTCCTACAGATACTCTCTAATAGGGATACCTCATGTAAAGGAGTAGAGACTGATAATGGTACATCTAAGGGATGTGCTACAAGCTAAAGCCTATCCAAAAAGGTATAAGAAATAAAGTAATGCAAAACTCCTAAATCGAACAAGATTCGAGCTGGGAAGGAGTTCACTAAGAAAGTACCTTGCACTATGGCTCCACTCGCACCATGGTCGCATGGTACAACTGCATAAACCCTATCGTGGCTAAAAACTATGGTGCTGAAGGCAGTAGAACATATAGGACTATCTATCCCTGAGGAATCTCTTGGATGGCGTGTATCTGGCCTGCTGGCCCCTCAATCCTCGGAATTGTCGACGGTGCATCGATCCTCTACTGCTAACCATAACCGCGGCCCTGTGACTACTGACCCTGACCACGGTTCAGTTGTTTGTATCCACGTCCCTACTGTTGACCCTGGCCTCTACTCTACTGGCCTCCTGCTAGTGCGCTGTGACAATCCTTCGCCCTATGACCGATCTTGTTATAGTTGTAACATGCACCTTGAATCATACGCGGTTATAGTATTCTAGAATCATGTTGTGACCCCTTCTTAGAAGGTCCTTGCTACTGGTGATAAAAATCCTTACCCCGCTGTTGGGGTCCTCCAGGTCCTGCAAAAGATCTCTTATCTTTTCCCTTATCACCATGTTATCCTACCTTAGTACTACCTTCCTTGGTCTTCTAAAATATCACAATCTCTATTTCCTGCGAAATAGAGGTGTTAGCTACCTCTCAAACTGAGCGGAATCGTCTGGAAACGAGGTAACGGCGAAGTCTTGGATGAAACCCCATAAGAAACATCTGAGCCTAGTGCTCTTCGGTCTGCCACATGCCCGTAAAGCAAAGTAAACTCATAAATCTGCTCTCATAGTCAGCTACGGTCATGTCTCCCTGTTCCAGTCTAGATAGCTCTAGCTCTTTCCCGGCCCTTGCCACGGAAGAGATGTATTGCTCGTCAAAAAAGTAAACAAAATCTTCCCAATTGAGAACCATCCGGTGTTATGGGGTGAATTGAAGCCTATACCATCCTCCAGCATCACCCTTAAGGATGAAAACTGTCAATCTTTGCTTCTGCACTGAATCAACATCAAGTAGATCGAGAATAATACCCACGTCTTCCTTCCACTTATGGGCTACTAGTGAGTCTGATGATCCTTGGAAATCTGGTGCCCTCATCTTCTAGTACCGTTCAACTAGGTGGACCCAAGTCCCCTACTCTGCGGCTCTGTCGGCAATTGGTGGTGGTGTAACTCCTAGTGTACCCTCTAGGGACTCCTCTACGATAGTTATAGCTGGAGTCACTGGTGGTGACACTATAGGTGGTGGTGCTAGCTACTAGTAGGATCTGGTTTGTCACTCGCTCCTCGAGCGCTGTTAGCCTAGCTTCTATATGGGCCATGAGGTCAATCATATACTATAGAGCCTGTTGCAGCTCAGGTGGAGTATGTTACTGCTCGAGTAGAGCCCGCTGCTGCTTGGGTGGAGCCTGTTGCTACTCAGGCTCTAGCTCATCCTGCCTAACTCTCTGTGTACGGTATCCTCTCCCTCCACATCCCCGTCCGGCCATCTATACATTTTAGGAAGAGAGTTTATAAAACACAGTAATGAGATCTCAAGCAAAAGGCATAAATATAACTCATAAAAATAAGAAATATGTATCACATATCTTTCACGCAAATGCTTTATAATCAAAGTAAAATAGTTGTCATAAAAAATTTTGTATTTTTTAAGATATATGTAATACGTCCTCACTCATTCTAGGAATTTCTAGCAAACTCTATACATAAATCTTAAGAAACTCTATTCTAGCTCCACGACTCGACACAGGATGATCTTAAGGATGCTGAAACTATAGCTCTGATACTAACTGTGACGCTCATATTTTCACACATGGTTACAGTCCAAGGTGAACTCAAAGCTATCAAATCTGTCATACACTCATACTGTGTAACAACACATTTTACCATCATAATAATATCTCTCTGGTGGAATCAAGTGTAGGTACAAAACAGGTAAAATATAGGAAATAAATGTATTAGACATGATGTAGAAAGAGATATCTAATAAATATAATCATGTCTCAACTGAATAAAGTGTATACAACTGAAGTCTGAAATAAATGTGAAGTATCTCAATCTGAGTCAAAAAAATAAACTAAGGCACACAGTCTTTACAAGATGAAATACAAAACTCTAAATATCCAAAAGAAAATATCAACTATGATGGAGTCTCATATACTAAAAATAAATGACGGCGACTATGCTGGAAGTCCGTCATCATGCGGCTCTCCGGAACTCTGAGCTGCTGCCTGAAAGGAATTGGAAAAATAAAAAGAGAAATAACAAGAGCGTCAGAGCGCTACAGCAAGATCATTTCCATCCGCCCCCAGGGGAAGGCCTACTAGATGTGATGGAGGCTCTATCTATTAAGCATAGTCTACCTAGAACATTTACCATGTATCTAAATAAAATTAATATTTAGAAACCTATAACACAAGACGTAGTACGTCGAGCGAAATAATCCAAACAAGGAAACTCTCATATATATATCATATGTCTCTAATTGTAGATAACTAAATATCAATATCGAACTAAGAATAAACAATCTAAATAGAATTAATAATTAGAAACTCACAACACGAAACTGGTACGTCGAGCGAAATAATCCAAACAAGGAAACCCTCATGTATATATCGTATGTCTCAAATTGTGAATCGCTAATTATCAATTCCAAACTAGGAATAAAGGAAAGTAATACAAGGAAGTAAAGTCATCACAATATAGGACCAAAAATATCTTCCACTATCCCTTGGAAGATAATATAAACAACAATATATAATCCTCGTACCCACAAGAGTAAAGTACATCGCTCATATATAACTCAGCGATGAGTCATGTCCATAATAGCATCCACCAAGACTCAGGCTATCAGATAATTATCACAATATAAATCCTTGCAAAGTTTATAATTCACTGTATTATCATGTGGGACGGACTACCAAATCAGTATCCTAATAGTGTACACGGCTCATTAGTCTCATCGCATTAACGTGCGGGACGGACTACCAAATCAAGGCATCCTAGGTATACGGCTCACAAGCCTCGTCACATCTACGTGCGGGACGGAATACTAGATCAAGCATCCTAAAACCCGACTCAATGATCTGTACTAATGGTATATCGACGCACTATCCCAAGTAGTACTGAGCGGTGCTCATCAACGATATCCATACATGTATATAATGTTTAAATAACCCATATCCCAAGTGTGGTTGAAAACAATACTTATAATAATCCTCTCCAAGATATCTATGTGTGTGCTACAACACTATTCATATATGCTCATGATTGTACGTGTGTCATCGTGCGGCTCGAACCCCACACTCATGGTCAAACGATGCAAAAACAACCGCTCAAAAAATAAAGAGAACACAGGTCGGTCGACCGTCCTTAGGGCGTCGGTCGACAGAAAGTAACCGAGCACATAATGTGCACTCTCAGGGTCTCACCGGTCGACCAGCTAGTCTTGGTCGGTCAACCGGCTAGAGAGAAAAACACAAGTTCAGGTTTCTGATGTTTTATATTTTGTAACTTTATTTAAAAACTTATTTTTATCACATGAGGCATATAACAAGATTAAATCTTTTATAATTACTTAACAGGAATTAACTCATCATGATATAAACACTTGAATTAAACTAATTAGGGTTTAATATCCTAATTAATCAAAATTTCTCAAATAACCTAATTTATAAATATGGTTAAGTAAACATGAAAATTCTAAATATTGAACAGAGATAAATTCATTTAAACATGCTCACATCACTTAGGTATCATCAACCTAGGGTTTAGACATCTTTAATTAGCAAGAAAACTCAAATAATTATTAAACTAGGGTTTAAACATGATTTAAGCATGATTAACAAGTTAAAAATAAAATTAAATGCAACCCTAATGATCATGATCATCAAACTAATATAAACAGCAACTAAAACTATAGATTTTCACATTGGTTTAAAGATTAACATCATAAACTATGATTTTAAAACATCGGGTTAAGCTTAAACATGAGATTCATCAATTAAACATATTAAATCTTGAATTAACTATAGGGAGAGATTTGGAGGAAGATGATCTTACCTCAAACGTCATGTTGAACTCTTGAATACGTGCGTACAAGATCCCTCTTCACCAAAATCGTAAAATCTCGCCTTCCTCTCGACAAACGCCTCAAGAACTCTCCCAAATCTCACAAATTATGATTAGGGTTTGAGAGAGAGGAAGAGAGACTGGTAGGGTTTGGAATACTGATGAAAAGATATGTTTTTCGTGTGTAAACATGTATATATATATAACTGCAAACCCGAATCAAAACTGCCCAAACCCGAAACAGGAAACCTAGTTAAACTGGGAAAATAGTCTTTGGTATTTTGGTTGTGATATTCATGTATGACCTTAGAATGAGGTGATTTAAAATGCGTTGGAAAGCTATTGAATATACCTACAACTTTTGTCTTTTGAGTTTTTCCATATTCGAACTTTATCTGTGTGTAATGTATATATACTCTTAACTGGTTATTTTTTCAAATTTCTTCTTTGTGCATGTTTAACATTTGTATACTCTCATATATACTCTTAATTGATCTCAAATCATTTGTTAGCATAATTATTCATCCATAAATGATATTCATCATAATTAGAGCTTATTTATCAATAATTCATACTATTTTCCAGAATTCACGGGGTTTTACAGTAATCCAAACTAATACCACAACCAAGTTTTCTATTATCAGAAAAAAGACGAATCCAACTCTCTTTTTTTTAACTTTTAGGAGCCTTTTGTTTAGCCTTAGGAATTCTTTCAACAAGTTTAGCTTGGTTAGCATCGATATTTTTAGATTCCGGATCAAGGTGAATTGCAATAAAGTATGTAGATAAATTTATAGAAGGCGTATTATCATCTGCATTAGCCGTAGCATCATTCAATTCAAAAGTATTTTGCTAATGAGATTCGGATCCATTAGCATTAGAAGAGGGTTTCTACATTCTCCATTAAAGCATTTGAAGAGACAAATATAGAATCATTTAAAAAAGATCAGAATTTTCAGGGACATAAGGAATCGATGAAGAAGGCAATTGAATTTTATCAAAAATTTGATCATATTCATATTCTCTATCTTCAGCCTATGAGAGAAATTTCCTGCTAAACAGGGCCATGAGAGCTCGGCCCTTGCTTTTATCCCATGAACAGTAAAAAGGGATGAATTTTTATTTCATTCTGAGAGTTCATTGTTTATGTATTATGAGTGAGTTAATGTAGTTTTGGAACCTTATACTTGCACAATGGGTCAATACCAATCACTATTTATGATGTATATAGTGTGAATTCGATTTATTACATGTATTGTTTTACAGATTGTTTCTTAGATCACTCGTCCACCACTTGTTCCTGTTACTATTCCACCGACTTTTGCACATCCTTCTCCGGATGCTCAAGGTTCTACATCTGCTATTCAATATTCTCCTCGGGATATTTTCAACATAAAACCCTCTTGTTAGTTGATTGGGAGGTGTGTAGGGGGCGTCTTAGGGGGCTTTATGTAGGAGGGCTATAGCGAGGAGGACATTCGCAAAGTTTTTGCTTATTATTTTTGATTAAGTCAGTCATGATTTGTACTTTTAATTAACATACTTAAGACATTTGTATATTTCAGATATCCTCTTTATGTTTAGGATTTGAGTAATTTATAAGTTGATGTATTCTGATTCTAGTCAATCTTTTGTTTTGGTTTTATACGTGGGAATATATATGTTGTGAATAGGTATATTATATATTTTTGTGAGAAATGGATTATATGTAAACATGGAAGGAGGAATGAGTAAAAGTAAAAAAAATTAAAAACACAAGCACCAACGATTGGGACCGTTGGTGCAAGTTTCGAAACTGTTGGTGCACGAAACTTGCAGCAACGATTTGAACCGTTAGTGATTTTGTTGTACACCAACAGATGGAACCGTTGGTGCAAGATTCAGCACCAACGGTTACAACCGTTAGTGCTGCTACTTGCACCAACTGTTCATACCGTTGGTGTTGAGACTTGCACCAACGGTTAAACTGTTGGTGGCATATTTTTATAATTTAAACTGTTTTTTTGAATATTTAATTAAATATTTACTTGTACCAACGGTCTGAACCGTTGGTGCAGAGTTTTCACCCGTTGGAGTCATTTCAGTCCCAACGCTTGTTGCACTAACGGTTTTTTTTTTTTTTTTTTTGCCCCAACGATCGTAACCGTTGGGGACACCGTTGGAGAGACTACCTGTCCCAACAGTTACAGGCCTCCTTTATATATACTAGTGCTACAATAGGCGAGCTGTACGTACGTTATGAACCCTTCTAAAGATCAACCATAGAGATGAGTCCTTTGAGAAAAATTATAGACAGGGTCTCGTATATCTCAGATCAAACTAAAAACGCATCTCTAATATGAGTGTCTTCTAATCCATTTTAGGAGAAGCTAACATACCCAACTACCACGTAACTAACTAGAATATGTATTTATCAAACTCTAATGTCTCCTTCTTAATCTCAAATATATAACCTCATAAAAACAAGACGTCCGGCTGTTTTTTTCTTTTTTCTTTATTGAAGGAAAGGAGATTATATTGTTATATTAGACTCAATGAGGGGGTGAATCTAGCCGAAATTTTGCAAAACACACAAGATACACAAAATAATTAATAATAATAATAATTGATCAGATATCTAATTCAACCGTTCTCCTATACATATCCATCTCCTTTATTTTAGTTTGGAATAGGAGGAAAAATATTCAGCTACCTAATATGCAACCCTCCTCGTTTATTTTAATTTGAAATAGGAAAATTCCTACAATACAAGGCTGGAAACCAAGTTACCAAAAAAAGGGGGGGAAGGAAAGAGCTGATGCATGTATTTCATAGTAACAAACACAACACACTTGCATGTTACTTATAAAGCCTTGACAATACAAAGTAAATACTACCACAAATCATGACATTACATCATAACCAAGTTGCTATATATATATATCACAAGACAAGATGCATGGCAGCCATGTATGCAGCTGATGAAGGGATTTTCACATTAATTAGTGTTATATACTTAGCTAGTTAATTACAGGGTTTCTTACACATGCAGCGGCCGAGAGGGTCGCAGTGGGCGCCTGAGAATCCCTCGGTCATGCAGATCTGGAAGCAGTTGGTAACGCTCACTGCCCCCGCGCACGGACCTCTGAATCGCCCGCTACGGGTCAGGCAAACTCTAGGCGATGCTTGAGCGGTCACAGCCAGCACCTCTGTCCATGCTTGTGGTTAATTAATTAATGTTATAGAGAGAAAGAACAATGCTACTTAATCTAATTAGTTTATGATGATCATTAATAGACTAGTCAATATGATGACAGCGCGTATACTGCATGTTGTTTGAGAGAGTTCGTCACGTACGGGCCCCATTTCTTAATTGTAGTATGAATTTTGGAGTGAAAGCAATATATACAACCGTCAAAATTTCTATTAAAAAAATAAAGAATAAAAAGAAGAAGCTATATATATCAAAATTATAATATTTAGTGTAAGATTCTAATAAGGAATATTTCTCATCCAATAAATTTTATTTATAATATTTAGCTGACTAATTATTAACACGTGATTTATTTAGTAATATTTTTAATGATAAAAAAATATGATCAGAGAATTAATCGATTTGGTAACCGCGTGCATGCAACAGGAAACCATGAACACGAAAGAGAGCTTACGATCAGCAGCCAAGAGAAGCACGAGGAGGAAGAAGAGAGGCTTATTAGACACCATGATATATTGCTAAATTAAATATATATAGCTCAAAATAAAAGTTTTATTTTTTTGTGTGTTGAGGGAGCCAGAACTTATAGCGGAAAAATGAAGAAGCTTAATTAAGTAGTGTTCTGGATGAGAATGAGAGCTTTAATTTGTCCCGACGTTGCTTGAGTTGTCAAGGTCGCCGGACAGTGTGGGCCACGGTTTAAAGAGCGTTACACCCACGCGTTATTACAAAACCATGCAGCCGTTACCAAAAAAAATTAATTAAATTAAATTAAATTAAATATTAAAAAAGTTCCCAGGGTGCTTCTGATTTCGTCGGAGCTGCCTGCTTCTACGGCTGAGCTTCTGGTTTTGACTGAGCCATATACCCCGCTTCAGCGAGTTCTGGGGAGCCTGCTAGCTTCAGCAGGTTGACTGTTTGACTCCCTTCACGTGCTGCTCGCAATTTGGTGTAACCTCTAGTGGGGCCCAGCAAGGCTCGTGCTCAACAGCGGTGCTCACCAGGCAGCTGCGTGCTTTGCTAACAAAACATTCAAGCCTCAATATTGACGAAAGCTTAGGAGAGAAGCATTTGAAGAATAAATAATAATATTATTATCTCTGCTCTTTAGACCATTTTACTGTTGGGACAAACCCGGGACCTAATAGAGCAGGGTCGTAGCAACAGTAGAGCAAAAGTAGAGATAAAATGATAGAAGCATTTGATGGCCTACGTCCACGAGCAAAGATAGAAGAAATTACTATGAGGAGAAAACTCTAGAGTTACAATCTCTCTTAACAAAGAGATACACTCTTTCTATTTTTTCTCTCTTACTCTTCTATAATAGAAGTTGTTTCTGAGATGAGTTTTTCCTTAAGGATTTGGAGTCTATTTATATAGGGGTGTCCAAAAAGCCCGGGCCCGGTGTCCGGCCCGGGCCCGGCCCGGACGTGCCCGGACCCGGGCCCGGCCCGGGCCCGGAAACCCGGGCCAAAACCGGGTCCGGGCCCGGGTCCGGGTCCGGTCTTTGGCGCCCGGCCCGGGCCCGGCCCGGGCCCGGAATAGTAAATTTTTTTTTTTAATTTTTTTATGTGTCATATATGTATATATATCTCTATAATATTTATATATATAATTTATGTATATATAATATATTTTTATATATGTATAAGTATATATATATATATATGTATTAATATATAATTATATATAACTATGCTCTCTCTAGTCTCTTATATATGTATAATATATATATATTCTCTCTCTCTCAATATATATACAAGTATACTCTCTCTTATATATATATAATATATGTATAAGTATATATAAGTATACTTTCTCTTATATAAGTGTATATTAATATATATGTATAACTGTATAAGTATACTCTCTCTTGTATATGTATGTGTATACTCTCTATGTATAGGTATATATAAGTATATTCTCTCTTATATAAGTATATATGTATAAGTATACTCTCTCTTATATATGTATAATATATGTATGTATGTATATACACACACACACTCTCTCTCTCTCTCTCTCTCATATATATATATGTACATATATTCTATACTCTCATACTCTCTCTCTCTCTCTCTCTCTCTCTCTCTCTCTATCTCTTAGTATATAAGTATACTCTCTCTTATATATGTATAATGTATGTATAAGTATATACAAGTATACTCTCTCTTATATATGTATGAGTATATATAAATATACTTATATGTGTATATTATAGAATTAAAGTTATAAATATATAATTTATATTTTTATATATTTATGTATAATACAATTTGTTTATATAATTTCTATAAGTATTTACAATTTGTTTATGTATAATATATTTATATATGTGTGTATATATATTTATACATATACATATATTGAATTACATGAATAGTTTGGGCTACTTAGTCTAGTGGTAAAATTTAGGAGTTTGGAGTGGAGGTTAGCGGTTCAAATCCTAGTCACAATATATATATATTTAGGAGTCTTTGATTGGACCTTGGGCCTTTGGGGCTCTTTGAATTCTACAATTATTTTTAATTTTGTTTGTTCCTATAAATTCTATAATTATTTTATATTATTTTAATTTCTATAACTTTTAATATTTGTAATTAAATAATTATAGTTGATTAATAATATGTTTTTATCAAAAATGTGTTTATTTTTTTGATTTAGATTTTTGTAAAAAGCGAAAAAAATAAAAAAAACAAAAAAACCGGGTCGGCCCGGTGTCCGGCCCGGTTTGGCCCGGGCCCGGGCCCGGGCCCGGCCCGGGGCAACCGGGCCCGGGTCCGGGTTTGGGTTTTGCCCGGCCCGGGCCCGGTTTTCCGGACCGGGCCGGGCCGGGCCGGCCCGGATGGACACCCCTATATTTATAGTGTTTAGAAAAAACACTATGCATAATAAAATATTAATATTACATTATGCATCGTTTGAAATTTCCAAACTCAGTGCCTAACCTAGTGCATTTTTCAAAAGTGGGCCCACTCTTTTGCTTTTGGTCAAAAACGTGGGCTGCTAATTTCGGTGCCTGACAATCTCTCACTTGAATATTTGATTGAGTGCCAATCATATATTCACACCATTTTTTTTATATTGTCATCTTCATGTTGCTTACGTCTCCATCAGACCACAAGAGGATCGACACCAAATAAATTTATCAATATTGACTGCTTTTGTTAAAAAATCTGCCAGGTTTGTCTTTGGTGTGAATTTTCTGCATATCCACTGTTCTTTCTTCCACTTTATCACGAACGAAGTGATACTAAACTCGAATGTGTTTGGTCTTTGAATGAAAGGCTTGATTTCTTACCAAATGCGAAGCAGTCTAACTGTCACAAAATAGAGATATCTTCTTTTGTTCATGGCCGAGTTCCTCCAACACCATCTTCAACCACATCGCTTCTTTACTAGCTTGTGTAGCTGCTACATACTCTGCTTCTGTTGTTGAAGTAGCCACAACTGACTGTAGTTTTGAAACCCAGCTTACAGCTCCGCCAGCAAGTGCAAACACATAGCCTATGGTGGATTTGCTATTATCATGATCACCTGCATAATCAGAATCAACATATCCACTGATAATAAAATCAGATCCCCCATAACATAATGCAGCATTTGAGGTTCATTAAATGTATCTTAGAACCCTCTTTACAGCATTCCAATGCTCTTTACCAGGATTAGTCATGTATCAACTAATTACTCTCATTGCTTGTGCAATGTCTGGTCTTGTACAAATCATAGCGAACATTATGCTTCCCACTGCTGATGCATACGGTACTCAAGACATCTTCATCCTCTCTTCTTTACTGCTAGGACTCATACTGGAGAATAACTTGAAATTAACAGGAAGTGGGGTAGAAATTAACTTACAATCTTCATATTAAAGCGCCATAAGATTTTGTTCAAGTAATTCTTCTGAGAAAGTCATATCTTCCTATTAATTTTGTCTTGGTAAATTTGCATCTCTAGAATCTTGTTTGCAGATCCTAAATCCTTTATTTTAAATTCCCTAGCCAACTGAGCTTTTAATTCTTTGATACAAATCTTTGTTGGGGCCTTCAACTAACATGTCATCAACATGCAATAATAAGATAACAAAGTTATTTTTACCAAACCTCTTGAAATATGCACAAGGGTCTGAATTAAGTCTGTTGTATCCAAGGCTCATGATGAATGAATCAAATCTCTTGTACCAACACCTTGACGCCTGCTTTAGACCGTACAGAGATTTGTTCAATTTGCAAACCAAGTTCTCTCTTCCTTTTTCTTCACCTTCTGGTTGGAGCATGTAAATTTTTTCTTCAAGATCTCCATGAAGAAATATTGTTTTCACATCTAGCTGCTCTAGATGTAAGTTAAATATAGCGCTCATAATCAGGACTATTCGTACTGTTATAAGTTGAACTACAGAAGAAAATATTTTATTAAAATTAATACCTTCTTTCTAAGCATATCCTTTTACCACCAATCTAGCACGATATCGCTACACTTGATCGTCATTTCGCTTGATCTTGTAGACTCATTTGTTTTCAATGGTCTTTCTTCCTTGTAGCAATGACACAAGTTCCTAAGTCTTGTTCTTATGAAAAGCTTCAATTTCTTCATGTATTGATGTCATCCACAAAGATGCATCTGTGTCATTGATAGCTTCATGAAAAGTTGATGGATCTTCATCTTCTGTTAGAAGACAGTATGCAACATTACTCTCCGTAATATACTCCGAGTGTCAAGTCGGTGGTCTTCTCTCATGAGTTGACCTTCGAGCTTCTAGAGCCTCAGACTCGACTGGTTCTTGTACATCATGCTCCGGTGTTGCTTCAGAAGAATTCGGATTATCTTCTATCTGAACAACTACAGTCTCTGAGTTCTTCCTCGAACTGCTTTCTTTTTCTTCACTTTGTAGTTGATTCTCTATAAAGATAGCATATCTGCTGATGATCACCTTGCGGGCAGTAGGATCCCACAGGCGATACCCATTTACTCCATCAGCATACCCCAAGAATAATCATTTTCTGGATTTTGAATCTAGCTTTGTAATTTTTTTGGGCATTGTACATTACGTACACTGGACTTCCAAATATATGGAGGTTAGAATAATCAGCTGGCTTGCTAGTCCACATCTCCATCGACGTCTTCAATTGTATTACGGTTGATGGAGATCGATTCACCACATAACAGACGGTTTTTACTGCTTCCGCCCAAAAGACTTTATCCAGATTTGCAGTTGCCAATATAGCTATTATTTTTTCCAACAGAATTCTGTTCATCCGCTCCACCAATATAGCTCTTGTTCTTTCCCAACTGAATTATCTTTTGATGCCTTCATGCTTGCAGAATGCTAGGAATTCATCGTCTGTGTATTCTCCTCCATTATCTGACCTCAAGCACTTGATCTTCTTCTCAGATTCAATCTCAACCCGTGCTTCGTAGTCTTTAAAGACTGAGAACACAACCGCCTTCTTCTTGATAGGATACACCTAACATCTCCTGAAGTAGTCATCAATAAAGGACATAAAATACTTTGCTCCTCCTAAGGATGTAACCGGTGCTTGCCATACATCAGAATGAACCAGTTTCAGAATAGCCTTGCTTCTAGAACTCGATGTGTTGAACTTCAGCCGATGCTGCTTACTTGTAACACAATGCTCGCAGAATGGAAGAGCTATCGAATTAAGTCCAGGAAGCAGCTTCTGGTCGAAGAGAATCTTCAAGCGTCGTTCTGACATGTGGCCTAGTTTGCGATGTCACATCATAGTTTGTTCTTCTCACGGCTGGTTGATGCCGCCAGGAGGCTGCTGAATCCAGAAGCCAGACATCAGCAAACATTTTTCTGTCTTCATCAACAGTGGTTTCTCCACTAAAAAGAATTTCACCATCGTCTGATGTGCTTGTTAGACCCTAAAGGAGGGGTGATTATGGTCTTATGCTAATCTAATCCGATTTTATGCCAATTAAAACTAATTACAAGTTATCCTAGCAAGTATGAAATACAACAAGATATATGAGCTAGGATAAGCAATATGAACTAAAAGATATATCCTAGCAATAAGATATACTATGAGATATATGTAAGGATATACAAATTAACGCAAGGGTAAAATAAACATTATACAAATGTGATAGGGAATATTATGAAGAGTAATACACAAAGGCGATATAAGATATGAACACAAGAATAAGTGCGCATATGCAAACTCAAACAAACGATATGATCACGGAGTTCGGACCTTCCGTCCTACGTCTCCGCTCCCCAGAAATCCACTATCACGACCGGATTTTCTACGCTCATCCGAATAACGTTTACAACTACACTATGTCGATTTTCAACGCTCACCGATCAACGTTCACACCTCACACTCTCACTTGGTTTTCTAGCTCATATAACAAATGATTTGTTCTCTACAATAAATGAGAACTCAATGTAGGCTCACACTCAATGTTACAACTCTCACCAATCCAAATATACTATGTATAAAAATACGATAAGCTCATGGGTGAGTGTAAACAATGAGTGAAATAAAATCTAACTCAAATAGCAAACTAGCAATAATAAGAATATGAAAATCAATAATAAAATTGCTAGAAAAAATAGTTAGAAAACTTCTCTATAAACTCAAAGGAGAGGATGAATAAAATTGAGAATGAATCCCTCAATTAGCAATGTAAGCTTCCTCTTTTGTAAACAAAAACCAAACTTAAAACAAACTGTAAAACCCTCTTAAACTTGTTTAAAACTTTCTCCTTGGTTGCTGATAGAAGAGGGGTTGAGGGGTTTATATAGGAAGAGAAACCAACAACCAAAACCCCAAACAAAATAACAAAAATTTTAGAAAATCAGGAATACGAAACTGTACCAAAAATAGCCGTTGGGCTATTGGTGGCGGTCGACCGCGAAATTCTCGCGGTCGACCGCGAGGCACTTTTGAACCTCAAAAAATTTCCAGAGAGTTCGACGGTCGATCGTGGCGGTCGATCATGGGAATTTTCAGCTTGACGGTCGACCGTGGCGGTCGATCGTGAAAGTTTTTGCTACATCCTGAGGGAAAAACAAAGACGCGGTCGACTGTGGCGGTCGACCGTGAACTGATATATGAAATTTTTAGGTTTGAAAACAGCTTGCTGATTTTAAAACACTGTTTAAAAAATATCAAATAAATTCCAAAAATTATAAAACTTTGGAAAATGATTATAAACATGATAATATACATGCTACAAAAACTGGTTTTCTAAAAGGACTTCTCAAATAAGAAATATCATCATTTTGCAAAATAGTCCAAAACATGAAAATGTAAACATATGAATTTTGACATTTTGGCTAAACCATGTTTTGAAACTTTACAAAATGATTTTGTAGACTTAATAAAATATGTATATGAATGTTGTTAAGTCTATAAACCAAGAAAACAATATTTTTACAAATACAATAGAAAATGAAACATATGAGTATGTATATAAAAATATATTTGTTTCATGTCTAAGTAGTTAAACCAAATCATAAGAATAAATATGAAATATATAATTTCATATATATAAAAATAAAAAACCCAAAACACATGTATGTATATATATAACAATATATATATACGAAGAAACCAATAAATGTGTGTGTATATGATATTGAGTTTAATATACTTAACACACATAATAAAACACCTAAACTAAACTACCCAAGCTTTATCTTGATCTTCAATAGCTTGACTTGGTAATCTTGCGGATGAAGCTTGAACTTGGATCTTGACTTGAATTGCAAGGTTTCACTCCACAATTCCGCCAACCTCCATTGGATATGATCGTGAATGCGCAATTCCATCCATCCTCTAACATATTATTTGCCTAGAATAGATACAAAAACACAAACACTAGACAAACAATATTAGTTATAAATTATTTGTTAAACATCATCAAAACAAGAAGGCCAACAGTGCTGACAATGCATCCTTAAGATGTTGATAGCTCTGAAGACTTTTTATCTTCACTCTTCTTATTGAGCTAACACTCCGCTTTGATGTGCCCTCTTTTGCCACAGTTATAGCATTTGACATTCTTTTTACTTCTTGATTTGGATCTACCATAGGTATGACTCCCACTGGAGCCACGTTCCGTTGATCTTCCTCTCGTTACCGATAAAGCCTCTACTTGTTGATGTTGGCCTTCTTGTTTTGATGATGATTTAACAAATAATTTACGACTAATATTAGTTTTAGTATTTTGTTTTGTGTTGTTTAGTATACACAGAAAAATAAGCTACATTAATATTGAAGTCTATGCAAATCAAGTCAACGAATCAATTTTAAGTTTCAAAATATTCATTCTTGGTATACTTTGTATAGGATTATATACTATGTGCAAATTCTATAAGCTCAAATATACGCACACATTTTATTTGTGAATTTTCTCAAATATAGGTGTTTTTATGCAAAATATGTTTTAATATGCTTTGGACTATACAAACATTATTGACATATTTTATTATGCCCATATAAACATTACACAAGTTTTTAAAACTTGATTTGAGCTAAATATCAAAATCAACATGTTTAAAACACATGTATTTTTAGTGCTTTTGAATTTTTCTGAGATTTCACAAATGATAAGAGAAAATTGAAAATTTTCTTTTCCAGCATGTTCATAATCATGTTTATAAACTTTTCTCAAAGTTTTATATTTTTTAAAATTTATTTACTATTTTTAAAAGGACTTTAAAATTCGTTTTCAAAAATCAATACAGGCTGAAAACCTGTTATCAGTCGAATGATGACATTTATTAGTCCACTAAAGAAATGTCATGCAATCTTAAAAAGTTTCTATTTTTATTGGTCGACTGATCAGTCGACTGATGAGGTCATCAGTCGACTGACCATGCTTATTAGTCGACTGATAAGCTGTTGTTTGCCTACAACGGTCAGCTCATCAGTCGACTGACGTAACCCGTCAGTCGACTGATTTGTCCTAACGGCTATTTTTCTAGCCTTTTGCAGTTTTGTCTTTTTGCTGGATTTTCTTGGGTTTTGAGCTTTGATTTTTCATCCTATATATACCCCTTGCTATTTCACTTCTGAATATCATGAGGGTTTTTAAATAGAGTTTTAAGAGTTTAAAAGTTTGTTTCTCAAGTTTGTGTTTGTGTTTACAAAGAGGAAGCTTGCATTGTCAATTGATGAATTCATCTTCAATCTTCTTCATCCTCCTTTGTGTTTATAGAGAAGTTTTCCTAACTCTTTTATCTAGCAATTTATTACTGATTTTTATATTTGTATTATTGCTAGTTTATAAATTGAGTTTGACTTTATTTATACTCATTTTATTACACACATCCCTATTTGAGCTTCTAATATTTCATACATTATATATTGGGTTGTTAGATTGTGAAATTGTGAGAGTGAGCCTAAATTGTGTTTTCATCTATTATAGAGAACAAATCTTATAATTGAGCCTTATTGTGAGAGTATCACTTTGTAATACACATTTACACTGAGAGGAGTGTGTGGTGAGGACGTAGTCGATGCCAAGAGGAGTGACGTTAATAGTAAATCCTAGAGAGAGGTAGTAAAGTCGAGCACTTGAAGGAGGCGATTCGTGAGGATCGTCACTTGAGGTTGTAGTTTGTGTATGTACATTATGAGTGACTTGTAGAGTTTTCGGTGAGCTAAAAAATCGAGTGTGTAGAGAAGTTCCGGCTTTCAAACCAGGTGTGTCGATAGTGGAGATTCTCCCCAGGAGTGGGGAGTGGAGACGTAGGACGGAAGGTCCGAACTCCGTGATCATATTATTGTATTTGGATTTTTTGTGTCCACTGTTTGTTTACACTATCACTCTTGTTTATTTTCTCTTTTGGTTATATTCTTGCTCATATCACATTGTATATCTATCTTGCATGAATAATTTGTTAATAAGTTTTAATTATCATTAATATCTAATAAGATTAGCAATAATCCTATTCACCCCTCCTTTAGGGTGTTTTCAGTTGAGAACTTGCTTGCATGTCTTCCTTGTTCTTGTATCGATTTTCTTCCTCCAGAACAGTGGCTGCAACGTCGTCGAAGACTAGATTGTCCGTGAGGACATTGTTTGTCAGGTTGATGATAAGTTGATCATACGAGTCAGGTAGACTCTGAAGTAGAAGTTATGCACGTTCATTCACACCGATTGCATGCCTCAATGTTGTAAGTTGGGAGAACAGTGTGTTTAGGGTGTTGATATGGTCGGTTATCGATGTAGATTTCGTCATCCTCAGAGTGTAAAGTCTCCTTTTTAAGAAGATTTTATTGTGCATAGATTTCGCCTCATATAGCTTTGTTAGAGTATCTCAGATCTCATTTACTGTCTTCTTCTCCTCTTTGCTTGACAGCACCCCGTCTGCTAATGCAAGATGGAGATTTGCAATAGCATTTTCGTCCGGCCTTGCACCGATGACCGCCAGGCAATTATCTTTTCTCAAGATAGTATTTATCTTCAACTTCCACAGTAAAAAATTACTCCCATTAAATTTCTCAATCTTAAACTTTACCACCATTGCTTCTAACATGAACAGTAACTTCTTACTATTTCACGTAAATAGTAATTGCAAGACCGTACTTGTGAATAGTACGTACTTGTGAATAGTACCGTATTTATAAACAGTGACGTACTCATGAATAGTACTCGTCACCTTCAAAGGGTAAATGATAATCTAACGTATTTTCTGATGTGGAGGATCCACCTTTGGTGGCAGCCATAGAGTATACGATAAGTAGATATATACAAGCACCCTAAGTTAGTTCTGATACCACTTGTTGGGACAAACCCGAGGTCCGATAGAGCAAGATCGCAGCAATAGTAGAGTAAAAATAGAGATAAAATGATAGACACATAGATTTACGTGGTTCGGTAGTTGATTGGCTACGTCCACGGGCAATGATAGAAGAATTTACTATGAGGAGAAAACTCTGGAGTTACAATCTCTCTTAACAAGGAGATACTCTCTCTATTTTTTCCTCTCTTACTCTTCTACAAGAGAAGTTGTTTCTAGGATGAGTTTTTCCTCAAGGAATTGGAGTATATTTATAGTGTTTGAAAAAAACACTATGTATAATAAAATATTAATATTACACTCTACATCTTTTGAAGTTTCCAAAATCGGTGCATTTTTCAAAAATGGGGCCCACTTCTTTGCTTTTGGCCAAAAACATGGGCTGCTGATTTCTGACATTTACAACACGTGAAGCCTCAAAAAATATAAACGTAGCAATCCCCAACATATGCGCATATATATTTTAAACGCTAGAAAATTAAAATAAATTAGCATTATTATTTACAGTATAAGCTCTGCACAATTAATGTGAATAATCTGCATAAAAACATAATGTAAACATCGATTGATCAAGTACATATACCATTCATTCATCTTTCATGTAGCAAAATATAGGACTCATTAAGAAAATTATCATACTTGAGCGTGATATTTTGAAACTTGAGTAATTAAAAACAGTATCGTGAGTTACCATCTTCATTGTCCTCACCCCGTCTAGCATCGTCTTAATTCCAATAATCATAGGTACAATCAAAAGGAATGCAATTAAGGATGATGTTTTAAAATTTAAGTAATTAAGGGTGGTTTTGTGGAATTGCCCTAACTTAGAAGTCGTCTTATGAAATAGATTCTAACATAGAGGTTGTTTTCTATAATCTTATTATCGATATATAATTGGTTTTATATTAATCTTAACAAAAAAAATGGATAGAAATTAGTATGGATGCTTATATGTTGACGTAATGAAACATATGGGTGGCTTTTTGGAACTATGTAGTGTGAAATAGGGTATAACATAGGAATGGTTCCAACGATAAACTCTTGACCACCGTTTCTTCGACATGTGCATGCACTCGAACCCCAAGAAAAAAGAAGGGTCAGTAATCAGTATCCAATAACCTTCCAACTTTGGGAAGATTTTTACATAATTCTTCTCGATTTTGTTTGTCACGTAGCCCTAAAAAGGAAAACCTCAAAAGACAACCTCATCACAATTTTTTTCAATGAGAAAACCTCAAAAGGAAAACCTCATCACAAATTTTTTAGCATTGAAAATTGGCAAATGTATATGCCTACTGAGAAGGCCTATACTCTGACGCTTATTGGGGCATTCCAATTTATGTATATTTTTTGTTAGACATATCCTTCGTGAAAGTCTCCAATACTCTGTAAATTTTTCTGAGGTACCTTAAGCTTTGTATTTATTTTCCTCTATGTATATATTTACTCTACTCTGCATATTTCTCATTAAGTATAACGACTTAACAGAGTAGGCACGCGCATCCCACGTGCGCTTTGTACTAGTATCACTGCAATATATCACTATGAACACTATAAACTATCACTGGAATTGTACTGGATAGTTGAGGCATCTCCCGTCTCCTTGCATGATTTCCCCTCGTAATGAAATAGAATCACATTGGGTCCTACTCCCAGCAAAATCAATTTCAAGCAAAACAAAGAAGCTCCCGAGAATCTGGACCCTACAGCTGTTTCATATGAATATATATTAGATTTTATATTCTCGCTCATACAAATTATAGCAGCTGAATGGAGCCTAGGAATCAGCTGGACCCACATTATAATGCTGCTCACCACAAAGTAACCTCCATCCCATCGAAGAACTACAACTGTTTCAAATGAATAAAATTTTTCCTGTTCTTGTTCTGACAAATTTTATAGCAACTGCATTAGATCTCATCTGCTATGTTTTATTTCAGTCCAGAAAAAGGCCTAACAAGGCAACCCCATCAAAAAATATTGCCAAAAAAAAAATTTGACCCTCAACCAGCAAATGCCTGCTCTCCTGAGATCAATTTAGCGTGTGGCAGTAACCAAGGCCATGTGCTCAATCAGGTCCAAGACTCGGTTGCTGAACCAGAGAGAAGATAGATTAGAATTGAACAAAAAATAGCCAAAGAGATGAATGTAAGCAAAGGAATTAGAGCAGTTTCATACCTGTAGCCCCATTCGTTATCATACCAAGAGACGAGCTTCATAAAGGAAGCACTCAATCCGATGCCAGCCTTTGCGTCGAAGATGCTTGACCTGAAAGAAAAGTTCCAACACATAATCAGATGAAGTAGAGATCTTATGCAGTTCAACTGTTCAGGTATGGCAAAGGTTGTAATACAGACAAGATACAGAAGGGAATATCTACAAATATAAATGCTCATCAAGCTCTGCTAAACTTCAATAGAAAATTATTTATCCACTTGTGCACTGAATACTAACCCTTGAATCATTGCTTAATCCTCTTATCATTTTTTATTTACATCAATCTGAGGATGAAAATCTTTGGTGTAACAAGAGAAGAATAACCCTTGAACTATGTTACCTGGGTACTTCTATCAGAAACTTTACCCATACCGGCACCCGCACCCAAACTTCACGGAAACTTCTTGAAAATATGCATACACTTATTCAAGTGTGTACTAAATTATATAATATTTTAATTTAAAACTCGTCAAACACTTGTTGGACATATATCCTACAATTCACAGCTACTTCTTGTAAACTGTTGGACATAGGTCAAGTTTGTTTCAGCTGAAATATCTAGTTAAGTAAACTGTGATTTTAAAGGGCTGTTGAATATCTAGTTAAAAATCTGATATGTTCTCCAATTTATTATGTACATAAATACAAACAAAAATGTTATGGGAATTTTAATTCACAAACAGGTAAATTATTAATTTTAATATGTATAAATATACATACACATACATACATACATATATATATACAGTCGTGTCCCGTACCCTAAAATTTACAAATGTCGTGTCTGTACCGTACGCATTTTCATGCAACTTGGCCCTTGAACAAATGCTTAATCCCCAAGTATCCTCGTATAGCACTACTCTAGAGCAGACTACTATTGATATGTCGTTTAATCTACGGTGGACAGTCATCACTATAATTTTTACAGTTTGGATCAGTTCCAACAGAGTTGAATGTTTTTTTCATAAACAAACAAACATTAGTTTTGAAACAAAGTGTAAGTATGACAAAACTTATTACCGCATTTTATTTGTTTGTGTAACATTTTTTCTTGCCAAAATATCTGATCGCAGTCTACCCCCATCCCAAGCATGAATCGTTATATGCCATCTCGGATACTAACCCAATACCCTAATTAGGATAGATTCTTTAAGATTCATAAACACGAAAAGTTGCACCAGAAGCAAGAACCTTTTACAGGATAATCAGCGTCATTGCCAAGCTTAACAGCCATTATTAATAACGGAGCAAGTTCCCCAAACAAAGAAAGAAGGCTGGCCTTACCTTGAATCACCAACAAAATCATTAGAAACTACATCTTCATCAGTGTAGCCAAGTATGCCAAGCAGTGGCCCTTCTGATGCAAATCTGATAGCAAAATAAAGTATTAGATAACTATGGTATTTATTCCTAGGACACATCAGGCCAGCACAACAAGTGGTATAACAGGGATAATTTCTGATGCTACAATATGTCAGTGCATTCTACAAATGTTCAAATAGACCAACATTGCTAAGGTATAAAAGCATTTTGATACAATAATAAAAGTAACTTTCTGCCAAACCTCGCCAAAGATTAATTTTTCACCAGAAAACAATACCACATCAACACTATCAAGTCAACAAATAAAGGTGCAATTACATAGGTGACCCTACAGTTTGTGTATCTTCGCAGGTAACCTTGAGATCAGTGATTGTAATTACACAGGTGACCTTGGAATCCGACGACAGGTTACTCCGATGACCTTGGAGTTCTTGTGGGATGTTGGTTAGTCAGAGCTAGGTTAGTGATTTGTTTCCATTAAGACTCGGATTAGGGTTATAACAAAGATTACTAACTAAAATTCCATTATCCCCACTCTACTAGTCACTAAATTTTTCTATAACCCTAAACCAAAACAAATAATGTTAGGATTAGAGCTAGGTTAGTGTTTTATTTAAGTTGAAATTAGGATGAGGGTTGCAACAAAGATTACCGATTAAAATTCAATTATCCCAACTCCACTAGTAACTATATTTTTCTGTAACCCTAAACCAAAACCATAACCCAAGGTCCCAAAACAATATCCAACAGGAACTCCAAGTCCGCAAAAAACAAATGGCATTAGCCAACATCAAATTCGAGGGTCAGTTGTGTAGCTACGATTGTTATTCTCCAGGTTACCAGTGTACATATGCAGACTCACCAATGTAACTACACCGTACAACCATATACCGAAATGTAATTAACCCACAAGTAAATAGCACAGACAAATTAGACGATTATGCAAGGAATAGATTACATAGACTTCTACATTTCTATAATGATCCACCAGAAAGAACCATGATAATTTATTAAGTACTTATAACTTAACCTCGTTTTACTTTTTACTAGATACTCTGATGAAATTAGGACATGAAAAATTCCTTGCATTTCTGTAAGAAAATAGTGTTAAACAACCAATAAGAACATATGTCAATAACAGTTAATTAGGACATGAAATATTACTTGATAGCTGCCTTAACATCATCATAAGAAGCACTTTTCTCAAGTCGACAAGTTAAGTCAACAACAGAAACATTTGGTGTAGGAACACGGAAAGCCATCCCTGTAAGTTTCCCATTTAATTCTGGTAGAACTTTGCCAACAGCCTACCACAACAGCAAAAACTGTCAGTAAAACAAGCAAATGGGTATAACGAAAAGAACAACAATGTGAGTCAATGCATTTTGTGTTGTTTATCTACCAACCTTCGCTGCACCAGTTGAGCTGGGAATAATATTTTGACTAGCCCCACGGCCACCTCTCCAGTCTTTCATTGAGGGACCATCAACAGTCTTCTGGGTTGCTGTACAAGACCGAGAAAAACAAATCAATAAAAGGCATCTTAGAAACGATGAATCAGGACTAAATATCTGGGATATTTCCTGATTCCATGCTGATCATTAAGAAGATATGTGTTAGGATAAACCTGTTGTTGCATGGACTGTTGTCATAAGACCTTCAACGATACCAAATTCCTCATGGACTACCTACAAGATAGAACATAGCAATCTAGATAAGAACCCAAAACCGTAAAGGGCATGACAACTTCCATTTTATTAAGAAAAAAATACAACCATGGTTTTTCTTCTTTTTATGTCATATTTTTTCTAGGCAATATTTCTAGCTAACTAATGATGATGCACATTATAATTCAATATACATCAAGACCAATCCTGGCTAGAGCAGCAAGACAGTTGTAGAACTTTCATTTGAAATAACAACTTTCTTGTTAGGTCGATACTTCATTCTCATTTACTCCCATGCATCAGCCCATGGAGCTGATATCACCACCTTTCTTTGCACCATCCCCTTGACCATTGTTTTCTGGTTTTTGATATCATATTTTTTGTAGGCAATTATTCTAACTAACAAATGATGATGCACACTATAACTCAATATACATAAGAGTTAGACCAACCTTGGCTAGAGGAGCAAGACAATTAGTTGTACAACTTGCATTTGAAACAACATTCATGTTAGGTTGATACTTATTCTCATTAACTCCAACAACAAACATTGGAGCATCAGCCGATGGAGCTGATATGACCACCTTCTTTGCACCGCCCTGCAAGAAATTACATAAAGAGATCAATAATCAAGGTTTCAGTATAGAAGCAAAATTGTCGTAGAAGTCACAAAGAATAATGGAAAGCATAATTGATAAGGACCTTCAAGTGAGCTGATGCCTTATCCACAGTTGTAAAAACCCCTGAAGATTCAACTACATAATCTGCACCAAAATTATCCCAAGGAATTTCTGCTGGATCCCTGCAAGAGAAAATGCTTTACAAGCCTCACATAAAGCAGCAACGGTATAGAGCAAGCCTCAAGCATGGGGCACATCAACTTTCTATGGTTCTAACTTGTTCATACAATCTGAACAAACCAATAAATGAAAGTGTAAAACGAAACATTTCACATCAGTTTGGCAAAAGTTATAATAGTTAAAGCATATAACAGTGAATAGGTTTTCCCCTGTTAAAGTAAGATGCTAAGCAACAGAAGTTTAAAAAACAATAGTATAGAAACAGGGGCGGATTAAGGGATAGGGGTTGTGGTGCACTTGCGCCCTACAAATTTGCATGTTACATGTAAGTCCTTGTAAGATTTACAATTTGCACCCCCAAACAACAAAAAAAAGATTTTAAAAATTGCACCCCATATCTATCTCCAAATACTAAGTACGTTAATAGAAAATTGAATTAGCTCAATTAAAGCGTAACGATTGCATCCCATCACGCTCTATAGTTTTATTATATTTTTTATGTTTAAGTAAATAGATACTTGTTGTCTGCCTCCCCAAGGGAAATGTTCTAGATCCACCATTGTACAGAAGGATTATTAAACTTCAATGATTAACACAAAGTAAGACTATTGCCAAACTGAATAGTTCTCTTAACTAATGCTTGAAAAAATAGAATCAAGTATGTGGGTGCAATATAAATTTGTGCCCTACTTACCCTCAACTATTCAAACTGTCCCTTCATACCCCCCCTTGAACTATTTTTAGTTTCATATTACTCCCCTGAACTATTAGATTTGTCCTTGTTTACCCGCTCAACTGTCCCTCTTGGTACCTAGTTACCACTTCCCTTTTATTATTTTTTGGGTATTTTAAATGGATTAAGTAATAGTTAAGTGGGTTAAGTGGGACTGAAGTGATAGTTCAGAGGGTAAGGTTGGAGTGAAAATAGTTTACGGGGTAAAAAGGGATGAATCTAATAGTCTAGGTTAGGAGGCATGAAGGGACAAAAAGAATAGTTTAGGGCGCAAGTAGGTCCTGAAACCAGAAATTCAGACAACAGTAAGAACATAATTACAATACCTCTTGCTTGTAACCACAATATTCTTCCCATTTATTTCCAATGTGGACGCATCCACAACCTTAACGGTTCCGTTGAATATTCCATGAGTGGAATCATACTTCAACATGTATGCCTGGAGAGAAAAATCAAATCAATGTGTTTTCATAAAAAAAATTAAGGACTAAATAAATAAAGCCTTCAAAGAGACCATGATTTTCTGAAGAAACATAGCCATTGTTACGAGAATATGGGACATAGGTGTCAGGTCTCCAACAAGACAAATTCTAAACATTAGGACAAGAGGAACACGTACACGCACGCACGCACACAGATGGACGCAAATCATAACTAATCCCATGGTCACAACAATAAGCTTTTTTTAGCATTAAGAGCATGTTTGGCAAATGGTCAAAGTGGATTATAGTCCACTTTTGGTTGTCTGGCAAAAGGATTATTTTGGATTATAATCCACCAAAAAATAAGGTAGGGTACAAAAGTAGGTAGGGTACCCCAGCTTATTGTTGAGTGGATTATAATCCATGTTTGACCAAGTAGAAGAAAATTTTACCCCTCATGATTTCACAAATTCCCAAGCTCATTTACTAACTCCCCCACCACCAACTCCTTTCCGGCCATTTTGACAACAATGGTAGATAATCCACCCATTTACCAAAATATAAAAAGTCTGAAAACAGATCATAATCCACTAAATTTACCAAAACATTTTGGATTATAACCCATAGTTCACAAACATGCTCTAATTTACTGATCTAATGATATTATCTAGTTAAAATATAATGCAACATTTAGATAATCTTAGGAATGATGCTACACTTGTTCACACATCCTAGTATTCTTCTCTTACGGATCCATTCTAGCTACTTTGTATAACTGTCAGCTCTATAAATACAATGATATCCCTTTTATTTCGTTTTATCACACAAGTAACGAGTCATAGAACACCAGTGCCCAAGTGTCCTGTAGAGTCCCCGTGTCGAAAACAGCAAAATTTTGTAAAGATGGAGTATCCCAACAATATTGAGCATAACATGCTGACTGAAGGATAACAGAACAAATTCCACCAAAAGGATAATGGAAAGGATATTAAGCTAAACTACACTTCCCTATGCCAGATTGTGACTGATATAGTTATCAGGAGAAACTTTATCAATAAAAAAAATGAGCAGTACCAATGCTGTTTAACAAATGAAAAAAAATGATAGGTTACAAGCAATGTTTTTAGAATACTACAAGCGATCATTCTTCTATCTTTTACTAGACAAAGTGATCAATTGACCAAGATACTTTACTCAGAACTCAATATAGTTAAATGTATTTCTTGCTAAAGAGGAAAGAATATTCAGAAGTGATACATTTGTTCCATGCTTCCTAAAAATCATCACTGTTTAAAATATCTTGATGATTCATTTGTAAAATAAAGAGGGAAAAGCTACAACACTGCTAATTGCCCTAAGCCTTCAATGTATGGAGAAATTCCAAACATGTCAACTTAAACAAAAATAAATAAAATCAATCAAAAGTAACCAATTTACTTGACATAAGAATTCACGACATGTGAAGCATAAAGGTGCATGATATAACAGAAAATATAGTACGGGAGACAATAATTGGAAGGCTTGTAGCATAACACTGTAAGACACACCTCTTTGTGCCTAATTAAAATTCATAAGAACTAGTAAAGCAACAAAAGCATAAAAAGCTTGTGGTGTCTCACCATGTATTTAGAATCAATAAATGGATCATTAACTGCTACAACTTCAACATCATCCCTAGTGGTGGCTATGCGCAAGACCAACCTCCCAATGCGACCAAAACCTGCACAAGTCAATTATTGTTACATGCTTAGCTTACAAATACGGCATTCAAGTGACCTACAATTTCAGTCTTAAGGTATAGACAAGATTGATTGCTGCCAAAGTCTCAAATGGATAACAATAAAGAGTGAACATACCATTAATGCCAATCTTTGTCTTCCCACCACTCGATGATCCTAACAACAAAATAAAGTCAAATTGCAGTAAAGCTCTTACGCCAAATAAGGGAAACAAAGATGAATAATTTCCTCCTCTTATTAATCTGTTACTTATAAACAGAACCACTAATTTCACAAGATAGGCTTTCAAAAGGCTATACTAAATGGGTTACCAAGCTCTATGCTTCAAATAGGGACCCATGACGTTGACAAATATATAAAGGCAATCAAATGCAGTCTTAGTTCCATCAGCAAGAATGAAACTTACTTGGAACAGCTGGAGGAGCCTCAGTGGCTGTGGCTTTCACAAGCTGAAGGCTTCTGCTGCTAGATATCCTACACAATTTCGGAAAACAAGGATTCAGATAAACTAATTGGGAATGCTAGAAAAGAAAACAAAGGCAAAGAAAACAAAAGGCCAACAATGCAAAATGCTAATAAGATTCCAGCTGCTTACTTCGAAGAGGGTACTTCTAATGGGGAAACAGAAGACCCGAAAATACTAGAGCTGAGTCTAACTGAATTCAGACTGTTTTTAGTACCATGGCAGAATACCTGCACATTAATGAGTACTGCATCAAAAGAGGAAATTTATAAAACAGATACAGAAAGAAATGATAGTTTAACATAATATAAATATAACCTAATACCGAGTTAAACTTTAGTGGTCATGAAATAAAGAACGCTACCGGTCAAGATAAATAAACAGCAGAAAGAAAGATACTGCATAAAAGTTGGCTTGGGATGGACTAAGAACCTAACATCAAAAGTTATATGGATGAAGAAGATAAGAGATTTCGGATGGTCTAATCATATCCTAGCACCATGCCACAGGGAGAGGAAAATTTTAGCTGCTTTGTCATTTATAACCACCAAATTTAAACTTTCTACTACAAAATTCAAGAACAAAAAATGCAAAATTTTGAAAACAAACAGTTTACTGATTAATAATGATTAGTAGAGTGAAATGGTTGAAATTTCAATGAATCTACTAAAAAATCCTAAAAAGTGAAAGTAAAGCTCTAGCCCCCTGCTCACTGAAACCAAACGAGGCTCGAGAGACCAAAATACAAGTGAAATAATGATTAAAAGATGAAAGGTTAACTCTGAAGGGTTCAAATACAGTGATTGATTTGAATGGTTTTGGACATAACCTAGCACCAAATCATAAAGAGAAAGGAAATTTTAGCAAGTTTTAACAGTTATAACCACTAAATTGAAAGCTTTCTAATAATAAAAGGGTCAAATTTTAAAAAATACATAAATTTGGAAATAAAAAAAGTAGTGTTTATACAGTGAAATGGTCGAAAATAGCAATGAATCGCCACCAAATTTCCTGAATAGTGAAATTCTAGCTCGTACTCAAAAAACCCTAAGAAGTCCAAGACAGCAAAAAAAATTTGAAATAATGACTAAACGATGAAAGGGAAATTATAAATGGTTAAAATGCAAATTTGAGCGTGTTTTGACAATCATAACAACTACTAAACTTAAACCGTTTATTAAAAAATACTAATAATTTTAAAAAACTGCATAAGAGATGAAGCAAAAAAAAAACTATTGACTAAGAGAATTTAATAAAGTAATCAACGAACAACAACTAAAACTTTAGGAAAAGCAAAATGAGAGCGTGAACTCAATAAAACCCTAGAAGCTCCAAGAGAGCAAGTACAAATGAAGCAAAAGATTAAAACTTGCGAAACCTTGCAAGATTCGGGGGCTCGAATCCCGGAATCGGAAGAGAGGAAGAGATCGCGAGATCCGCCGACGAGAGGAGATGCAGATCTGAGGGTAGCAGAGAACGCCATTTCAGCGACAAAGAATTCTCTCTCTCTCCCCCTCCCCTTGAAAACCCTAACCCTAGATTTTGGGGGATAGGGAGGAGATATGAGATAAGAAGACCGAAGGGAAAGGGGAAGAACGAGCGGAAGCAGCTATTTATAGTTGGCGTAGGGTTTTGGGGTTTTCTTCTCGGGTTGACGGAGCTCACTATGGTTTCTCTCTCTGCACCAATCTCTCTCTAGTGTTTTATATGCGCATTTGATGATAAATTCACTCTCTCCTTTTGGCTGATTTTGCAATTTGGCTCCCTTAATACTTTTCTTATTTATTTATTGTGGGGAGGAAAATTTGCTTCCAACCCCCTAAGAAATTTTTCCCACGTGCCACCCTTCTTTTTTACTAGTCAAAGGGTGAAACAAATCACGTTTTTCTAAACATGTTACATTTACATCTTAACTTTTACTTAATTCCGGATCTACTTTTCTCCTTTCTTGCTCTCTATTTTTTGTCTAAACTTTCTCTCCTCCTTGCCTAACAAGCTAAATCAGACCTTCTTCAATTACCATTCAATTATCGTCCTAAATCTCCAAAGTTGCTGTTTTTAGCCCGCTGCAATCTTTCTGCTCCTCCAAATATAAAAATACATTTTAGTTTATAAAGATTTTATTTTATTTTTCCCCTTTAGTTTTGAGGGTTATAGTTTGAAGGGGCATTCTGATCATGTAGGCGTTAAAATGTAAAGTTCTCATGGGACATGTTGTGGAAACTTAAAATTCGAGAGGATTTAGATGCGACACCCTATAGTTTAGGGGTATTTCTGAAATAAATAAAGGTTTTGGGGGTTTTGTAGAAAACTTCCCAAAGGTGTCGGGTGATTAAGGAGTGATATTCACCCTAGGAAAACCATCCCTTAATAATTAAGGGTGTGTTTATCAAACCAAAATCTTGTTACGTTTTGAGGTCCCTTCGATGAGAGAGAAAGGACGGAAAGCGAGGGTTTGGTATGTTTGGCTTCGGACGCTGAGCAGGCACGTGCTTGCCGAACTCTCGGAGGCCACCGGTACATTACTCCACGGACCACGATAGTACTATGAGGAGTTGAGGACTCAATTTTGACCACTAGAATTCTTCCTTATTAATAATAAATAAGTACAGAAGTAAGCTATAGAAGAGAGATATTATATCATTTCGCGTGGCAGAATAACGGTTTGGAGCGATCGTGAGGGCGTATGAACTAGGGGTGTCAAACTGGTCGAGTCGGGTTAACTATGACCCGACCCGTATAAGTATGATCTGTTCTAACCCGTTTCATAAATGAGTCAATACAATCCGATCTGTTTATTAAACGGGTTACCCAACCCGACTCATATAACCTGAATGACCCGTTTATCAAAGCTCACTTCAATAAATGATATTTTGCCAATTTTATTTACCAAAATTGCCTTATAATTGCATAAATCACTATAAGAAGAGTCAAGCTTAGGCTTTAACATCCACTATAAATGATATTTCGCCAATTTTATTTACCAAAATTGCCTTATAATTGCATAAATCACTATAAGAAGAATCAAGTTTAGGCTTTAACATTCAGTACTATAAGAAGAATCGCTATTAGAACTTTTACATGGTCAATTAAAAGACTCAATCCTTCTATATATGGCAATGCAATCTTTCTGCTCCTCCAAATATAAAAATACATTTTAGTTTATAAAAGATTTTTTTTCCCCCTTCATTTTTTAGGGTTATAGTTTGAAGGGGCATTCTGATAATGTAGGCGTTAAAATGTAAAGTTCTCATGGGACATGTTGTGGAAACTTAAAATTCGAGAGGATTTAGATGTGACACCCTATAGTTTAGGGGGATTTCTGATATAAATAAAGGGTTTGGGGGTTTTGTAGAAAACTTCCCAAAGGTGTTGGGCGCTTAATGAGTGATATTCACCCTAAGAAAACCATCCCTTAATAATTAAGGGTGTGTTTATCAAACCAAAATCTTGTTACGTTTTGAGGTCCCTTCGATGAGAGAGAAAGGACGGAAAGCGAGGGTTTGGTGTGTTTGGCTTCGGACGCTGAGCGGGAACGTGCTTGCCGAACTCTCGGAGGCCTCCGGTACATTACTCCACGGACCACGATAGTACTATGAGGACTCAGTTTTGACCCCTAGAATTCTTCCATGTTAATAAACAAGTGCAGAAGTAAACTCATATAGAGGAGGGATATTATATCATTTCGCGTGGCAGAATAACGGCTCTTGGAGCGATCGTGAGGGCGTATCTCGGATGCATCATCCTCCATGGGTCCGACCAAAAAGCCTGATCTGATGCTCCTCCTACACCTTCTAAGTATCATGTTCCCTCTTGAACTCACCCTTACAAGATGAGAGCTTTACCCGCAGAAATCATTTATATAATTAGCTTATCAAAAAGTAATTACCCTTCTGTTTGGATTGAGAATAGGGTACACGCAGGGTGTGCACATCCTCTCAGAACCATGTGTGAGGTTCTAAGCCATTAAATGTGAATTCATGGAGGTAATTTGGCAACTTAACTGTCCCCTTGGTTCTGATATGAAGTTTACTCACGAGAGGGGGGGTAATTGAACTAAACTTAAGAAGAATGAAAGGAGAGAAAACGAGCGTGATGTAACCAATTATGTCTGAATAGACAAGTAAAGAACGGAGAGAGGGGGGGTTATGAGACTAATTTGTATTTGTTTAGAGTAGAAAATAAAAAGAGAATAGAGCAATTCACTTAAAATCCAACACTTCTTGTCTCAATCCGTCCATTTAAGGAGGGTTGAGAAAGTGAGAAAAATTATTACTTTTCAACCCTCCCAATCATTTCCTTCACTTGCTAAAAAATATAAATAAACACAATTTGAGGATGGTTAGCATTGTAACCTCCCAACTCCTCCGTCCCCTCTTAAAAAAGCTATCCAAACCTGCCACAATTGGTTTTGTTTGGCAACGGGTTAAGAGAAGAGTGTCAAGGAGAATGTTAACTTAGTTAATCCATCATGAGGGATTAAAAATACTTTAATTTTGTTTAGATTAGATAATTAAGATGAAAGGTTGTTTTTTTGTGGCAAATGAGGAAGGGTTAAGCATGCAAATCTTCTTAGTTTTTTCCTAAAATATCAACTATATCCTTATTGAAAGCTAATTAATAATTAACACGTTAAAAAAACAAATTTAATTTACACAAATTTGCACTATGAAAAAGCAATTTCGCTTCTATATTATCCGATTAAATGATCGTGAGAAGTCAAATGTCAATTAAATAATATTGTGCATGAAATTATGTATTAAAGAGAATCATCTAACAAAAAGCAAATGACTTTTTGGTAATCGATGAACTTACCAAAAGAAATGATTATTATTCAAATACAAAAGGAACAATTTACTCTATAGTACTATATAAAAATTATAGATGATGAAATGCAAAAAGTGTAGAATATGTTATGTTTCAAGTTAAAGTTTATTTCACATGCAGACATTTTACTTTAGAAATACTGAAAAATATATCAAATTAAAAAAGTGGTTCACAAATGTCATTGGAATGCACAGAGAAATTTTGTGAACATAATGATGAGATCACTCATTAAATTATATTAAAGATGTAGTTGTTTTGAGTCGCAAGTACCAATATCTTGCAACCTATATATGGTAGCTAAAGAGCCAAATCTATCATATCATATCATATCATACTCTTTTTAAAAGCACGAGTTTGAAAAAATCTTTCGGTAGACAAAAATACAATTGAAATAATTTAAATACTAATCCATTAAGTAAGAGTAAGTTGATAAATTGATAAATTCTTATTGGATATACATAATATAAAGATAGGGATATAGTTTAAATTGAAATGTAAACATGAATGAAATTATTAAATGCTAACTTTACAAATGTATACAAGATGAAGGGCGTGTATGCAAAAACCAAACAAATCAACGAGATAAAAAATGTCTGCCCCAAAGGCCGAACCTAGAAACAACGCAGATCTATAAATGTATATAATATGGATGAGATATTTGCAAAATCCACCAAACAAATTAAAGAGACAAGAGTCATTTTCAAAATTATAAAAAAGAAAAATTAAAATAAATGGTTGCGATCTGAGGACACAACATGGCGATCTCTCACCGATTAAACTTCAAGTAGTTCACGGTAGTGCATAATGAGTTGCAAAGTTTAATTATACTATTATTATTTAAATAGAACTCTATTTACAATTGTTATTCTCTTATATGCAACAGCACATGCCAATATATATAAGCCAAGAAATTACAATAATTTTCATAGCACTTTCATCTCATTCCATAGATATGTGTCTTTGTTATTTTCTTCTTATTAGATTGATTCGATTATTTTAAAATAATTAATTATATTGTGTATTTAATCTTTTTCATATTAAGAAATAACAATAATTTTCACAACACTTTTATCTATTTTCTTCTTATTAGATTAGACTAGATTATTTTAAAGCAATTAATTATATCGTATGTTTGATCTTTTTGTAATCAGAAATTACAATAATTTTTATAACATTTTCATCTCCTTCAACAGTTATGTGTCTTTGTTATTTTCTTCTTATTAGATTAGATTATTTAAAAATTATGAATTATAAAATTATAATAATTTTTAAATCACTTTAATCTATTTTCTTCTTATTAGGTTAGATCACATTATTTTAAAGTAATTAATTATATTGTATATTTGATCTTTTTTTAGATCATAAAGTTTAATTATACTTTTATTATTTAAAAGATACTATTTGTATAAAAGTCAAAGAGAATTTCACGCGTATTTTTGATCTCAATGCCAATTATAATACTTACATATTAGTGTTGGTTAAAAAAATTTCATGCATGGGCTTAACTTATATGATCCTACTTTAACCGGATTAGATAATTTATTTATTTTTATCTAAACTCTTCCACAAAGCCAAAAGAGAATAGTAATGCTATAGCTATATATATCCACAGGACTACATATATCTTGAATATGAATGAAGAAAACCACACAAACAAAAACTATATTAATTACCCTACACACTCACTATTTTCAAAACCACACTTCTCTCCATCTATAATATATCCACATACCCAAATTAAGTTGTTGGAGTTTTCCCCTCACCAACTACACTATTGATCAACTCTCTTTTTTTCCTTTGTACTTAAATTATATAATATTCATTATGATAAGGACTCACCAGAGTCTTCCACCTGCCTAACGCATAATAAAAAAACAATGTACTAGGGCTTGTAGTTAGTTAATAATGAGATCTTGTCATTATAAACAAATTAAGTAAAGATTAATAATTCTTAAAAATGTACTACGTTCCCCTAGCTTCCACTGCAAAATTGCCAGTTGTTTATTCCTAGCTCCAAGAGATTATTAAAATTAATCTTGAAGGTTGCTTGCATTAAAAAAGTTATTTTAGAGGGCTCATACAGTCTATTTTTTAGTTTAAGATTGTCAACATATTTTGTTTTTTATACATATCAGTTATGAGTAATAATATAACTTGATTAATCTAAGTATATCCTACTATATTTCTGGACTCTTGTCTTGTTTTTTGCTCTTTATTATATATCAATCTGATATCACAATTGATATAGACGATGAAGACACTATTGTAGAATTACCCAAGAAAAAGATAAAGGTGGAGAATGATTGATTTCGGCTCAATTAAAAATGAAAAAGAAGGAACAAATGATAATGTGTTTTGAATATTTTATAGTAGAATTTAATTTTTTGAGTAAATTAGGAATCTTCAGAAGGAATTTTAATGCAAAATTTTTAATATGCTTATGTGAATAATTTTTTCATATAAAATTATACTAGAGTCATCAGTAATATTTAGTATTTATTTTTTTATTTTAAGTCTATCAATAATTAAGATGTCTTGCGGTATTGTGAAAAGTACGTACACTGTGCTAAGCTTATACAAATCATCTTAATACTAAGTATTTGGTTATATTTTATTAACACATCAACAATACATTATTATATTTTTTTCAAACTTAACACTATATTTAATGACTAAGATAAATAAATTGGAGATCGACGATTTGATCTGATAAACAAATATGTTACATGAAGTTTGATATATACAAATTTAAAAAAATAATATTGTGTATGAAAGTATATAAAAAGTATATTGATCTCAGTTTTACATGGAAATTTATTTCATAACTTTTTTAAAATATATATAAATTAAATTTATGGCAAATGTAATAATCCATGTTTAAAAATTAACTCAAGATGAATCTAACTTATCTTATAGCAAGAAAATAAACAAAAAAATAAATAATTTTAATATTTAACTACATGCATTGCACGTGCATAAGAACTAGTATAGATAAAATAAAGAGTTCAACTTATCCAAAAAAAAATTCAATACACACCCATAGTTAGATCAGATCAAAGTAGCGTCAAGGTTGTAGATTTTTTTCAAATGTCATATTTCTCTTTAAAAGTACGAGTTCGAGGAAATCTTTCTATGGTCGATATTTCTCTTTAAAAGTACGAGTTCAACTTTTTTTGAATATTATATTGTTATCTTAATCTATTCTAATTATTCTATCTTTTTTTGAATTGGTAACTAAATTATTTATCCTATTCATAATGAGACTTAACATGTTATTAAAAGAGATACGTTTTATATAATTCAAACCATTTACTTTTTTCAGTTTGCAGAGAAATCTAATATGCTAGCCAGAATCTATTTTTGTACTTTGTAAAAAATATTCTTCAAGTTTTTTAAATTGCAAAAACACACCTACAAATTCAAAATCTTATTAAGCATCTTGAAAATTGCAAATTTTACTATTTCAATTCAGTGAGAAATCTGAAAAACATATGCTAGCTAAAAATTAAAAGTTTTTTGATTTTACAGAAAATATCTTATAAGTTTTGAAAATTATAAAATCACCCCTAAAAATTCAAAATTTATAAAAAAACTCCTTAAAAATTTTTAACCTATAAACACACTAAAAACCTACAAATAACATAAATAACCCCTGAAAATTTATGGAATTTATAATAAGCACTCTGAACGTTTTACAAATTACAAAATAAAACCCTTAAAATTGTAAAATTTACAAAAAACCTGATAATTTCCAACCTAACAGTACATTAAAATCATAGGAATTACAAATATCCCCTACATAATTTATAATTTATAGAAAGCAACCTTAAAGTTTCAAACATTATAAACAAACCCTTAAAATTTAAATTTACTAAAACACCCTAAGAATTTCAAACTCATTAGTAAACTGAAAAGCATAGGAATTATAAATAGTCTATAAACAATTTACAATTTGTAGAAAATGCCTATAAGTTAAAAAATTACAAAATCCCCTAAAAATTCATAATTTACAAAAAACACCATGAGAATTTCTAACCTATAGATACTAAAATAATTATACAAAATTAGTAACAACCACTAAAAAATTAAAATTTTGCAAAAAAATATCATAAACCCTTTAAAAGTATAGGTTTAGGAAAAACTTTTCATGGTCAATATCATCCATAATTTTTTTGAAAAGAACATAACTAATTAAAAATCTATTAAATTTGAAATTCATAAAAAAATCCTTAAAGTTTAGTACATTACAAATTACCCCTCCAAAGTTTGAAAATTTTTCAATAATTTTTTGTAATTCCATGATTTTAATATAATGTTTAATAGTTTTGTGTATTTATAAATTATAAATTTTATGGTAATTTTTTATAATTTTTAAAACTTTTGAGGGTGTTTATTTTATAGTTTTTAATTTTTTTATTGTGTTTTCAATGTAATGCATAAATATGTTAATTAATGATGATATTAAAGACTAAGTTGTTCTTACAATTATTAGGTCATAGTTAAGTGTGCACATTACTATTTCTAGGTAATATAGTTTATATATGAAAAAATTTCAGACAATCTATATAGTGGTTAAAAAGATTTTGACTTTAATGTACTATTTTTTATAAATTATATTTAATATGAACCCACCATATAATTTTGACTATGGTCATTATAATTTTAATACGTTAGATTGATTGACAATATATGTATATAGACCATAGATTGCTTTACTTCTCACATGAGCTAATATTTGGTACTTAATAATTTAAAATTTTTACTTTTAAATTTAATATAAAGAGAAGCTCTAATAACGTTTATTTATTTACCTACAGAATAATACAATCTTAATTCCTATTTTTTGCTTGAGATTTATTCCATAACTATGCATATCAAATTAGTTACTGGATGATTGTAGTTGGTCACTCACTATAAAATTTTTATGAAGATATATACCTTACTTTCCATAGCTATCTACATTGTCCATGTATAGCTTATAAATTACTTGTTACTTTGAGATATTAAATTACTTTTCTTTTGTAGAAATTTTTTCTTTGACTTTTAGACTGTGTAATCACTATATCACCATTCTAACGTAGAAAGGGCCTCAATCTAAATGGCTTCAAGTCTATGTTTGAGTTGAACTGAAGTATATACTATTGCTACTATGTGTATATATTTTTTATAAAAATCATGTCAACACTTTTTAAACAGAAGAAAATATTCTAATCTTTGATATTATAAAAACTAAATATAGCCAATTGAGTGATTACCAAAAGAGAACTTACATAAGAAAAGCGTGAATAATAAGAAAAAGAGAAAATGTAATGGTATTGCCAACAGTACTATAAATAGCAAACTACAATGTAAAGTTAACATATTTTGTGGAGCATAACTACTGGCTATAAGCATTAAGATTTTCATATATATATAATTTATAATTTATTAAAGAGGGTCATATAATCTTATTTAATAAAATTAATTTAATAGTAAATAGTAATATCATTGTAATAATATTCGTTATTAGGGAAAATTCTTCATGAATCGGTATGTTCTACATGATATATAAGCTATGCACTCCAAATTCTTGTGTCTTTTATGGAGCTAAAAAGTTTGAATACGAGTATCTAACATTATGCTCTCACAACATCAAAATCCACTTAGCAGATGTGGATATTCTATATGAGTTATATGTCTTATATACCATACAATCGCCCTAGGTAAGTGAGTTATAATAGCATTTTTCATTCACATCGTTTGGGGTAAGATTTGATAGGGGCCTTGCATCAAAGAAAAAAGAAACTTTTATATTTAGAGCACATGGCGAAGTATATCGTAATCTCTCTGCTCTAATTTTGTTAGAAAATAATCATTCATACTTTTAGTTTTACTTCTATAATACAGTGAATGAGATATAAAATTGAATAAGAATATTAGATAATATAAATATGAGTGAAACCACAACTAAAAGTTAACATGAATATGAGTCAAATCACAACTAAAAATTAAATGGACATATTGCAAGTAAATTCATATGTTAAATTTCTTTGTGAATTGAATGATCACCTATCTTTTGAAGACTTCAAAATACTAAATAGAGATAGTGTACTAGATTAATATATTTATAACTCACAAATAGTAGATCATGTGGACACAGTTTTGGTTGAAGGAAACAATAACAATATTTTATTTGAGAGAGATTAGTGAGTTGATGATCAATACCACAAAAAACTTTATTTTCCTTTTTATTTTTACTCTATTTTTATTAATTTAAATAATCATGATATTCAACCACGTGTATTGCACGTGCATCTCAACTAGTTTTCTTAAAATTCTAACCTTTTACTGTAATGTGAGAAGGCTCAACAAGTCTTATTCTGCCTTTTCATGGTAATAGTTAATCCATCTAAATTATGGGTTAAGGTCACTTGAGTGATCTCAACTGCTTATCAAAGTTTAATTAACCCCTTATCAATAAATTAGTATTTGGCGAGTTAGTGAATGTAAAACCCCGTAAAATAAAGTGAATGAGTTTTTATTGTGAAATATATATTTGTATCATAGATAAATATGATAACAAGTGTTTGGGGATCAAACAAGTGTATATATGTGAGAGAAATCAAGTGGAAGACCAGCACACAATCAAACATGCACAAACATAAATTTTCCTGTCCGGTCGACCGCGCCATAATGGCGGTCAACCGCGGGGCGTGCAGGCGAGCAGAAAGGCTTCTGTCTCCTGCGCGGTCGATCGCGACATAGTGGCGGTCGACCGCCGAGCGGATTTTGGGTTTTTCCAGTTAGGTTTTGTTTGGGTTTTGGATCGAGTTTTGTAAAACCCAAAAATTTATGTTAAGATAATTAATATGAGATTAATTATGATTTATGGATATTTATTTTGATAAATATAGTTAAATGGGGTATGACTATGATACTATGTGTTTTGAGTATAAACAAGTTCATTCATGAGAAAGAGAAGAGTCGAAACATGCACAATGGCCAAATATGTGTAACTAAAAAATTTCAGTCCGGTCGACCACCGCGGTCGACCGTTGTCCGGTTGACCGCCATGGTCGACCGCGAAACCTACAGAAGTCAGATTCCTGTTTTGAGTTGGTTTTGGTTTTCTAAAGCCCATATTCGTTTTCACTGGTTTATATATCAAACTTTCATGAATTTTCTTAATTTTCTAAGAACCCTAACAGCCACTAAACCCCCACAAACCATAATTTGATTCTTGGAGAATATTGGAGGCTTTCAAGTGGATTTTCCGGGTGATTTTGGCTTTTAGATTGGAGATCTGCTTTGGCTTGGCATCCTAAAACGTTTTTCTACAAGATTCAGGCGAGTTCATCTCTGCTAATCCCCCTCCTAGTTTTAAAAAATATTTTCTGAAGAATTTTTAACATGTTTCATAGAGTCAAATTGACTAGTTTATGAATAAAAGTCAATTCTTTTATATTATATGTATAAAGACTAGGTCTTTCCATGTTAAAAAGTTTGAGAACGAATTTACAGAAGTATGTAAGATCGGAAAATGATTTAAAACATGGTTTAATCTAAAGAAAGATGATTTGTTCTTCGTTTCGAGTTTTTATGCATGACTTAGGGTTTGAATATATATTTTATGCAAATAATCATGCTATATATGTTGAGTTTGTTTCCAGAAGTTTTTATCTACTGTAGACATGCTCTCATGCAAGTTTTATGTTGTTTTAATCATGTTTGAATCACCTAAACACGACGTGAACACGACACACACAACCAGATTGAGAATCTGGAATATCAGCCCACGGTCGATTGCGCCATAGCGGCGGTCGACCGCGTGCAGAACAGAGGCCTGAGTAGACTTTGGAACCCATCGTAGTCGACTGTCGTTCTTGTGCGGTCGACCGCCACACAGTCTGTGGCCCTGTGCATGTTTTGTTCGACTGTTGAGTTTTCGAGCTAGTCTCTCGACCTTGTACTGTTATGATAAAATGTTTATGAGCTGTTTAACATCTGAAATGTCAGTAAACACCAGATATGAACACGTACACCAGGATATTTACACATATGTTTAAAATGTGATGTGTTAACATGATAAATAAGAAAAATACACAAATATTATGTTTTCGGAATAGGGAGATGAAACCTATTTCCACAGGGTGATTGAGTAAGAGTATTATAAAAGTATTATCATATTATGTTTTCGAAATAGGGAGATGAAACCTATTTTCGTAGGGCGATTGAGTAAGAGTATTACAAAAGTATCGTCATATTATGTTTCCGGGATAGGGAGATAAAACTTATTGCCGCAAAGCGATTGAGTAAGAATATTACAAGAGTATCGCTAATGTATAAGAGATGCACATTTGTAAGTAATATAAATTATAAATTGGTTTCCATTTTTTTGAATACCCGCGAGTAGGGTGCTTTCTCTGAGACCGTGACTTACACAACATGGTTTCTGGTTGGGTTTTGTTTGGATGAGTTCCTTTTATGTTAGATCCATCTACCCGAGTGTAGATCAGGATGAGATATTTGTTCTACATGTTTGAGGTTTGGAGTGTTTTCCTTTTGGTTTATTGCTTTCATTCATAGGGTTTGGAGTTAGTATTTAGGGAGTCACAATTTGAAATATGATATATACATGAAGGTTTCCTTGTTTGGATTATTTCGCTCGACGTACTAACTCTCGTGTTGTGGATTCGTAAATACTAGTCTCCAATTAGAATTTTATGAATGATTTCATATGTATAGTACTAATTCCATTTTCTATACACTCCTACCCCTTCCCCCGGGGAGAGGTGGAGATGTTCTCGCTATAGCGCTTTGACGCTCGTTGTTTTTTCCCCCTTTCAGGTAGCGAGTCCAGCGCACAGAGAGTCGCAGGTTGATGAGATTTCTGCATAGATCTCACCTAGCTATTTATTATGTAGTAGTTAGTCAGAACTCCACAGTTAGTTGATTATGTTCAGACTCTAGTCAGATCTCCACCGGATATCCAACGCATTTATTTGGCTCTTTATATTTGAGGTTTATTTCAGACTCAGAGATTTCTACTCTATTTTATTTGGGCTCATTGATGATTATTCTCATGCTTCCTCTGTGTATATCTGGTTTTACTCTATTTCTTTTATTTGTCTGTCTGTACCTTCACCTATTTGTTGTTTTCACTAGAGAAATAGTAATTGTGATGGTGAAACATGTCGTAGCATGGTGTTTGGTGCTTGGCAGGTTTGACATTCTGGGTTTCGCATTAGACTGCAGCCTCGCGCGAAACCTGGGCGTCACAGTTGGTATCAGAGTTCTAGTTCCAATATCCTTAGGATCATCCATGTGTCATATTATGGAGTTAGGATAGAGTTTCCTAGGAATCGTGTATACAGTCTGCTAGGAATTCCTAGTGTGAGTGAGGACGTATTATATATATACGCGAAAAATTACAAATGTTTTTTTTATGATGAACTATTTGCTTTGAATAATATGGCATGCTATGAGTAATATGTGATACGATTTATTTATTGGTATACGTTATATCTTTTTTTGCTTGAGATTCTATTTACTGCGTAGTAATCTCTACTTCTATATTATAGATGTCAGGAAGAGGACGTGGACCCCGAGGTACTCGTGCTCAAGGAGCTGAGCAAGTTGATAGAGAGCCCGAGCCACAGCAGGCTCCGCAGTACTTAGTGGATCTCATAGCACCGTTAGCAGCTCGTCTGGCAGTTATCGAGGAGCAGTTAGCAGATCAGGGTTGGCAGGGAACACCCATTCAGGAGGAGATACCAGAGAGGACACCGGTAGTCACGCCGCCACCTTTAGTTGATAATGGAGTGGCTGAGTAGGAGGCTTGGCTTCGTTTGGTAGAGAGGTACCAGAAGTCGAAGGCTCCAAAGTTTCATGGTTCGACGGACTCCATTGCGGCACACAAATGGAAGGAAGATGTAAGCAACATTCTGGATATACTTAATGTGAATACTATGCAGAAGTAAAGGCTAGCAGCTTTCAGCCTCAAGGGCGATGTAGGAGGATGGTATCGGGTTCGTTTTACTCCGGAGCAGAGGTTGACAGCCTCATGGGAGACTTTTGTGTATTTCTTCAAGGAGCAGTATGTTTCGGCTGTAGCGAAAGCCGGAAAAGAGTTAGAGTTGGCTCGATTGGAGCAGGGGGACATGTCGGTGATAGATTTTGAGAGTAAGTTCATGTTACTACTTAGATTCACTGGCATGTGGCACACCAAGGAGAGACATGCTCAAATGTTCATGATAGGACTTCGTCCAGGTTTGCACCGATATCTAGTATCTCGGAGATTCTATTTAGTACGGAAGGTGGAAGATGCTGCCATAGCCTAGGAGATAGACACAACTATGTTTATCAAGGGTAAAGATGGAAATGCTAAGTCAGGACAGTCAGGAGATAAGGGTAAGGGTAAGAGACCTTTTACAGGCTCAGGAGGACCCCAGCATCAAAATAAGTTTCCACAACAGCAGGATCCCCATAAGAAGGGTAATCATCATGATCAGAGGGTGCAACAGCAGCGTCGGTTTCATAGAGCTTGTTTTAGTTGCAACAATCTAGGTCACAGAGTAGCAGAGTGCCACAACGCACCCGCAACAGGCCAGCAGGATAGGAATCCGCAGCAGCAGCAGAACCACACTCAGGGTCGCAGCCAGGGTCAGCAGTTGAGGATTGAGGCACCTCCGGACAGGTACGAGCGATTGAGGAGATCCAGCAGGGACAGATAGTCTCATATGTTCCAGGTGATGCAGCACAGCCGACTGGTAGGGTGTATGCAGTTGTTTCTTGTGATCATGGCGTGAGCGGGACGATGGTGGAAGGTACTTTCCTTATGAATTCATTTCTAGCACGTATTCTTTTTTACTCTGGTGCTTTGCATTCTTTTATCTCCTACGATTTCTCGGTCAGTCTCCAGCTTGTGGCACAGCCATTAGATTTTCCTTTATCTGTATTTACTCCTTTAGGGGAGACGTCTTGTTCAGAGAGTGTTTGTAGGAGATGTATCGTCAGCTTGGACGATTCTGAGTTTGTGATAGACCTGATCGTATTGCGTATGTCTGAGTTCAATGTTATCCTTGGTATGGATTGGCTATCTTCCTACCATATGAGTATCGATTGTTTTGCAAAGACAGTCAGTTTGCGAGCTTTTGATGGATCTGAGTTAGTGGTAGAGACCTTTAGAGGCAACCAGTTTGCGGAGTCATATCTGGCATACGTCGAGGAGGTGATGTTATGGAATCAGGGCACAGATTTGAGTGAGATGCGAGTAGTCTCAGAGTTCCAGGATATCTTTCAGGACATACCAGGTTTACCTCCAGTGAGAGAGGTCGAGTTCTGCATAGAGTTGTAGCCAGGCACCGCGCCGATTTCCCGAGCTCCTTATCGTATGGCTCCTGTTGAGATGAGGAAGCTACAGATCCAGCTAAATGAGTTGTTGTCTCAGGGATTCATTCGACGGAGTCATTCTCCATGGGGAGCGCCAGTCCTTTTTGTGAAGAAGAAGGACGGGAGTATGCGATTATGCATTGATTATCACGAGTTGAACAAGGTCACTATCTGAAACAGGTATCCAATATCGAGAATCGATGACTTATTCGACCAGTTGCAGGGAGCTCAGTGTTTTTCGAAGATAGATCTTCATTTCGGTTATCATCAGTTGCGAGTTCGGGAGATTGATATTCCCAAGACTGCCTTCTTGACTCGATATGGGTCATTCGAGTTTCTTGTCATGCTATTTGGGCTGGCCAATGCACCCACAGTATTCATGGATTTGATGAATCGGGTTTTTCGTCCATACTTGGACCAGTTCGTGATAGTTTTCATCGATGATATTCTTATCTATTCGAGATTGGAGGCAGAGCACGAGCAACATTTGAGGTTGGCATTACAGACTTTGCGGGAACACCGGCTGTATGCAAAATTTAGCAAATATGAATTCTGGTTATCGGAGGTTAGATTTTTGGGTCATGTCATCAGTCGAGAGGGCATTGTAGTAGATCCAGCTAAAGTAGAGGTCGTACTTGATTGGGAACCACCGAAGACAGTTACATAGATTCGTAGCTTCTTGGGTCTGGCAGGCTATTACAGAAAATTCATTCAAGACTTCTCGAAGATCACAACGCCACTTACACGCCTTACTAAAAAGGGTTTACAGTTCATTTGGAGCACAAAGTGCCAGAAGGTATTTGAGACATTGAAGACTAAGTTGACTTCAGCACCAGTATTGATTATTCCCAACAGTGATAAGACTTTTGTTGTCTACACGGATGCATCTTTATCGGGTCTTGGAGGAGTATTGATGCAGACCCAGAGAGTCGTAGCTTATATTTCGAGACAGTTGAGGACTCATGAGCAGAATTATCCCACGCGCGATTTGGAGCTAGCAGCAATGATCTTTGCACTGAAGGCGTGGAAGCATTATTTGTATGAAGTGCAGTTTGAGTTATTCACAGATCACCAGAGTTTGAAGTACCTCTTCTCACAGAAAGAACTCAACCCGAGTCAATGACGATGGATAGAGTTTATTAAGGATTATGAGTTCGCTATATAGTATCATCTGGGAAAGGTGAACATGGTAGCAAACACGTTGAGCAGGAAGCGTCATCGCGGGCTAGCAGCTTTGAGGTGTTCACTATATCAGAATCTTTATACCCTCAGTCATTATGATTTTAAGCTAGAGAATGGCGGGAGCAATGTTTACTTAGAAGCTTTATCAGTACAACCGTCTTGGGGAGATAAAGTAGTCGGAGCTCAGTTAGAGGATTCATGGATTCAAACCCACAAGGGGGAGATCTCCAAAGAACCCCAGGATGATTGGACTATTGGAGTAGATGGAGGCCTTTGGATGAAGGGTATGATCGTCATGCCGAACAATCTACAGCTAAAGAGAAAACTTTTTGATGACGCACATCGCAGCAGATATACGGTGCACCCAGGCACAACGAAGATGTATAAGGATCTGAAGAGGCATTTTTGGTGGAGTGGTATGCACAGAGAGATTGCAGATTATGTGGCTAAGTGTTATACCTGCCAGCAAGTTAAGGCAGAACATCAGAGAACTGCAGGAACCCTACAGCTTTTACCCATTCCCGAGTGGAAGTGGGCAGATATTTTTATAGATTTTATAGTAGGGTTGTCTAAATCAAAGAAAGAAAATGATTCTATTTGGGTGATAGTAGACAGATTGACAAAGTCGGTGCATTTCTTACCTGTGAGGACGACTTATACGGCGGACACCTATGAGAGGATTTTTATTCGAGAGATTGTCAGATTGCATGGAGTTCCGAAGACGATTCTATCAGATCGAGGCTCAGTCTTTATATCCTATTTCCGGAGGAGTTTTCAGGATGCTTTTGGCAGCCAGTTATCATTTAGCAGTGTATTTCACCCCCAGACAGATAGTCAGACTAAGAGGGTGAATCAGGTATTGGAGGATATGCTGAGAGCATGTGTTATAGATTTTTAGGGTAGCTGGGAGGATCACATCCCATTGATTGAATTTGCATATAATAATAGTTATCAAGCTACCATCAGGATGGCGCCGTATGAAGCCTTGTACGGGAGGCCTTGCAGATCACCTATATGTTGGGCACAGCCAAAGGATAGTCTATTACTTGGCCCGAAGCTAGTTAGGCAGACCATGGAAAATATGGCATTGATTCGAGAGTGCATTCTTGCTGCACAGAGTAGGCAAAAGAGTTATGCAGATCAGCGGAGATGACCCTTAGAATTTTAGGTCGGAGACTTAGTTATGTTGAAACTATCACCGATGAAGGGCGTTCAGTGATTCGGTAGACGGGGGAAGCTCGCCCTGAGATATGTTGGTCCTTTCAGGATTATTGAGCGCATTGGAACTGTTTCATATAGATTAGATCTTCCAGTATTAATGTCGAGTGTACACGATGTATTTCATATTTTGATGCTTAAGAAGCATTTGCGTGACGAAGAGCAGCAGAGGGTGATTGATTCACCAGAGGTTGAGATCCAGGATGATTTGACTACCGTAGAGATTCCGGTATGTATTCTTGCTAGAGAGAATAAAAAGCTTAGAAACAAAGTCATTCCATTAGTGAAAGTTCAGTGGAACCGGCAAGGAGCCAAAGAGATTTCTTGGGAGCGCGAGGAGGATGCTCATCGTGACTACCCGCACCTGTTTGAACAAGTAAGGTCAATATTTAAATGTGCTTATATGTGTTGATAGATTTGATTATATGTGTTGCTTAGTCACATTTATATTTAACACTAGAATGGGTCATTCAACACTTAGCTCTTAATTATTCGGAACATATGGTATATATATGGGGGGTTCCTTGTTTGGATTTTCCGCCCGACGTACTAGTTCCATCTAATTAGGGGTTAAGTGAGAATGTACGCATTTTAGATTGTTAAGTTTAAATGTTGCTTATATTTCAAATCGGGAGATTAATAATACGAGA
>BQKN01066796.1:178740-198496 GCA_022839385.1 Asparagus kiusianus
ATATGATTTCATCAATGTCAATTTTATTTAGTTCAATGAAATCATATTTACTTTTGAAATATTTTCAAAATATGTAATTTTATAAAAATATTGTTTTCTTGGTTTATGGACTTAATAACAATCATATACGTCTTTTATTAAGTCTATATAATCATTTTGTAATGTTTCAAAATATGGTTAAGCTAAAATGTCAAAACTCATATGTTTACATTTTCATGTTTTGGACTATTTTTCAAAATAATGGTATTTTTCATTTGGGAGGTCCTTTTTGAAAACTAGTTATTGTAGCATGTTTGTTATTATGTCTACAATCATTTTCCAAAGTTTTATATTTTTTGGAATTTATTTGATATTTTTAAACAGGGTTTTAAAATCAAAAAACAACTTTCAAAACCTGTTTTTCATGTATTAGTTTGCGATTGACCACCACGGTCGACCGCCTTGAGTCCAGAGACTCAGACTATTTTTTGGTGGCTCGCGGTCGATCGGATTAAGTCTAGAGAGTTTTGCGGTCGACCACCACGGTCGATCGGATGTATTCCTGAGCCCAGAATTTACCTCTGAGCTGCTCGCGGTCGACCGCGCATTTTTCACGGTCGACCGCCAATCACCCAACGGCTATAATTTTTACAGAATCTGATTTCTGATTCTGTAGGCTTTTTAGTCTTTTTCTTGGGATTTTTGGCTGAGGTTTTGGGTGGCTATATATACCCCCTTGCTCTCATCCTTCGCAAGCATCTAAGCGAATGTTTTAAAAGAGTTTAACAAGGGTTTAAGTTTGTTTTGTGTTTGTTTAAAAGAGTGTTTAAGAGTTTGTTTGTGAAAAGAATTTTACAAGAGTTTGAGGAGATCATCAATCTTGTTTGGGCTTCAATCTACATCTCTCCACTCTTGTTTTAGAGAAGTTTTCTTAGACTCTTTATCTAGCTTATTTATGCTTAACTTGTCATATTTATTTTGCTAGATTAAACTGAGTTTAGACTTGTTTTGATTTATCTCTTTGTTCATACACAACCTATTGAGCTTACTATATTTACATTCATAGTATAATTTGGGGTTGTAGGTTTGTGACTAAGAGTTGTGCTTAATTGAGTTCTCACCTTATTTAGAGAACAATCATTTGATTTGTGAGCTTTAATTGTGAGGATTCACTTTGTAATACACTAGTACACCGAGAGGAGTGTGTGGTGAGAGACGGGGTCGTCCCAAGAGGAGTGCAGTAGGTGGTAATGCCTAGAGAGAGGTTGTAATTCCTAATACTTGAGGGAGACACGGACTAGAGACCAACACTTGTGAGGGTGTAAAGTGGGATTACAAGAGTGTGAGATTGTAAAGTTTTTGGTGAACTAGAAAACCGAGTGTGAGGTGTAAACGTTATTCGGGTGAGCGTAGAAAACCCAGTTGTGATAGTGGATTTCTCCCCGGGAGTGGGGAGCGGAGACGTAGGACGGAAGGTTCAAACTCCTTGATCATTTCATGTGTTTGAGTTTGCTTTGGCGCACTTACTCTTATGTTTATATTTCTTATCGCCGTTGTCCATTGCTCATTATTTATAACATCCGCTATCTTGTTTATTTTTGTTTACCCTTGTGTATATCACTTATCCTAGATCACATATCTTGTTGTATTTTATACTTGCTAGGATAACTTGTTAATTAGTTTTAATTGGCATAAAATCGGATTAGATTGGCATAAGACCCTAATCACCCCCCTCTAGGGTCTAACACACCAAATCCCTACAAATCCTAATTTGATTCTTGGAGAATATTTGAGGCTTTCAAGTGGATTTTTCGGGTGATTTTGGCTTTTGGATTGGAGATCTGCTTTGGCTTGGCATCCTAAAATATTTTTCTACAAGTTTCACGCGAGTTCATCTCTGCTAATCACCCTCCTAGTTTTAAAAATGTTTTTTGAAGAGTTTTTAACATGTTTTATGGAGCCAAATTGACTAGTTTATGAATAAAAGTTAATTCTTTTGTATTATATGTATAAAGACTAGGTCTTTCCATGTTAAAAAGTTTGAGAACAAATTTACAGAAATATGTAAGATCTGAAAATGATTTAAAACATGGTTTAATCTGAAGAAAGATGATTTGTTCTTCGTTTCGAGTTTTTATGCATGACTTAGGGTTTTGAATATAAATTTTATGCAAATAATCATCCTATATATGTTGAGTTTGTTTCCAGAAGTTTTTATTTACTGTAGACATGCTCTCATGCAAGTTTTATGTTGTTTTAATCATGTTTGAATCACCGAAACATGACGTGAACACGACACACACAACCAGATTGAGAATCTGAAATATCAGCCCACGGTCGATCGCGCCATAACGGCGGTCGACCGCGTGTAGGACAGAGGCCTGAGTAGGCTCTGGAACCCGTCGTGGTCGACCGCCGTTCTTGTGCGGTCGACCGCCACACGGTCTGTGGCCCCGTGCATGTTTTGTTCGGCTGTTGAGTTTACGAGCTAGTCTCTCGACCTTGTACTATTATGATAAAATTAATGTTTATGAACTGTTTAACATCTGAAATGTTAGTAAACACCAGATATGGACACGTACACCAGGATATTTACACATATGTTTAAAATATGATGTGTTAACATGATAAATAAGAAAATTACACAAATATTATGTTTCCAAAATAAGGAGATGAAACCTATTTTCGTAGGGCGATTGAGTAAGAGTATTACAAAAGTATCGTCATATTATGTTTCCGGAATAGGAAGATGAAACCTATTTCCGCAGGGCGATTGAGTAAGAGTATTACAAAAGTATCGTCATATTATGTTTCCGAGATAGGGAGATAAAACCTATTACTGCAGAGCGATTGAGTAAGAATATTACAAGAGTATCGCTAATGTATAAGAAATGCACATTTGTAAGTAATATAAATTATAAATTGGTTTCCATTTTTTTTGAATACTCGCGAGTAGGGTGCTTTCTTTGAGACCGTGACTTACACAACATGGTTTCTGATTGGCTTTTGTTTGGACGAGTTCCTTTTATGTTAGATTCATCTACCAGAGTGTAGATCAGGATGAGATATTTGTTCTACATGTTTGAGGTTTGGAGTGTTTTCCTTTTGGTTTATTGCTTTCATTCATAGGGTTTGGAGTTAGTATATAGGGAGTCACAATTTGAGACATGGTATATACATGAGGGTTTCCTTGTTTGGATTATTTCTCTAGACGTACTAACTCTCGTATTGTGGATTCCTAAATACTAGTCTCCAGTTAGAATTTTATGAATGATTTCATATGTATATGTACTAACTCCATTTTCACTCCTACCCTTTCCCCTGGGGAGAGGTGGAGATGTTCTCGCTATAGCGCTTTGACGCTCGTTGTTTTCCCCCCTTTCAGGCAGCGAGTCCAGCGCACGGAGAGTCGCAGGTTGATGAGATTTCTACATAGATCTCACCTAGCTATTTATTATGTAGTAGTTAGTCAGAACTCCACAGTTAGTTGATTATGTTCAGACTCTAGACTTATAATTCATTTTGTAGAGGCTGAGAGCCATAGTGATACTTTATTTGACTCTTTATATTTGAGGTTTATTTCAGACTCAGAGATTTCTACTCTATTTTATTTGGGCTCACTAATGATTATTCTCATGCTTCCTCTGTGTATATCTGGTTTCACTCTATTTCTTTTATTTGACTGTCTGTACCTTCACCTATTTGTTGATTTCACTAGAGAGATAGTAATTGTGATGGTGAAACATGTCGTAGCACGGTGTTTGTTGCTTGGCAGGTTTGACATTCTGGGTTTCGCCTTGGACTGTTGCCTCGCACAAAACCTGGGGCGTCATAGGTTTGTGGGCCCATATATATATTAAAATATTCGTGAGAGCCTCCTCTTCATCACAGTAAACCCTAGCAGCCTCCTCCCCTCCTCTTGCAAACCCTAGCTCTTCTTTTGGGTGATTTTTGGTGGGTTTTGTGAGTTTAAGAGAGATCCAGTGGCGTTCAGCGAAGGAGAACCTTCTTACGACGTTCTTTACAGTAGTTCTTCACCCCTCACCCCTCACGCGAGTTTCATCTCGCCTAATCCTACACCGACTTTTCTAAACGTTTTTAACAATGTTTTCTTATGATTTGTGAGCCTAACATGCTAGTTTATGTATAAAAATAGATCTATATGTTGTATATTACAAAGAGAACAAATTTTCAGTTAATAAGACCACCCATGAATTCCTTAATGCAGAGCTAGATCTAAAAATATTTCTAACAAGAGTTCTGAAAGAAAAATAATTGTTTTCGAAAGTGTCGACATCTATACATGTGTTTAAAAAGTTTTCTTTGTTGTCTATGGTGATTAGATTGTGTTTTTGCATGTTCTAGTAATGCTAAATCATGTATATAGTTTGGATGGTACTTAAAATCGTCGTTTATAGACTTTTGAATCAAACCCTCGAAGCAGATAACCTGCAGAAGGTTTTCTGTACCTGCGCGATCGACCGTGGCGGTTGACCGCCAAGCGCGCTGCAGAAGTAGGAAGTTTCTGTCTCTTGCGCGGTCGACCGCATATATGCGGCGGTCGACCGCTAGGCGCTCAGATGAGCAGAAACTTTCTGCTCACTGTGCGGTCGACCGCAGATATTTGGTAGTCGACCGTGAGACCTATTTGTGCATGTGTACGTCGTTCGCGTGCGGATTGTGTGGCTGGTGAGACACCTAGGTTATATGGGTTTGTTATACACTGAGATTGGTGTACATGAGTTAACTATAGACATGGGTCTTAGATTTATTCACTAGGGTATGGGGGTGATCAGTATTTATGTTAGTTTTAACATCATTCACATGTTAAAGTCCTTGTGTTGGACTATAAACTACTAAAGTCCTTGTGTCAGACTATAAACTATTAAAGTCCTCGTGTTGGACTATAAGCTACTGAAGTCCTTGTGTCGGACTATAAACTATGAAAGTCCTCATGTTGGACTATAAGCTACTGAAGTCCTTGTGTTGGATTATAATTTACTACGGTCCTCATGTTAGACTTTAGGTATTTCAGGTTGGCATATTTTGACATATTACAGATCATTGATGGTATGGTTGGAGGTGGAGTTATTACTCCATGTTGTAGTTTGGATTTGATATTTAGCTATTTACAATATGAGCTTATGGGACTGGAGTTACCCATGCACATGTTGTAAATTCCTAAATATCAAACTTCCATTTTATTTCAGAGTTGATGGTTGACTATCTACATGTATTATCAGCTATTTTCATATCCTTCTAGCCCTTCCCCTAGGGTTGGTTGAGATGTTACTCGCTAGCGCTTGACGCTTGTTGTTTCCCCACTTTTAGGTAACGAGCTAGGTGCACGGAGAGCCGTAGCTTGATGGAGTTATTCTAACAGCTATTTATAGATATTATTAGTAGTTTATTATTAGGACCCCACGATGATTTTGTTTATGAACACTGAGATGTTATTTCTAGCTTTGTAAAGGTGAGGTGCCTAAATGTTATTTCATTTGATATTCTATGTCGAGACATTTGTATTCAGCTCAGAGGTTGCTCCTTTTTCAGAGATTTATTTATTCATATCAGTGGTGGTTATTTCCTTCAGAGTATCTATTATTTAATATTTCTTCTGTATATTCTCTTTTGCCTGTTTTGTACCTACACCTGTTGTTGATTCCACTAGATAGATATTTATTATGATGGTAAAACATGTTATTGCACGGTGTAGTGTATGGCAAGTTTGACATTCTTGGTTTCACCTCGGACTGCAGCCTTGTTGAAACTAGGGGCATCACAGTTGGCATCAGAGCTCTAGTTCCTGTATCCTTAGGATCATCCTGTGTCGAGTCGTGGAGTTAGAGTAGAGTTTCTTAAGATTTGTGTATAGAGTCCGCTAAAAATTTCTAGAATGAGTGAGGACGTTATATACACGTATTCAAAATTTTGAATATTTTTGTTGTGATATTAAAAGTATTTGCGTGAATGATACATGATATAAATTTATTATTCTATTTAGGTTTTGTCCGAGGACTTATAAACCATTTTTTATATGCTCAGATGGCCGGACGTGGTAGACCTCGCACTCAGAGAGCTAGTCAGATAGAGCCGTAGCAGGCTCCACCAGCACCACAGTAGACTCCACCTGAGCTGTAGCAGGCTCCCCAGTACTTGATAGACTTGATGGCTCCTATAGCCGCTAGGATGGCAGCACTTGAGGAGCTTGTGACGAATCACATCGCACCACCAGTAGTTCCACCACCAATAGTAACAACTATTCCCGTTGCGGAGGATTTTCCGGAGGACACACCCGCACCTACCCCGCAGGCAGTTGCGGATAGAGCAGCAGAGCAGGAGTCTTGGCACCGCCTAGTGGAGAGATACCAGAAGATGAGGGTAGCAGAGTTTCAGGGATCATCAGATCCTCTTGCAGCACATAAGTGGAAGGAGGATGTAGGCAACATTCTCGATATACTTAATGTGACATCGGTTCAGAAACAGGGGCTGGTATCTTACAGTCTCAAAGGAGATGCGGGGAGATGGTATCGACTACATTTCACTTTAGATCAGAGGATGCACTCACCTGGGAGGATTTTATCTACTTCTTCGATGAACAGTATATCTCCTTCTATATGTATGTGTTTTTGTTATTTTCTTCTTATTAAATTAGATTATATTGTGTTAAAGCACTTAATTATATTATATATTTAATCTTTTTTTATATTAAGAAATAACAATAATTTTCATACAACACTTTCATTTATTTTCTTCTTATTAGATTAGATTAGATTATTTTTAAGCAAATAATTATATTATATGTTTGATCTTCTTTTTTAGATTAGAAATTATAATAAATTTCACAACACTTTCATCTCCTTTGGTAAATACGTGTTATTTTCTTCTTATTAGATTAGATTATTAGATTAGACTGTTTAAAATTATGAATTATGAAATTATAACAATTTTCACATCACTTTTATCTATTTTATTCTTATTAGATTAGATTAAATTATTTTAAATAAATTAATTATATTGTATATTTGATCTTATTTTCAGATCACAAAGTCTAACTATACTATTATTATTTAAATAGATATTGTTTGTATAAAAGTCAACGAGAATCTCACACGTATCTTAGATCTTAATGCCAATTGTAATACTTATTTATGGGTGTTGGTTAAAATAAACTTCATGTATGAGCTTAAATTATATGATCCTATTTTCACTAGATTGGATAAGTTAAATTTTTTTACACCCAAACTCTTCCACAAAAAAACAAAAGAAAGTAGCAATGTTATAGCTATATATATCCACAGGATCACAAATATCTTGAAAATGAATGAAGAAAACCACACAAGCAAGGACCATATTAATTACCCTCACACACCCACTGTTTTTTAAACCACCCTTATTCGTTTCCATCTATAATATATCTACATACCCAAATTAAGCTGTTGGAGTTTCCCCCTCACCAACTATGCCATTGATCAACCCTCCTTTTTTCCCTTTGTACTTAAATTATATAACATTTATTACGATGAGGACTCACCTGAGTCCTCTACCTACCTTGAACGCCCAATAAAAAATTAATATACTAGGCATTATAGTTAGTTAATAATGAGATCTTGTCATTATAAATAAATTATGAAGATTAGTAATTTTTAAGAATGTACTACGTTCCCTACCTTCCACTGCAAACTTATTAGTTGTTTATTCATGGCCCTAAGAGGTTTTCAAAATTAATCTTGAGGGTTGCTTGCATAAAAAAAAGTTATATTAGAGGGTCCATACAGTTTGTTTTATAGTTTAATATTGTCAACATATTTTGTCTCTGATGCATACCAATTGTGAATAATAATATAATTTGATTGATACAAGTATATCCTAATATATTTCTGGACTATTATCTTGTCTTTTGCTCTTTATTATATACCAACCTGATATCATAATTGATGTAGACGATGAAGACACTATTGTAGATTTGCCCAGGGGAAAAAATAAAAGGTGGAGAAGGATTGATCTCGACTCAATTAAATATGAAAAAAGAAGGAATAAAGGATGATATTTTTTGAATATTTTATAGTAAAACTTAACATTTTGAGTAAAATTAGGAATTTTTATAAGGGATTTTCATGCAAAATTTTTAATATGCTTATGTGAATGATTTTGTCATATAAAATTATATTAGAGTCAACATTAATCTTTATTATTTATTTTTTATTTTAAGTCTATTAATAATTAAGATGTCTTGCAGTCTTGTTAAATGTATGTGCTCTATGTTGAGCTCATACAAACCATCTTAATATTAAGTATTTGGCTATATTTTTATTAGCATATCAGTAATATATTATTATATTTTTTAAATTTAACACTACATTTAACGACTAAGATAAACAAATTGGAGATCGATGATTTGATCCGATAAACAAATATGTTACATGAAGTTTAATATATGCAAATTTAAAAAAAAATAATGTCGTGTATGCAAGTATATAAAAGTATATTGATCCTAGTTTTACACACAAATCTATTTCATAATTTAAAAAAAAAGGTTTTAATAAAATGTATGGCAAATGTAATAAACCATGTTTATAGGTTTTAGGGAAAATTGCTTCTAGCCCTCAAAATAACAATAACTATTCCCCCAAGACTTTTTCAACACTCCCAAAACCTCCAAAAGCAAATGCACAATTCTCTGAGCCCCCAAAATACAAAACCCAGGAGCTTAAAACATGTGAAGACCATAATGCTCTCTCTCTCTCTCTCTCTCTCATGATGTCCCTGTGATGATTTGAAATGGGTTTTGGGGGAAATTTTCTAGTTCCCTCCAAATTTTTCTAACGGCGTCGGCATCAGCGATGAAACTTTCCCGACGTTAGTTCACTAGGTGAATAAAATTGCGATCTTGAAGATGGTGATGACGAGTTACAATGGCTTCAGCATTGCTATTCCGAAGAAAAAGGTGGGAACTCCGGCGAGTCTCGATGTAATTTTTCCCTTTTTTAACTTGTACTTGAATATGAGTGCTATTTTTTTTACATATTGTTGTAATTTTTTTGAAATCGATGACTTGAGATTAAAGTAGAGTCTATAAATTTATATATTGTTGTTATTTCACTGTAATGAGTTTGTTGTTAAGGTTATGAGTTGGTTGTGAAAGAAGGTTATGAGTTGGTTGTGAATGTTACAAGTCGGTTGTGAATGTTACGCATTGGTTGTGAAGGATATGAGTTGGTTGTGAACCTCGGTAAGGAATTGGTTGTGAAGGTTACGAGTTGTTTTTTTTCCGTGTGTTTTTTGAGCTGCTTGCTTAACTAGCTTGTACATATAATGTGATGGTCGTGTGACAGGAAAGTTATGTTTACATTTTTTGTAACTATGGTTGGCTGCATCCTAGGGTTAGGATGTAGCAAATGACTCTATAATCAATCCTTCTTTAGGGAATTAAAGGTGGTTGGTGGTTCATTCTCCAACTCTCCATCCTACAAAAAAAAAAGACAGAGGGTATACTGTTGGGTTCTAGCATAGGGGAGTCTAATATAATCCAAAACCCCTAAATTGATTTGCAATCAAGAACTCTCTCATATTTATAGAGGCAGTAACATGCATTTTTCTCTACTAGGCTAGATTTCAAACGTTGTATTTTTTTTGAAATCAATGACTTAAAATTAAAGTAGAGTTTGTAAATTTATATATTGTTGTTATTTTACTGTAATGAGTTTGCTATTATGGTTATGAGTTGGTTGTGAAGGAAAGTTACGTGTTGGTTTTGAAGGTTATGAGTTGGTTGTGAATGTTACAAGTTGGTTGTCAAGGTTACGAGTTAATTGTGAAGGTTACGAGTTGGTTGTGAAGGTTACGAGTGAGTTGTGAAGGTTACGAGTTGGTTGTCAAGGTTAGGCATTGGTTGTGAATATTACGAGTTGGTTATCAAGGTTTATGAGTTGGTTGTGAAGGTTACGAGTCGGTTGTGAAGGTTACACGATGGTTATGAAGGTTACGAGTTTGTTGTGAATGTTATGAGTTTTTTGTGAAGGTTATGAGTTTGTTGTGAATCTAGGCAATGAGTTGATTATGATTGTTCTTAACTAACATTCATAACCAACTCCTTACCGAGTTCACAACCAACTCGTAACCTTCACAAATAACTCATAACCTTTACAATAAACTCATAACCTTCACAACTAACGTGTAACCTTCACAATCGACTCGTAACATTCATAACCAACTCGTAACCTTCACAACCAACTCGTAACCTTTATAACCAACTCGTAACCTTCACAACCGACTCGTAACCTTAATAACCAATTCGTAACCTTCAAAACCAACTCCTAACCTTAACAACCAACTCGTAACATTGACAACCAATGCTTAACTTCACAACCAACTCATAACCTTCAAAATCAACACATAACATTTCTTCACAACCAACTCATAACTTTAATAACAAACTCATTACAGTGAAATAACAACAATATATAAATTTATAGACTCTACTTTAATCTCAAGTCATCGATTTCAAAAAATTACAAAAATATATAAAATAACAAAAAATATATACATCACTCAGATTCAAGTTAGAAAAGGAAAAAAATTACACCGGGAGGCATTGGAGTTCCCGCTTTTTTCTTCGGAACGACGACGCTGAATCCATCGCAACTCGTCATCATCGTCTTCAAGATCGTAGTTTTCTTTGCCTTGTGAACGAACGTCGAAAAAGTTTCATCACCGATGTCGACGCCATTGGAAAAATTTAGAGGGAACTAGAACCCCCCAAACCCCATTTCAAATCATCACAGCGACATCATGAAAAGAGAGAGAGAAATGATATTATAGTCTTCACATGTTTTAAACTCTTGGGTTTTTGTGTTTTGGGGGCTCAGAGAATTATGGATTTGCTTTTGGGGGGTTTGGGAGTGTTGAAAAAGCCTTGTGGGGGGGGGGGGGGGGGGGCGGAAAATATTAAGGAAATTGGGGGGTAGAAGCAAATTTTCCTAGATTTTAACTCAAAATGAATCTGACTTATTTTATAGTAAGAAAATATTTTTTGATATTTAACAACGTATATTGTACATGCACAAGAACTAGATAAAATAATCAGATGTTCTCCTACTTTTAGAAATAGTTTCTACAAAACATAGATAGTTTTTGCCCATTAAGATTCTCACAAATTATCTCTTAGGATTCGGATCCGTAAGAAGATGCGAATACGACCCGACCCGTTTGAATCCTTCATTCATTCATCGCTGAGAGCAAGGGCAGCAAGCTTGTAAGAGAGCTCTTAAGACTGACGTGGCGGTGGAAGCCTGCTGAGAACCCTCCAGCAACCTCCTAAACGCTCCCAGTGACGCTCTCAAGGCTGACGTGGATCTTGCAGCCATCTGAGCTCCCAAGCGCTCCACAAATTTGTGGAGCGCTTGGGAGCTCCTAACTACCAAAAAATTTGCAAAAAACCCCCCTACAAAAAGCCCTTTACCAATTTGTGGACCACAGGGTTGATTCTGGTGGCGAAGAGACCTCCGACGTCGGTGGAGGTTGCAGGAGAGGTTGCGGGAGAGGACTTGACGGAACCACCAATCGGCGGCGGCGGAGGTTGCGGGAGAGGGTTTGGGGTTGGGGAGCCAGAGCTTGAGGATGAGAATGGGTTGGGGAGCCAGAGCTTGAGGATGAGGATAGGGTTGCGGAAGAGGATAATGATTTGGTTTTTTTTATTAATTAGGTGTGTTGCTTTGTTTGAGGGATACAAAGCACAAAATAATTGGGTGTAATAATGAAATCTCATAGATAACCCGAAGGGAGGAATCATTAGGATTAAAAAATTTAGCCGTTGGGTAAATAAACTGCCGTTGAGTTGAAAAATGTAGCCGTTGGGATTAAAAAACTGGCATGAACAGTAAAAAATCATCTATAAATTCTCAATCTTCAATACACAAATCATTCCACACAACTCTCTCATAAAAAAAATTCTATATTTCCCTATCAAATTACAAATCTCATGAATCCCTCCCAAAACTATTATTCGCAACTCCTTACCGGTGAAAGATCGACCTTATACCCGCCGTTCTATACAGAAGTCGTAGAAGAAGGTAACCCCACCAAGTTCTCGCAATCGGCAACACAACAAGTGTCATCCCAAGATACACCGACCACAAAGAATAAGAAGGCTTACACACGGTCCAAAAATTAGACTGTCCACGAGGATAAGCTTCTTGCGTCTGCTTGGCTGAACACGAACCAAGACGCCATCCAAGGTACGAGGCAACACAAAGATAAGTTTTGGCACAGAGCTAACGACTACTTTATCCAATACTCCACCGATCCAACGAGCCGCACACCAAACCAAATGATGCATCGTTGGTCAACGGTTCAACTGTTTGTTAACAAGTTCTGCGAGTATATTGCTCAGATTGAAGGAAGACAAAGATCTGGTACGTGAATTATTGACCATGTAAATATTTAACTTATATGTTTTTATGTAAACAACATAGCATTGAAGAGAGGAATATATATGTTTAATTATGTTTGATTATTCTAAATTTAACTCTTGTGTAGACTGCAGAAGTAAAAGAATTATACCAATCTCTTTATGGTAAACCATTCGTGTTTGACCATTACTGGGTTGAGTTGCGTTATCATCAAAAGTGGATCCAACAAATGAAAACAGACAATAAGATTCTATCACAGCCGAGAAGAATCACAAACTCTGATTCCTCACCAAATAATTCCATGCCTGCGACCCCCATCGAGTTAAACACTGACTCGGATGATGTTATAGCAAGGCCTGAAGGGAGGAAAGCGGCAAAGCTCAAGAGAAAACAAAATGTGGAAAACTCTGAGTCCGCTACGTCCATCATGGGAGAGGCTTTCGCGTGGATGAAGCAAACCACCAATCAAAAAATAGAGCTAAAATAGAAGAAACAAGATGACGATATCATGAAGATGGATCTCTCAACACTCAATTCAGTTCAACGACAATACTTTAAAATGCGTTAGTCAGAGATATTGGAGAGGTGGATGTCTAAGGGTTCTTCCTAATTATCATATATTATCTTGTATTAGATTTATGATTGTACTCGCATCACATCCTAATTAGTTCTTCCTAAGTATCTTGTATTAGATTTATGATTCTACTTGAAGTTGAAAATTTTGGCATTTAATGAAAACAATTACTTTATTGAAAAGGAAATTGGCGTAGTACAACAACTCGAACTTCTTTGCTGAAATTACTTTAGACATAAATAAACTTAATCCTCGGCGATGGATCCCTTGAGTTGCCACAGATGCTCGATCAAATCATTTTTTAGTGATTTGTGTGTTTACGTTTTCCTGATCCGATGATGATTTTGGATGAACTCAGTTAGAGGCACCATCCGCACAGGAGAAGGTTCAACGACTGGTATCGAATTATTAAAGTCGAAGTTGTTGTCCAATTGACAATCTCGTTCATCTTCAACGATCATGTTATGCATTATGATGCAAGCTGTCATGATGTCTTTCAGCACACTAGGTTGCCAAAAACGTCCTGGCCCACGAACAATCGCAAATCGAGCTTGCAACACGCCAATAGGTCGCTCAACATCTTTTCTCTGCGCTCTCTTGTTGTTGAGCAAAGTACTTATGCTTGTTTCCTCACGGTGCTGGAATAGTCTTCATTAATGTGGACCACTCTGGGTAAATCCCGCCGGCGAGATAGTATCCCATATTGTACTCATGGTCATTAACAGTATAGTTGCACGATGAAGCTCTTCCCTCCGCAAGTTGTGCGAAAACCGGTGAACGATGTAGAACATTAAGGTCATTGTGAGACCCCGACAGTCCAAAGAAGGCATGCCATATCCAAAGATCTTTGCTAGTTACGGCCTCCAAAATAATTGTAGGTTCATGAAAATGCCCAATATACATACCTTGCCAGGCGGTTGGACAGTTCTTCTATGTCCAGTGCATGCAGTCGATACTCCCAAGCATACCAGGAAAACCTTGTTTTGAACCTTCCTTGAGCAGGCGTGCAACGTCTTCATTAGTCGGTGAACGAAGGTATTCCTCCCCAAAGATGTTGATAATCGATCGAACGAACCTCTTCACGCTCTCAAGCGACGTACTTTTACCAATCCGAACGTAGTCGTCAACGGCGTCAGCGGATGCTCTATATGCGAGCATCCGCATAGCTGCAGTAATTTTTTGAAGGCTAGATAGTCCCAACTGTCCAGCACCATTCCTCTTTTGGATGAAGTGCTTGTCATGTTCGATGACAGCGTCGTGGATTCGAAGGAATAACGAACGCGTCATTCTGAATCTTCGACGAAAATAATGAAGAGGATATGTTGGTGCGTCAGCAAAATAATCTTAGAACAACCGATTGTGGCCTTCCAGTCGGTATCGATAGAGCACGATACGTCTTTTGTGTTGAACTGAAGTTGAACCTTTCTCTTGTTCTTCTTCCTCGACGATAACAGCTCCCATAAGAAAGAACGTCTTCATCATTTCATCATCGCTAGAGTTAGATGAGCTAGACGTTTTGTTCTGGGAGACGATGGTTTGAGGTGAGAAGGCATCGAATTTTATAGGAATCAGTCGGTTGACGGTCAAAGTTTGCGATACCTCGAACTTCGTGCCCAACCTCGAAGACTGCGAGCTACCTCGAAGACCGTGTGCGTTCCCTCGAAGACCGTGGATTACTTCGAAGACCGTATGCGCTCCCTCGAAGGCCGTATCCAACGGTTAGAAATTTAATAAAAGAGGTTTAAATATAATTAAAATTAATGGGTAAAAAAATTAAAATAGAAGATGGTTTTTTTTATATTGTTGAAGCTCCAAACTAGAAACTTGTTCAAGCTCCATAAAATAAGGAGACGCTCCAAAGCTTATTGAGAGCTTGCTGGACTTGCTCTGGTGAGCACCTGAAACCCAACTCCGATAGAAGAAAGACGCTTATGGCTCCTCTCGCTCCCAGATCCGGCGATGCAGTTCTCGCCAACGTCGAGCGCGTTGTAAGCAGTTGAAAAACACCCTAATTTTTCTTAATTTTAGAAACTTCTGTTGTCGTTGATGATTTGATTTTCAGAACGCGGAGCTGTTCACCCTAACGTACGGAGCGATGGTGAGGCAGCTGCTGACTGATATCGAAGGGGTGGAGGAGGTCAACAAGCAGCTCGGTCAGATGTATATGCCCCAATCTCAAATCCTTCTTTTTAAAATTTAAACGATGAAAATTGAAAAGATTAGATCTTTAGGCTTAGAGGGTGATAATTGTTGAAGGCTTGGGTGAATTTGAAGAGGAATTTGACATAGGAGAACTCGCCTTTAAAGTTAGATATTAGAGAGAGGAAACCCAAATCTTTTATGAACTCACCATGACTCCCTGTTTAGTTGATGTGAGACTAAATATCCCTCTTACAAGTCACCTGCTTGCGTTGGTTCGTAATAGTCTAGTCACTGGCAAGCATTGCAATCTCCGCATCATCTCCTTGACTACAAACTGGAAAGATGGGGTTGCTCTTGTTTGGAACTTCGTGTGTGAGTATAGTCCCATATTGGATAAATTAAGAAAGAGCGGTCTACTCAGATAGAAGTTCAGACTAATACCTAATAGTTAATTTGGTTCCTGGTGTCTATGTAAGACTCATTAACTCCCACTCGGGTCCAATTTCTTCCTAGCAAAGTGGTGCCAGAACCAAGGTTGTAGCCCAAGGAATAGTGAAGTCCTATTGAAGCGCGAACGGTGCCAGGAGAATGACTGAGGTTAATATGATCTAGTATGATTGGTGTATCATTTTGCAACCACGGTTGTTGTGTAGACTAAGGTCTAGTCAGCCCACATACGGAGAAAATTCCTATTAATGTTTGCATTCATGTTGTTTTCGCATTACTGATTTAGACCCAAAGTTAGGTTAACCTACGGATGGATGATGCCCGAGATTGCTCATAGAAATGGTACTAACTGTTAACCAATTAAGTTGCAAGATCTTACGGATGTTAAGTAGTCATGTCAGTGGTTGCCAATTTTAGAACAAGTTTGCGAAGAGCTTATAGTTTCCATGGATGATTGAACTTTGAGTCTGTGCTCACAAATGAAGGGAGAGATGATTAGGAAATTCATGTGTGAGTATAGACTGTATAGTTATGGAAAATCTAACTAGTGCATGCGCTGGATAACTTGGATATATCTTCAAATGTTCAAAATTTTGTGGAGTTAGAACCAACAAAAAGACGAACGTTTTTTTTTTAATTTGACATATGTGTGACCAGTTTTGACTATGAAGACTGAGGGCAGTTTGCAGCTCTTTAAAATTGGTCCAGGTCTGAACCTAGTCCATTTGCAGAGTGTTCTTTTAATTGTCAAAAACTGGGCCATTACTGGTTCACTTGTGAGTTGTGAAACGGGGGGAGCTAGTCCACAACTAAATTGGTTCTATCTAGAACTAGTTTAAGGATTAAAGCTGGCCATTTTCATTGAATTGCTAAACACACGCTGAAGAAAGAGTGGATTGTGTAATTCTTCTTTACATTTTTGAATTATTGGTTGCTTAGTCAATGGATGAGTTGGGGGACTTGGGTAAGTTTAGTTTGGATCCTATTGCTTTATATTTTTCTCTTCCTTTCTAAGGGCCCCTTTGGATTACAAAAAGTACTGAAAGTAAGAAGTATATTATTATTAAAGAAGTAACTTCTTAAAGTATGAAGTGGGAAGTAGCGAAAATAATACTTTTTTGTTTGTTTCACACATTTTTCGAAGTAATGGAAATAATACTTCTTTCACTCATTCACTTCTTATGTTTGGCTAACAATTGAAGATTTTGTTAGGAAGTAACTAATACATGATATAAACTGTAACAAGATTACCTCCCTTTATCAAGGTTTTAAATATCGGATATCGGGGAAATATCGGATGACCAAAATTCATATCGGATTGCGGATATCAGTGATATATCGGGGATATGTGGTAAATATCGGAATGCTATAACAGATGTTTTCATATATAGTATAATGCACTAAAATGTAATCTCGACATACTTACGGCAATCTAAGCATACAAAATGTAAATAATATATGTTTAGGATCACTAATCAGCATTGTAAAACAAATAAAAGCACAAATCAGTGCTGCAACATTTGTATTGATTTTTTAAGGTCAAAATGTCATTTGATATAATAGGAAAATTATAATATGTTGCTCAAAAATTACCAAATGCGGTATATTGTTTTGCGACAAGCCATATAAAAGCATATATCGGCCAACATATTGGCTGATATATCAGTCATATCAGGGATATATCGCTCAAAATACTCAAAAAGCGGTAAAGGATATTTGGAGACTATATCGGTTGTGACAACCCTTGTAAAAGGATATATCGGGGGGTATATCGGGCCATGTCGGGGATATTTAAAACAATGCCCTTTATTATCACACTTTAATCAATACTATAACAACAATGAATATTACAGGATTTTAGATTGAATTATAGTAGTTTGTAATACTTTATAGCTCATTAATATGAGATTTTATTTTTAAAAAGTTAGCTTGGATGTTTTTTGGTGTATGAAGGAGTTTACAAGCTTGTGGGTTCAAAAATAAAACAAGATAAGAGAATAGGGTAATAAGAAAAATCCTTCATATAAATATAATGCCTATTATCTAGGAGGTATTATGTGTAAAAATAACTGATGTAAACCATCAAATTTGGAACTACACTTATAACTGATCCTTAATTTCACGAGATTCCTTCACGTGCGGGCCCCATTCACATTTTATTCCCTTTCAAAATTTTTTTAGGAAGTAATTTTTTTGATGAAACAAACACATGAAGTAGAAGAAGTAATGTTTTTGATGAAACAAACACACTTTTTTGCTTGGAAGTAGCAGAAATGGTCTTATTTCCTTTCCTTTATGAACTTCTGAGCTTCTTTTGTGCAAACAAACTTGCCTTGAATGAAGGCTTTTGAAATCTTAGTAGTGGGGTTATAATTTGAGGATTGTATGGAATACATGGAAGAGAAATTGAAATTTGGCATCCCTCTTCTCAGTTTGAGTTGGGAAGTGAAAGGGTTAGTGCAGATATTCTTGGATGTTTAATAACCTGGTTAACATAACTAATGAGCTAGTCCTTAAACATAATTGAATGGAAGAACTAGATACATGTAGCTAGCCTAAAAGATTTGGCATAGAGGCAATGTTGTTGTTGTTCCTTGATATTTCCTATATTTGAACTTGAAAAACATAACAACTTTGAGAATTTACAGATTTGGAATAATACTAGGCTTTGAAAATTACTCCATTTAACAGTTGGGTTACACTCAACATCCCTTTGTTTAATTTTTTTGGGAAGAAGAAGGAATGGAAAGAATAATCTTGTTCTAGATCAAATGTGATGTAATCTATTTTGTTTTTGTGTAGTTTAAATTGGTGAATAAGATAAGTTGTAGTCTTTCCATTTCATGTTATGTGATGGATAATGTTGTACTAAATTGTTGCCCCTAACAACTTACATGGAAACTCTTTTTTTATGCGTGCATGTTTTCAGGGGTTATAGTATTGGAATTCGGTTAATTGATGAGTTTTTAGCCAAATCCAATGTTGCCAGATGCGTTGACTTTAAGGAGACAACTGACGTGATTGCAAAGGTGCTTATTTTATTTGTTATATTAATGCATACAAGTTATCAAATTTAATAATGAGTTTTGTAGCTAGGATCCAAGGAGCCACTATAACATCTTATGTCTGAGTGACCTTGTAGTGTTGGATATGTGTGCATGTCTTGTGTGTGTGTGCGTGTACATGGATATCTTGTTTGATATTCTCTTCACTGTGAGTAAAGGATACTAGTCTAATATGATTACACATATAAATAACTTATTCTAGCTTTCCAACTGGATAAGCATGGCGACTGTTGGCACACTTTTTTTCCACTTACAAACCTTTAAGGTATTTAATAACGGAGTGATCTGGCTATCCTTGACCGATCTGTGGTTTTAAGATATGTGAGCCCTTCATCACATACTCAGTTTCATGCCATCATTAGAATGTGCAATAACTTTGATATTTACTACGATGAATCACTCAATATCATTTACATTACGTTGACGAGACTATTCTTCAATGGCCAGCCATCACAATTGCCTTGTTACTCCATTTGATTTCTCCCACATGTTGTTTTTGGTATTCTTACAAATAATGAAGACTCGACTCTTGAACAATCTGGTTCAAGTTTCTACTACTGCTAAAAAAATATACTGAGATAAAAGGCCAATATCAATGGGTGCAGATTCAGAAATGAGAATATATGGTAAAAGATCTGATTGGATAAATTACCATACTAGTCAAAAAAAATAGAAAACATATGTTTAGATGATAAACAAGAAAAGAAAAATTATGGAAATTATTTTAATATAGATAAAATCCCACAGAAAAATTCGAAAATATATGACTGAGTGGACTCAACATATATTAGGAACTATGCATATTTTGCCCAAAGAAATGACAAAAGAGAACTTTATAGAATATGCAACTAGTTTGTGGGAAGGACATGTTCTTGCGTGGCTTAAAAACATAGAGAAAATGCATACCTAAGAATTACAAAATATTAATTGAAACAAAAGAATTAATGCTTGGAAGGTTGATGACACTTAACTATGGAGACTTAATAGGAGAAAATTTTCAAGAAGCAAAAGATTACAAAAAATTATTAATTAAAATAAACCTATGTGATATATGTAAGCTAGAGGAGTTTGCAGAAACATTTATTTGTTATATTTTTTAGTTAACTGACAAAGATCAGAAACTATTTTGGTTAAAATAT
>BQKN01066796.1:198596-211864 GCA_022839385.1 Asparagus kiusianus
TTAAATTTTTTTTTTTTTTTTTTTTTTTTTTTTAAATTCAAACACCAAAATTTTTTTTTTAAAATACCCCCCCCCCCCCCCCCCCCCCAAATCCCAATTCCGTTGAACCAGATTGTAGAATATATATAAAATGAGAATATCTAGTTATCCAGATCAAAATATTAATTCAACACATAATATAGGATTCCTAAAGAAAGCATGTATGGACATTATTACAGAATATTGCCTAGAAGCAAAAGCCATAAAATAGATAAAAAAAATTAAGTCATCAAAACTAGCTTACAACTACTGTAAGAATTATGATGAAGACATTAATGAAGATTTTTGTTGGAACCTAGAATATGAAACTTATTCTCCGAAAAAATATAAATGAAAATCACGCTATAAAATACAAAAGGAAAGTGGAAATCTGAATTAAAAAAGAAATTCAAAAAAGGCAAAAAATATGTCAATGAAAAGTATATTCAAAGGAAATTTTTTTTAAAAAGGATGTAAATGTTTTAGACGTCATGAAGAGGGCCATTATGCAAACTAAAGCCTAACAAATATTCAAGCAATAATTATTACAGACCTAGAAGAATTTGGAATCTATACCCAAAACACTATATATATCCCAAGTGAAACAAATTCTCCCGTTTATGAAATAGAAAGTATTTACTCTGACTCCTCTGAAAATGATGAAGACATTTTAGAGATTTTAAGAAATTTTAAAACTTTTGACGTTAATATTACAATTAATCGTACTTTATAATCTATAGAAATACAAGCTATCTCCCCATATGCAATTTATCCTAAAAAGGAAGAATTAAATTCTTCAGGATATACCTTGTGTGCTAGCAAAAACTTTACTACCAATAGGTATAACACTATTGAAGTATTTTTAGATATAAAAATCATTCTGCTGATGGGATATTAAGGTATTATTCATAATAGACCAACAATTGCAAAAAAACAATTGTTAATATCAAGTTGTCTTATAAAACCACAAAACACAACTAATATCTCTTTAGTCATAAAAATATGTAGCTATAAACGATATTGTGGTCGAACAAGGAGATATATTAGCTTTGCTAACTATTCAGAAATAGGAAGACCTTCCAATGATAAAAAAGGAACAAGAGAGTCCTTGGAAGAGAAACACTACGCCAGAAAGTACTCCAAAATGTCCTTAGAGGCAACCTCATAGACAATAAACTCACACTAAAGGAAAAGAAAAATAAATAAATGAATTCGATAAATTTAATATCTATGTGAATACAATTAATTCGATTGAACCTTCAAATGAATCTAAAAGAGATAGCGAAGGTAAAGGTTTTTCAATATTTGATGAAGATTTAGAAAAATTAAAACAAGCTATTCCTAGATCTGATAAAAAAAACATGTTTATAAAACCTCTTCATTGAAATCTTAGTTTCTAAATAAAAAACCTCTATATTTGAAAGAATGCAAGGAAATATAGAATTAGAAGAAGGAGGTGATTTTACAAATATTCAATTGATAGATAATAAAAAAATCGAACAAATAAAGAAATACTATCCTAATAAAAGATATTTACATACAAGTTTGATCTAAATAAAATAACTGGGTTATTCAGATCAGGAATAAATCTCATTTTATTGGTTTGTAGAGATCAAAGAATTATAGATTCTCTTAATAGTTTTATTGGAGAAGCTAAATATAATTTAGCAAATAGAATACTAGTCTTTCAGAGTGTAATATTAACAAAAAATGTACTTTGTTCATAAAATTAGAAAATATATAAATGTTATCAAAATTCGAAGTACTTGGAATACAATGAGAATATTGTATGGCGATAAATAATACGTGTACATTTAAATTCATAACTCTAACAAATTACATTGAATTATTTAGAATTGGAATGAGAAAAACTATTCAACTAAGAATGCTTGATATTAGGTACATAAAACAAGATCCACATCTATTGATTTTTATAAAATCTTAAAAACCGCCAATAAAACTATCTAAAGAAATCTTTATTGCTTCAGGAAATACCATTTCCACTATATATACGACTTCTGACGTGATAAACACGTAAAATATGTATTTTCTTAGTGTGTTTCAAGCATGAATTATGGGGTGTTTGATGCATATTTCGTGTTTAGATCGAGGATATTGCTGTGGTTTGTGTTCTTATATGCAGGTATTGGCTCAAGATTGAAAGATTCGATAATCGTTGGAAGTTAAACAAGAGTTTGAAGCAACAACGAGATTTGGAATGCATGGCTCGAGAAGGAAATGAATACACAAGTATGAAGAACTGGAATTTCGATCATGATACAGTTCGAATCCGGAAAAGCTCAAAAGATAAAAGTTGTATATCTCTTTAACAGCTTTCCAACGCAACTTAAATCACCTCATTCCGAGGTCGGACGAAGAAGTTACAGCTAAAATACCAAAGACTGTACAAACAAGCACAAAATGAGTGAGACAGATTCCACCACACTCTGGTGTGGTGCGCACCACACCCGTGGTTCAGACCTTATCTTTTTCCAAATTTTTTGGGGACCTATAAATATGTATTTTAGCTTAGGGTTTAGGATATTTTATTCTTGTTCTTTTAGCCGTTAATTAGCATCTATTTTAGAGTTCAAGTATTGAAAGAAGATACAAATTTTTTGTACTAGATTGGAAAAATGCAAGTCTATATTTTAAAGATTTCAATTGAAAGACGGGTTAATTCTTTCCTCTCTTTAATTAATTTCTTCTTATGATTGATTTGCATATTTATTTGATTTATTCTCTTATCCCAATCATGTGTGAGTAGATTCTTTGTCTAGAATTGGGAAAGAACCTAACTTTTTTGGTAATTGATGATGATTTAATATAGGTTCTTGGTGAATGTTTAAATCTTTAAACTTAATTTCTTGTGAATTAATTTTGTTGATTCGCTTGATCACCCACCGGGTTAGCAATCATAGGTAATTAATTAAAGGATTGAAAGGTGAAGATTAATGTCGGATCTCTAAAAATTAAGCAGGGATTTCGAACCACGAAAGTGGGCTAGATTCCTTGGGGATTTGATTTGGATTAGCATGAAACTTAATGAGTTTAATTTAATATTAATTCTACGAAAGTAGGTTAATTGAGATTAATTAGCCACGATATTTAGACATTGAAAAAAGCTTTAGATTAATTTAGGCTAATTCACCATTTCTAGTTTAAATCAACACCGAGAATTGAAATAATTCATCATTGAGCACCGAAGTTATGGTGAAAACCCAATCTTGATCCTTCATTATATTAAATTCTACCTGATTAGTTGTTTATTTTATTTCTTTTATTTAATCTCGTAAATTTAATCTCTTCTATTTTACTCGTTGGTTTAGCTAGTCGAATAACGTGAAATTTGGTAATTAACCTCTAGTCCCTGTGGGATCGACCTAGATAGCTACAACGAGTGTGTGTACTTGCGGATTTTCCTATCAAGTTTTTAGCGTCGTTATCGGGGACTACAGTGTTAATATTGAGCGCTTACGTTATTAAGCTAGACTAGATTTTTTTATATTCTCTTTGCTACTCACTTTCTTTTATGCAAGGGCATCAAACGGAAGTACACGACGAAAACAATCCTGAACTATCGGTGACTTGCAAACATAAGAAGGTATATAAGGGAGCAAAGGAATACAGAACAAGCTACAATGGGTGATCTGAATTAGCTTCTTAAGGATTTCGCTGTCCCAAATGCTCAAGACACGTACTCGAGTATTACAAGGCCCACCGTTGAAGCTAATAACTTTGAGCTGAAACCATCACTGTTCTTAATGGTTCATCAGAATCAGTTTGGAGGAGGTGTAACTGAAGAACCGAACCTCCACTTGTCAATTTTTTTGGAGTATTACGGCACTTTGAAGCTTAATGGAGTGACCAATGATGCTTTTCGACTCAGACTATTTCCATTCTCTTTAAAGGACAAGGCTAGGGCTTGGTTACATTCATTGCCAGCTGGGTCCATTACCACTTGGGATTAGTTATCCAAGGTGTTTCTTACAAAGTATTTTCCCCTAAGTAAAACAGCACAGATGAGGAACTAGATCACAAGCTTTGTACAGAAGGAAGGTGAGTCACTCTATGAAGCTTGGGAGCGCTACAAGGAATTATTGAGGATTTACCCTCACTATCGTCTGGAGAAGTGGTTAATTGTTCACACCTTCTACAACGGGCTCACTTACAACACTCGAATAACTGTTGATGCTGCTGCAGGAGGAGCTTTGATGAACAAAACAATAGATGAGGTATACACTCATTGAAGACATGATTCAGAATCACTATCAATAAGCGAACGAGTGTGCTCAGACATCAAAAGGAGGAAAGTATGAAATAGATGCTTTAGATCATATATCCTCTAAAGTTGATGCTTTGTTTAAAAAAGTTAAAAGCTTAAGTATTAATTCTGTGGTGTCTACTTCAATTGCATATGAGATATGTGGTTATGTGGGTCATTCTGCACTTGATTGTCAATTAGGAAACCCCCCATCCTTTAATACTTCTGGTAATGAACATGTTACCTATGTTAATAACTTTAATCAGAAGGGAGACCCGTTCTCCAACACTTATAATTTTGGGTGGAGGAATCATCCTAATTTATCTTATAAAAACCCACCTGAAAACCCCATGCCCGTATCTAATTTTGCTCCTCCTGGTTTTCGTGCTCCACAATCCAATCTCCCTTCTCAAAGGTCTAATTTGAAAAATATGATAGAAAAGTTTGTGACGACTCAATTGAGATTGAATGAAGAGTTTAAGCAATAACAACAAACCACGAATGAGGTAGTAAAATAATTAGCCTCTAAGATGGATTTCCTAGCTACACATAACAAGATGTTGGAGACACAAATCACCCAATTGACACAAAATACTAGTTCTTCCTCTAGGCCTTCGGGCATGCTACCTGTGCAACCAGAGACGAATCCTAGGGGTCATGTGAATGCTATAACCCTTAGGAGTGGAAAACAATATGAGAGATCTAATATGGAGGAAAATGATGGGGTAGATGGTCGTCATGAAGAAAGAAGTGAAAAGGTGATAAATATGGATAATGAGACCCAAACGCGGGAAGAAGAAAAAGTTAAGAAATATGTCTCCTGCTCCCTACAAGCCTCCTCTATCCTTTCCCCAAAGGTTAGCTAATACTAAGTTAAAAAAGCAGTTCAAATTTTTTTTAGAGATTTTGAAAAAGTTGCATATCAATATCACGTTCACTGAGGCTATTTCACAAATGCCTTATTATGCAAAGTTCTTGAAAGAGATTCTATCTAATAAAAGGAAGTTGGAAGAATCCGAGACTGTGGCCCTTACTGAGGAGTGTAGTGCTATCATTCAAAATAAGTTGCCTCCTAAACTTAAGGATCCAGGTTCATTTTCTATTTCTTGTGTTATTGGTAATGTCTCTATTAACCGTGCTTTGTGTGATTTAGGTGCAAGCGTAAGTTTGATGTCGATGTCTATTTGTAAGAAGCTTGACATATGTAATTTGAAGCCAACCACGATATCACTCCAATTGGCGGATCGATCGGTAAAATATCCGATAGGTATACTTGAAGATGTACTATCCAGGTTGGTACGTTCTTTATCCTTGTTGATTTCGTTATTTTGAAAATAAAAAAAGATTCCAACATTCCAATTATATTAGGAAGACCCTTCCTTGCTACTGCAGGTGTTATAATTGATGTTAAAAATGGAAGACTCCTTAAATATTGGAGGGAAGACGGTATAATTTGATTTAAGCATCGCTATGAAACTCCCTTTATCTGATAAAGTTTGTTACAAGATTGACGTGATTAACAAGTGTACACATGAGCAACTTGCAAACCATTACTCAGCTGATCCACTTGAGAAATGTTTGGTAAATGACGGTTCAATAAATGATAAAGACCCCAAGGTAGCCGCATATGCTCAATCCTTGGAATCAACATCAACTGCTCTACTTCGAAATGCAAAGCTTGAAAGATTGATGCTAGAGCTAAAAAGTTCTGCTTGTGAAGAGAATAAACACCAAGGTAGAATTAAAACCCCTCCATTTCTTTTTAATGTATGAATTTCTTAGTCCTAACTTTACTTATCCTGTAATTGTGAATGCATGTCTGAATGAAAATGAAATTGATAAGTTGCTTAGAACACTTATGATGCATCACAAGGTCATATGATACACCATGGACGACATTAAAGGAATCAACCCATCAATTTGCATGCATAAAATTCTCTTGGAAGATGATCATAAACCCTCTATAAAGCACCAACGTAGACTAAATCCTAACATGATGGTAGTGGTTAAAAAAGTGGTGCTTAAGCTAATAGACGCTGGGGTAATCTATCCTATTTCTGATAGTGAATGAGTTAGCCTAGTCCATGTGGTTCCTAAAAAAGGGGTGTGACCGTAGTCAAGAATGCGAATAACGAACTTATCCCTATTAGGACGGTTACGGGTTGGAGGATGTGTATTGATTATAGAAAGTTGAATAAGACAACCTGAAAAGATCATTTTCCACTTCTCTTTATAGACAAGATGTTGGAAAGGTTGGCCATGCATTCCTATTTTTGTTATTTAGATGGCTATTCGATATTTTTTCAAATTCCTATTCATCCTAGTGATCAGGAAAAGATCACTACATATCCCTATGAGACCTTTGCTTATAGGCGCATGTCTTTCGGTCTTTGTTAATGCCCCTGCCACTTTTTAACGATGTATAATGACTATTTTCTCTGATTTTATAGAGGACATTATGGACATGTTTATGGATGACTTCTTCTTATATGAGACTACTTTTGATGGTTGTTTAGCTAACTTGTCTCGAATTTTGCAGCGTTACGAAGAAGTTAATTTAGTCATAAACTGGGAGAAATGCCACTTTATGGTAATGGATGAAATAGTTCTAGGACACAAGGTGTTCGAGCGCAGAATTAAGGTTGATCGAGCAAAAGTGGAAATCATTAAAAAATTACCTCCACCAACCTCGGTTAGGGAAGTAAGAAGTTTCTTGGGATATGCCAGTTTCTATCGGAGTTTCATCAAAGACTTCTCAAAAATTACAAAACCTTTAACTAACCTTCTTCTTAAAGATGCTCCCCTTGATTTCACTGATGAATGTCTTGATGCTTTTCGTAGATTGAAGGAAGCATTGATAACAGCTCCTATTATACAGCCGTCGGACTGGAATCTCTAATTTGAAGTCATGACTGATGCAAGTGATTATGCGGTTAGTGCTGTGTTGGGTCAAAGGAAGAACAAGATAGTTCATGCAATTTATTATTTTAGTTGCACTCTTGATGAAGCTCAAGTTAATTATGCTACCACTGAAAAGGAGCTATTAGTAATTATCTTCGCCTTTAACAAGTTCCAGTCTTACTTAATGGGGTCCAAAGTCATCGTTTATACCGACCACTTCGCCATTAAATATCTTTTGAGCAAGCAAGATGCCAAACCTAGGTTGATTCGACGGATACTACTTTTACAAGAGTTTGACCTAGAGATAAAGGACAAGAAAAGGACAAAAAATTTGGTGGCAGACCATTTGTCGAGGATGAGACAAGAATCACATGTTAGGGAGGAGGATGAACTACCGATTGACGATTTCTTCCCAGATGATCAGTTGTTAGCCATTGAAAGATTGGATGCACCATGGTATGCGGACTTCGTCAACTATCTAGTGTGTGAAGTTTTGCCTACGGATTTGAGCTATCAACAGAAAAAGAAGTTTTTTGCTGACTTGAAATATTATTTTTGGGATGAACCGTTTCTGTACAAACAGTGTCTTGATGGGATGTTTAGAAGGTGTGTTCCTGAAGATGAGGTTACAAGTATTCTCTATCATTACCATTCATCTTCTTACGGGGGACATGCAAGCACTTTAAAGATAGCTGCAAAAGTTCTACAATCAGGTTTTTATCGGTCGAGTCTTTTCGAGATGCAAATCAGTTTGTGACATCTTGTGACAGCTGTTAGAGGACTAGGAATATTTCGAAGCGACATGAGACGCCTTTACACTCCATCTTGGAAATTGAGGTCTTTGATGTGTGGGGCATAGATTTCATGGGACTGTTTCCGTCATCGTGTAACAAGTTCATCTTAGTGGCAGTGGACTACGTCTCTAAGTGGGCAAAAGCGATAGCATCCCCACCAACGATGCTAAAGTGGTTGAGAAACTATTCAAGAATGTCATTTTTTCAAGGTTTGGGGTGCCACGGACGGTAATCAGTGATGGTGATTCACACTTCATAGAAAAAAATTCGAAGCTCTCTTAAGACAATATGGGGTCACTCATAAGGTTACCACGCCATACCATCTTCAAACTAGTGGTCAAGTGGAGGTTTTGAATCGTGAAATTAAGAGTATTTTGGAGAAAACAGTTAATCATTCAAGAAAAAAATTAGTCTATGAAACTCCCGAATGCTTTATAGGCCTATCAAACTGCCTACAAAACACCCATAGGCATGACACTGTTCAAGTTGGTATATGATAAATCGTGTCATCTCCCAGTTGAGTTAGAGCACAAGGCGTATTGGGCTATCAAGCTGCTAAATTTTGAATGAAGAGCGCATGTGAGAAAAGAAAGCTTCAACTTCATAAGCTAGATGAGCTACGATTAGATTCCTATGAGAATGCTCGCGTTTATAAAGAAAGGACTAAACAATGACACGATAAGAATATCATTCGAAGAGAGTTTAATCAAGGAGATATGGTGCTACTTTTCAACTCTCGTTTGAAGCTTTTTTCGGACAAGCTCAAGTCTAGGTAGTCCGGACCTTTTCAAGTCCGTGAGGTCTTTCCTAGTGGAGTTGTTGAAGTTTGGAGTGGAACAACGAGATCTTTCAAGGTGAATGAGCAACGATTGAAGCACTACATTGTAAGGGAACAAAACGAAAAAGGGATCACTTATACCCTTTCCGATCCCCCTTCGTCAAAGAATTAAGCGCAAAAGAGGTCAAGCTTATGACCATAAACAAGCCATTCTTGGGAGGCAACCCAACTTTTCCTCATTTCTCGTTCTTTTATTTTACCTTAATTTTTTTACTTTAATTTCGTTTGTTATTTTTATAGGCAATTTGATCGGCATAAATTTAACTTATAATACTTTCAATCATGCAGTTGCGAAGAAGGGAAGACATGGCATAAAAAATGAATGAGGGTCGTCGAATATACCATACCTACCTGTAGAAAAAAGAGTTAAAAAATGGGATGACAGATTCTACCACACCCAGCGGTGGTGTCTGCCACATCCCCGACTTACTAGACACTAAAAAGAAAACAGTAATAGACCCTACCACACCTAGAGGTGGTATCTGCCACACCCATGGCTCGCTGAATATAGAAAAATGCAGATTCTATTATACCCAGGGGTTATGTCTGCCACACCCCTAGCATTCTAGACACCAAAAGCTCAACAAATCCAGATCCTACCACACCCAGGTGTGGTGTATGCCACACCTACGGTTCAAAAAAAGAGAGAAGAAATAAAACATTCAGACCCTTTTCTTTTCCTTTCATCTTCTTTAACCTAACCCATCATCCGCCACCCTTCGTCATCATCACCACACCCATCTCCACCGCGTAGCCCTCAAACGCCTCCAGACCGCCGCCTCCCTCTCTTCCTTCCTCAAACTAGCGTCGGACCGTCACCGCCCTCATCCATCTCCACCGCCTCCAGACCACCACCGTTTCCTCCACCCTTCACCACCATCGCCGGCTATCAACACCCGACCACCTCCAAGTCACCGCCTCATCTTCACCACTATCTCGCGCGCCTCACCACCCCCATCCCTCACCATCAACAGCCGACCATCTCCTCACCGCCTTCATCCATCACCACTCAAACCACCGTCGCCTACCACCGCCATCTCCTCACCGCCCTATCCCTCACCATCAACAACCGACCACCCCCTCCCCAACTAATTCAACCCAGCAACGATGAACACCATCTCGCGCCGCACAACAACCAATCGCCGCAATCAACCGTCGTTCGACCAGCTGTCAACTCCCGTTCGGTAGACTCTATGGGACCTAAACACGGACAAACTAGCCAGGGAGCCTCAACTTCTAAATCACGATGACAAAGAGGTAACCCTCCCCCTCCCTAAAATCTTCATGGTATAGAATTTGTCGATGCACAACAACAATCTAGGTATAATGCATTGGTTAAGCGGAGAATTCTGAGTACCCGTTATTTGGATGAGACTTGTTTGCGTGAGTTAGGATTGTGGGAAGATGTTTCATATCTCCTAAAACGGGTTAGTTGGATAAATTTTGTAGAAGCTAAACATCCCACGTACGAACATATTACTCTTGAGTTTTTGAGTTCTCTTGATGCTGTTTTGTTTAATGGTGAGGGAGTAAAAGAAGGGAAAATCACTTTTCGGCTATTTAACCAGTCCCACACACTTACATTAGCACAATTAAATGAGATATTTGGTTTTCCAGATGGTAGGGCTAGAATTGTCCCTAAACATTTTAACTTGACCCCCTTTTGGACTTCCATTGCACGCTCTACCACTCAAAGAACCTATGATCCCTCAATATCAAGGGCCTCTGCTGTTTATAACCCATGCTTTAGATATTTACAGAGGTTCATGGTTTTCACAATTTTTGGTCGAGGCGAGAGCGATGGAGTCATGTGTCAGAGAGAATTCTACCTCTTATGTGCCATGGTCGAGGGACACAAGGTTAACGCATGAGCTTTTATGATTCATCATATTTGTCGTGCAGCGAGAGTAATGAGTGAAAAAAATGTGTTTGGTGGCTTGATTACCACCTTAGCTTACGGGATGGGTTTAGGGGAACTCGTAGAGGGACTTTATCCTTTAAACCCTAGTGCGTCCATTAACCTTGATGCTTGTCTTCATATGAAATTGATTAGCCATAAGGGCAATAGGTTATGGTTATGTTTTCAGGACAATTATCTTTTCCCACTCCATGATCCTGATCGCACGACCATTCATGTTCACGCAAATTGGTGCTACCTCACATCTGATTTTATGAATTGTGATGGTCACGAAGTTGTGCCAGCTGAGGATGCTAACACAGTACCCCCGATCCCTATTCAAGCTCAACCAGATAGGGAAGCTAACTCTTTCCACCACTCTGATTGGTCAGCGGAGTTAATCAGCTATCAATATTTCTCTTACCTCCCTTACTAACCGTGTATGTGCCATCGAGCAAGAGCAACAATGTCAAGGACAACTCCTGGCTATGCACCGCATGATGCATGCTATTCATGAGTGGCAGCTCCGCCAGGATGTCTCCGCTCCACCTCCTTCTGACCAGTGAGTTGGTATGTCCCCTGCACCCTTGCACTCAATTACATCTCACTACATTGGGGACAATGTAGATCTTAAGCTTGGGTGTGTGTTGTTTCTGTATTGGTTGACTGACCATGATTGCCTGTTTTTATTTTATTTTCATTTTTCTTTGCTTTAATTTTTGTTTTTCTTTGCTTTGTTTCCTCTCTTAAAAAAACCTAACAAAAGAAAAAAGGAAATGATCTCCTGATGATGACATGAATCCTTAACATTTATAAATCATTGAACTAGATAGATGCTTATTAGTCGGGACTAGACAACTTTTTAAACCACCTTTCAACTGATTATCAAAGGCTTTTGATTGCAAGTTAACAATATGAGAGAATCAGACTTGAATGTTCTCGTCTTATAGGATTTAGCATTTATGTGGCTAACATCATGACCATTACTCTATTGAGACAAGAGGGAATTAAATTTGGTAGACAAATAAAACCGATGAGATCTTGAGACTGAAATTGGATGCATTACATATCCAATCATGATTTTCTTTTCTTGTGTGATATTCTCCAATGATGTATGATACTAGAACTTGCATTGAATTGAATCTCTTCGAGGCTACATATAACTTTTGTATGCGTAAAAGGTGATTGAGGCACATTTTTGTTCGTAGTCCACATTAGCTAAACTACCTACCATGCGGTATTATTCCCTTTGATTAGCCCTTTTGAGCCTATGAGCCTAATTTTTGTTGATTTAGCACACATATGTAACCTTTAAACCCGGCTGTATTCCTTACCCATGCCCAATCTAGTGAAGCACAATTTCTGATATAATGGGTTAAATGAGCAATGTGGTGTAAGCTTGGGGGTGTGAAAGGAGATGTTTGGTTTTCTCCTTTTCATTTAATTCAAAAAAAAGATGAATAAAGTGTCCTCTTTATGGTGTGTGTAATTGCGGATGTCAAAAGAATTCATTATGGCATACTAAAGGGAGTAGTTAGAAGAAGTTCTTTGATAGATGATGGAGTTTGTGTGGATGTCATTGACCTTACTTTGAGATCTAATCCTTTACAATTATCGCTCCACTAGTGATAGGCTTTCAGCTATAATCCTAAATATATATCCTATCCTTTTAACCCTAGTCCCGTTACAACCAAATAAAATACCTCATGATTTTTTGCATGCATTAGTTTTCGAAGTGGTGGAGAATTAAAATGAAATGCAAGCTTATGGATTGAATACATCCATTCGGAAGAATTTTGAGTGACATAATCCTATCCTTAAACACATGAGATATTGAGAGTCCACATACATTACAGTGAAGTCTACTAGTTTAACTATCCGAAGGTCTCAATTTTAGTGCTTCTGGATTGAAGCTAGTTACATGGATTACTTTTTCCTACTTTGACTTAAGAATTGGATATAATGGCTATCCTTGACTTGTGACACTTGTGATCGTAAGTAAACTTTAAAATGTGATTTTGTGAGAGTTTTGAAATTATTTTGTTAAGTTTCGATGAAACGTGTCTGTCTTGTGATATGTTTGATATTGGTTAAAGGATTGATGAGGGGATGATCCCTACTCTATTTGGCTTTCACTCTTATTTTTTATTGTTTATTTGCTTGAGGACAAGCAAAAGTCTAAGCTTGAGGGAGTTGATAAACACGTAAAATATGCATTATGTTAGTGTGTTTCAAGCATGAATTACGAGGTATTTGATGCATATTTTGTGTTTAGATCGAGGATACTGTTGTGGTTTGTGTTTTTATATGCAGGTATTGGCTCAAGATTGATAGATTCGATAATCATTGGAAGTTAAACAAGAGTTTGAAGCAACAACGAGATTTGGAATATATGGCTCGAGAAGGAAATAGATACACAAGTATGAAGAATTGGAATTTCGTTTCGACCATGATGCAGTTCAAATTCGGAAAAGCTCAAAAGATAAAAGTTGTATATCTCTTCAACAGCTTTCCAACGCAACTTGAATCACCTCATTCCGAGGTTGGACGAAGAAG
>BQKN01066796.1:218607-244771 GCA_022839385.1 Asparagus kiusianus
TATATATATATATATATATATATATATATATATATAAGATTGAGCTCTCCTTCTTAGATCAATTGTATTATTAATCATTGTTGAATGCCTGAGATGGGAACTCTTATTATCATATTCCCTGTTTATATATTAACTTTTGGTTTATCTTGTTCATCCAATTTTTTAATAAATCTAACAGACCTTCCTTCAATAGGATCATCGTGTCTAAAACTTAGCCTATGTGTATCATGTAATATACCAAGATTCAATTTTATATCTACCGGAGATTGATCTTTTTGTTCATTTATTACAGTGTTTATCCTTGTCAATCTTGGTTCTGAAGTGGTGGAGGCTTCGTCAGAAGTCGTATATATAGTAGATGTGGTATTTCCCGATGCAATAAAGAATTCTTCAGTAGTCTTATTGGCGATTTTAAAGATTTTGTAAAAATCTATAGATGTGGATCTTATTTTATGTGCCTAGTATCAACCATTATTGATTGAATAGTTTTTCTCATTCTAACTTCAAATAATTGAATGTAGTTTGTTGGAGTTATGGATCTAAAGGTACACATCATTTACTCCCATACAATGTTCTCATTGCATTCTAAGTACTTTGGATTTTGGTAACATTTCTATATTTACTAATTTTATGGACAAAGTACATATTTTGTTAATATTACTGTCTGAAAGACTAACAAAATTCTGGATGTATGTTGACGGAAAATATTCTATTTGCTAAGTTATATTTAGCTCCTCCAATTAAACTATTAAGAGAATCTACAATTCTTTCATATCTACAAACGAATAAAATTAGATTGTCTATTCCTGATCTGAATAACATAGTTATTTTGATTTGGATCAAATTGATATGTAAATATCTTTTATCAGGATAGTATTTATTTATTTATTCTATTTTTTAATTATCTATCAATTAGATAGATTAATGTTACAGAAGACGTTGAGCGGACTAGGCGTTTGAGCCAGCGCTTAGACGCCGCTTAGGTGTACGTCTAGACGACGTCTAAGCGTTTGGCTATTTTTTAAATTATTTAATTATAATAATTGATAAAACTATGTATTAAATTTATATCAATTTGCTAAAAAAAGTAGCAATCTTAGATCCATAATAAACTATGTATATTTAAATAATAAATGGTCAAAATAATAACTAACAAGGTTATAGAAAATGCTAGGAGGTCTAGGCATTGAACCCGACGCTTAGAGCCTAAGAGGTTTTTTAATTTTTATTTTTATTTTTAGTCACAATAATTAATAGTAAATGTCAATGATATAGAAACCTTAGGTGTCGGACTACTGTCCAGGCAGGTTTCTTCCTTCATTTAAGTGGTGGTCGAGAAGATTTTGTTGAAAGTCGGAGGAGGTGGTGGAGGTATTTATATTTGGAGGTTAAAGGAGTTTGAAGGAGGATGGAGGACGTGGAGGCTGCAACACAGAAAACATGATCATGGCCTAAAGGGTGTAGTCCAGTCCACGTAAGCAGACAATACTTCCTTAAACACTCCTAAAATCTAAATAGGCAGCCTAGATTCCGCCTAAGTGTTAGGCGCTAGTTAGGTGGCCTGGGTATCGCCTAGACTTAGGCTTACGCCTAGGCAGACTAGGCGGAGGCTTTTTAAAACAGTGGGATAGATGTAAAATCATCTCTTTTTTTTAATTCTATATTTCCTTGCATTCTTTCAAACATATAGGTTTTTTTTATTTAGAAACCTGAATTTCAATGAAGAGGTTTTATAAACATAAACATCTTTTTTATCAGATCTAGGAATAGCTTGTTTTAATTTTTCTAGATCTTCATCAGGTATAGAAAAAACCTTCACCTTCGCTATCTCTTACAGATTCATTTGAAGTTTCAATTGAATTAATTGTATTCACATAGTTATTAAATTCATCAAGTTCATTTATTCTTTCTTTCCCTTTAGTGGGAGTTTCTTGTCTATGAGGTTGCCTTTTAAGGGATTAGCTGCTAAAGGTGTTTATCTGGTAGTAGATCCCTTAGATTCAACGTCAGTGAGTGTTTCTTTGTGAGTTTCAGTGTTAAATTTGAGTGCTTTTCTACTATTGTTCCTTAGCGCTGATTGCCTACCTTGGGAAAATCTTGTAATTAATTTGGTGCCTTTTTGTATGAATGTTTTTAATCATATCCTGAGGGGATTCTCACATTATCTTGTCACATTAATTGCATCAGACATTGAGAAGACTTGGTTGGTTCATAACTTCTTAGCTTGGCCAGGTATGAATTTCATCAGATCGATTAGTGGAAGAATAATAGCATAATTGCCTCTGAGGTAACCTTAATTCGACACAAGAAAAAAAATTCAACATTTTACGCAATTTTGTATCAGTATCTATATACTGGGTAACTAGTCTACTGTCCATAATGATTCTCTTGCAACAGATTGGTTTCAAAATGTTTTTAGGAGTAACAGCAACTGTGACCAATTGGAACTCTGAGGGAACAAGTTGTAGCATTATACTTGAAGATAATCCTCTGATGGATTTCGTCGAGCTTCCTGATACGTGCCAAGGTCTTTACTAGTGCAACATCTTGAGTGGAGTTATTAGAGGGGCACTTGAAATGGTTGGTTTCTCATCATTTAGCTTTTTTTATATTCTTATTTATCTACTCCGAAAAGAAGTACTTTTATTTTTATTTAGACGGTGCTTCACTGTTGAATAGATAAAAGGAAAAAAATCCTTGTGCCTGGAGCAAATTCAAACACCTTATACCTCTAACTTTGCGTTAGATGAGTGCATGCTTTATATAAAAAAAAAATGAATGACAACCTATTTGCTCACGAATATAGCACATGATGTGTCAGATAGTCTTCTAAGACAGCTGGGAGAAGCATTGTAGCAAAATTATGTTTTGTTATTTTGCTTGCTCTTTAGTAGACGAGAAAGTCTTGAAGTTGCTTTGTCACTGTGCTCTTTTTGTCCCAACGTCTCTCCAAAACACACACTAACATATATGATGAAGGCTTTGCTTAATTTCTTGAATTTGAAAATAACATTATATTTGCTAAATAACTCATTAGACCTCATTTCTATTTCACTAGCAGCGACATATCTTTATTCGAACATGATTCCTGTAATAAAATCAAATTAATTATACATATGTCAAAGCCCTTAAATGCCCTCAAGTTATACGTTTTCAGCTGCAGGACATTCTAACATGATAAAATAAGCCCAATACCTTTTTCCTCCCTCATTCTTTTAACGAGGAAACCGATATGATATACCTCATGTGTTTGTCTAGAGCAAAATAAACAGCACTATTTCTTTCAGACTTTAGAATGCAACAGCAAAAAATGTATATTAACAAAGTATTTGATTTATTTTCTTTAACATTCTTGATGAAAATCTATATTATATAAATTTTGCTGCAGATTGACAAGTGACTTGGATTTGTTGGTTTCAGGTGTCGATGAAAACTGAAGTGACCTGGGTTAGAGATATGCTTCATGGGGATGATGCCTATGAGTTGCGGGTCAAACTTCTGCAGCAAGTCCCTGAAGTGTACCCATACGAAGACGACGAGTAAATCCACCCATAAGAATCAAAAGCACACGCACATTTCTTTGTCATCATCCCCTTTGATGCTTTGTTATCTTGCCTTTCCTCCCGTTATAAGTTGTTTCTGCTCGTTCGAGGAGGTTCAGATTGTGTATATAAACTTTCTGAGGCTACGTCAGAACAATGCAGAATAGTTAACAATTATCGATTTTTATAGAAATGGTTTGAACTGTTCTTTTTCACCCATGTCTCCAATGGTTGTATATGTTGTCATGGGTCTCTTTGTAATGGTAAACTGTAATTTGCAATTGCACGCAAGCAAGCACCAGCAGAAGGTTTGAGGAAGAATGCTCCAGCCCCAGTTGATACTGCTGCTTGGATTATATGAAGTTAGGTGCTAAAATACTTCAGAAGTTGATATGACTCAGGCGAAGGAGAAGAAATAGTAGTAATGATGTACTGACAATTGTCAAAGGTAGAGAACCTGGAAAATAGATAATAGCGTAAACGAGGGCGCTGTTGGTTGGCATATTGCTGACGTGATGCATATCTGCACTGTTGGTGACGTGATGCATATCTGCACTGTTGGTGTATCACTAACGTGATGCATATCCAAACCAATATAGTCTAAGATTGTCAACATACGCAGATCATAAGTGATGGCTTATATGTACACATCAGCAATTTACTTTTCAAATATAAAGAGGGACGCATCAACCTCTGTTTACTGTAGAAAGTGTACATCTGGTGCAGACATTTCCTGTATGCGTACAAGCCCTGGATTCACAATAATGAAAAATAAATTTCAGGCACAATCAGTTGAATTTCTGATTCAGAATCTAGTCATTTTACCAGCTAATATCTTTCCAAAATGCATTCTCGGTCCTATATTTTGCGTAAGCAAAGGGATTCAGTATCAAGTTAATGTCCTAGAATATCATCCGACTACATATGGACTTTCATCAGCAAACCAAAGAACCAGCAGTTACATAGCTAATGAACAAGTGATGATCAATGTTTTTACACACCCCGAAACTTACAGAACATTTTTAGCCCATAAGAGAAAGGATAAGTATCATTGCAGTACATTGAATTTACAAATGCGCTCATAGCTCATAATCTTACACAGTTAGAGATAACGGGAATGAGTTATTCCTCGCATATTCTATCTTCTTCACACACTTGAATCACTTGCGTCAGAAGAACAGTTGCCACTAAATATCTAATCTTCAAATAAGCTCTTTGTCCTACAGGAGAGCGAGTTAATCAATCATTACACCTTCAAAAACAGCAGATTTATCGAAGGGTCCAAATTTAGGCATCATCACGTAACATGGAGCAAGCAACGGAAAAAGAAAAGAATTCCATAAGAGCACAACATCAGCATATGTTTGGCCAGCCATTCATTAGCTTGGAGTCATTGCCAATATTACATAAGTGATCCACTACGCAAAAATAGATATATTGCAAACCTTTGATAAAATGCACGGAGAATATTTGATTAATTTCCTTGAGAAGCTTAGTTCAATAAAAAAAGGATAAGGAAAACAACGCATACACTTTGAAGGATAGATATGGAACAATATGGATAGGATCAAGGAAAAAAGGGCAAATTGTCAGAAATTGAAATATATAAATGACAACAAATGTTTATAATGTAGCAATCAGGGATGCTGTACTAATGATGTAACTGCAGGAAAAAAATGCAAGCAAAATGGGTGCTGCAAGCTGCTTCAAGATTACAAGGACAAGAGCGTATCCTCGAAGTTGACAGGTAAAACAAAAGCAGTCAGGCAAAGTCCAAATTGCATCACTAACGAACAGTTCCCTATCAGAAAAAAGGAATATGACTAAAAAGAACATTTGAACAAAACTCGACATTTGTTGAAGGCGAGTCATTTTGTTTTCTTTTCGCTTGGAGAAGGGGTTACTAGAAAAGGTCCAACAAAAGAGAGTTCTTTTTCTTTTCTTTTCTTCCAAGTGTTACTTCAGTTGAAGCTCCACCCTTTTCATTTTTTGTGGTGCATTTTGAGTCGTCAACATAGCAATACAAGCAGCTGTTGCTGCTACAGTCTGAGTCACCACCACGAGCAATGGCCCATAAACAGCAGCAGCAGCAAACAGTATGTATCGTCGCTAAAGGGGTAAATAAAACGTATTTTCAATGAGAATGACAATCATGATGGTTACTAGCACTGGAACTTCAAAACGTGTTGGTTTAATTGGAATTGGACTTGAAACTGTTTAGTAAGTTAATTAGAATTTTGATTTGTTCGTTTAATTGGACCTGGAACTGAAATTGAACAAGGAATAGGAAATTGGAAATGTAATGGTTACATGGTATGTTGAGAGACAGCATATGATGTTGCTATTTTTGGAATGTTTTAACAGTTCATGTTTGTGTGTGTGCGCGCGCGCGCGTGTGTTAGAAAGTTCAAGTAATTCTATGTAATCTGTTCAGCCCTTAATCCATTCATGCATTAGATGCTCTCAGACTGAACATACAAATAAAATCTTTTTTACTTGCTTATTACTTCTAGGGATCACAAATGACAAACTATCACCAGCAATTGTAAAGCTGATACAACAGCTGGCTGAGAGTTCGGTAATTGTGCATTGTGGAGCTCCTACTCTTTGAAGCAGGGAAACTCCTATGGAGTTTCTTCTTTCCACCCTCCCTAAACCCTACACCCCTCAGAAAATTAAGATATTTATCATTGCAAAGGAAACTAGAAAAATATATTATGACGTTTACCGCAAAACGTGGGGAGCGGCGGCGATTTGATATGGACTGTGGAGATGGAGCTGAATCCTGCCCAGAGATGAGCCTCTGATTCGATTTAAGGCGAGGTTTTTTAGGTTGAGAACGAGGAATATTTTCCTTTAGTGGTGTTTCTTTCCTGCTATCCACTGAGATTGGTGGTGGAGATGACATTGTTATTGAAATTGATTCTTGAAGGAAAGATGGTTTCGTAGGTAAAGTTTCTGCCAGAAGAAAAGAACATAGTTAGCAACAGCAGATAGATAATGTGCACAAACAGACTTATGTGATGCCAGAAAGGAAACTCTGCAGTGTACTTCACGAACATAACAATAAACCTGTATCATATCTATCGAGATTCAAGGGTGGTATAGCTTCTAACTTAAATGATCATGGGTCTCAAACTCTATCGTGATATAGGTGCTAATGACAAGCAAGAAAAACAATTTAATACAACTAATAACAAAGTAATAACTAAAATTACAAGGAAGGACAATATTGACAACATGTCGAAGCTCATTAATGCTAACATTAAGTAGATATATGTGACAACAATCACCAATCACTCATTGCAACTTAGGAGTTGGGATACATTGCGAGGATTACTGAAAAGTGAAAACAAACAGTAGTTCACTTTTAAAGATGTAAGAAAGAGAAGGCACCTGAAAATTGCAATTATTTTCCCCATTCACTATTCTACTTCTGTAGCTAAACCTAGTCTCAATTGTTAGATCTTGATTAAACTTCAAAATACAGAAGATGATGTGTGAACTTTAAGTAACAGCAGTATTTTTCTCCCCATAAAAGTTTTGATGGTTCCTCAACTTCCAATTCTTCATTATGTCCCATCAAAATAAACAGTGTCAATACAGGTATATCATACTTCACATACTAACACAATATGTACATGAGTGGCATCTAACATGTACTACTACAAGATTTAGCAGGCCTGAATATTAGTGCTTAAAGTTTTTTGTGAGCAATTATACTACTAAATAAAAAACCAACAAAGGGTGGTGCAAAGTTGAATGAGTAGTGAACATGTCCTTCTTTCCAACTGGGATCAAAAGGGAAGAAATGAAATTTTACAATGATTTTTTCTCTTTTATTTTCTATTCTCTTTTTTGCTTCTAGTAATAGAAATTCTATATCACGTAAATAAAATTGAATCTCGCATAATAGAATGTTTGTTATATTTTAAGTTATAGAAAAGCCCAAGTTCTGCACACACACACACACACACACACACACACATATATCTTTAACAACCTAATTATACTAATATATAAAGAAAATAGTGAGGATAAGAAAATTAATGGGGGATTACATGTTCAAATATTGAAGGTAAAATATAATCTTCTATTAGAAAATCATTTGATCTTCACTCCCCTTCCCTATCTGTTAAATGCACACTCTATGAATAAAATAAAATTATCCTTATGTATTTTTAAAATATAAATATGCAACATCAAATTTTCGTTATCACGTGCATTTACATGTGCAGAATTTCAACTATCTTTATACTTCAGACTAAGCGTGTTCTGCTTAACATGTCAAGAAAATAAGCATATTATATGATTTATGTACAGTGAAAGCTAACAGCTAGAGATACCAGGGTCAGAAAGTGAATCTGAAACCTCACTACTGAAAAATACAGTAAACTAATTTGCAGATTTTAAGTTGCATATTTGATAACCTAAGAATCAAGTAGTCTTTATGCTTCAAAATTTTAAGCTTACACTATCATGGACATAAAATACTACTTGGTAAGTTACTACTGCATATTTTAGTTTCTAGAAGCTGAACAGATGGGAGTTGCATCAATTCTACACAAAATCAGTGAAATGTTTAAATGGATATTTTTATGTCCGTGATTCTTAGATATTATAGCACATTAATACCAGATTACCAGGCCAACTAGATAGAAAAGCTTTTGCTGAATTAAAACATAGGGTTAGAATTAAAACTTGTATTCAGGGTGCATGGAAATTGGAAGGCAAAAATGAATATCATGGTACTTGCAGACCAGAAACGACAACAAATCTAGGCCTATATTAATATCACCATAGTTCTTTCATCTAGGAATATGGAACTAGAGAAACGTTAACATAGAATACTGTAACAAATTTTGAGCTCAGAAAATTATATCAAGACAACATATGAAGAAGTGGCATAAACTAAAGAGTGACAGCTCAGAATATATTCCTAGTTGAGATAAACTACAAGTAATATCTCTTTTAAACTTAATGGAAGAAGAGGATGGCATCTGCAGAGAGATGAAATTTTGATATGCTAGAACCGAAGCTGAAAAAGATAGAGATAAATTGTAAAGAAAGAGAAAATCAAAAACTAAAATGAGCGTGTTCAAAAGCAAGTTAGAACAAAATTTTATAAGCAAATAAAGATTAAGCGCTACGTAAACCCACTTGTTATAAATAAAACTACAGAGGGGAAGGTTTTTACCATTCAATGCAACAGCTTGAAAATTCTGTCTCAAAATTCTCACAAACTTGAAAAGGTCATTAGTTTTATTCAAACCGGTAATCAAGTCATTGACATTTTCCACGCAAGGATCACAGCTCATCACTGAAACACATCCAAAATCACACAGTATCGAATAAATTAGGGACAAAATAATAACACACAATAATATAGGTAAGCTTAAAGTCTAAACCATTACACCAAAACTCAAAAGTTATGTTGAGGGTTGAGGATTATAGTGGTGTACTCTAACATGCCTCCGCAGGTTCAATGCCTTTCATGGGCCAAAACCTGTGGTATTCTAGCGAATCATTTTTTCCAAAAATCTACTTTACATATGTGCTTATAGGCGATAGGATTTGAACCTGGATTGCTCTATCATCTTAAAGCCTCATCCACTACAGAAAACTTCGTAGTGTAGAGGGTTGAGGTTTATAACTTATACTCTTAAAAGGTACCTACTAAACTCAACCTCGTAACTTAAGAAACATTTTGGACATACACTTGTATATATCACCATCAAGCCTTATGGTAAATGCATACTCTTTATCTGCATTTTTCAGGTCAATGTTGTTGAAGATGAATTTGACCCCTGTAAAATAAGAGGGAAAATTTAATGCTGAGTAAATTATCCTGAACATGAACTTCAACAGAATATGTTCCAGTTTACCTTCACCTCCTTCTGTTCTGAAGCCAAGAACCCTTTTATACCACATGATAGCTTCCTCAATGTTTTTTGTTTCAGTTATATACTCATCGCTCTTTTCTTCCAGAGCTCCTGAAACTGAAGAAAGACAAATATAAACAAGAGGTTTTTTTTTTTGTAGAAAAGATGGCATCAGTAAAGCTATTTATATGAGAAGCATGTTCTATTTGGAAATTTAGCTTTATGTTTTGCCTCAGTGCCGAGTAAATTCCCTGTAGCACATCTCACTTTTTTTCTTCTTCCAGACTCTATTATTAGTCAACGATATCGGGCTGCTTTTCGTAGCATGAGCATGTATTGCATGCCCAACATGGTAAGGTAGACTGCCTAGTGCCTATATGCTAAGAAGCCCTCTGCGATTCATGATAAACCCCATCATTTCTTTTCCATAAGAATTTGGTGCCACGTAAGGGTTATTCAACTTGAAAGCACATCAGAAGAGTAGAACAATCTCCAGGAAGTTTTTCCGTCATGTGCAAGTTGATTTTAACAAGGGCTAAGACAAAAATAAGATGAGTATTTTTAGTGATGTGGATAACTAGTGAAAGTAAAGCTTCAACCAAAAACAACGAAACATGGTCCAAAGAGATTACATATTTTTCAAGATACTGATACTACATGAAAGCATCCGGATGAATACTTGAAACGGGAAATTGATTCTCTGATACCTGTTTTTCTTTCATTATTTAATACCAAAACCATGAAAGTCCCCATGGTTTCATGAAGATGCTCAAGGTCAATGAAAAACATGACTTTATTATAGCTATATTTAACCATGCTTGGGGAGAAAGACTTTTGTGCTTTGGGCATAAGCATATGGCAAAAGCAATATTCGTATCTCAACACAAAGTCTCAGTTTTGGTTCTTGTTTATTGGTAACAACAGTTTCAAATCAACAGTTTTGAATCAGGACAATTGGCATATGGATTAAGTTGGCTTAATTACAAACTTTCAATGCTTACTAACAGAACATAATCAAGCAACTTATGTTACTTTCAACCTCACTCCATGTGTTAGTTTCTATCAGCACATGATGTTAGATCTCTCTCCCTCACCCTCGCCGCCCTCCCTCCCCCACTCCCTCCCTCATGGGCCACAACAAATTTCTTAAAACAAAACACAAGCACATGACTCATGGGCCACATCAAATTTATTGAAAAACAAAACACAAGCACATGATGTTAGATCTCTGAGGGAGAGGGAGAGGGAGGGAGAATAAACTTAGTGGATAGGAGCTCTTGTCCATCAACTTTTTTACCATTGATTTTGTTTTGGGATTTGTGCCAGCATATGATAAACATAAAGGCACATTTCTCTAAGATAGCCTTAATGTGTAGCACGAATCTTCAAGCAAAATCAAGAGATAAAGAAGTTGGTGTACAAGACCTCCAATCCACTTAAGTTTATTCGAGCTTTACTCCATATATATAACAAAGAGAGAGTTCATACATACATACATGCATAGACATGTTCATGTTAGCATAAGAACATACAAAAGTTACATACATACTAAAATGCTGATCTATCATACAGTTTATTTACTTCGTAAAGGAATAAATCTTGGCCTACAACTTTTCATGTTGGAGTTAGATATGTCTAACTTGTTTTATACAAGTCAATATTGTTTTTTCCACTAACTTTGATGCACAAATTGAAGTAAATAAATATTTTTAAATATGAAACAGTCAATAACAAAGTGTCTGACACACAAATGTTCTAAAGTGAAACATGTATTCTATAATTAAGAAAATGTTTGAGAAGTACCCAACATCTATGTAGCACGGACACGGATCCGACACGGCCATCCGACACGCCGACACGAGGCAAATCCTAAAAAATACATAGGATACGTGTGTCCGACACGGACACGACATGACACGGCTTCATGTTATGCGTGTCCGTGCTTCATAGCCCAACATTAGTCTAATAAGTATCTAAGGAAGTGTCAATAATGAACGAGTTTTGGTGTGACTTTATAGTGTTTGTGCTACGTAGGATTGCACTGTTTAAGATCTGATAAAACTGATATGATTATGTATCAGTATTGGTGATTCTTCAAATCTTGGCAAACAGAAATTGTGATTATTCTTTCTCCCAATCCCTACAAACAGTCTTTAAAGTAGATGTGACAATCCTCATGAGGAAGAAGTTGATTACTTTGTAGCTTGCTCACAGAAGAGGTTTTCAGATACGAGTATTGAACTAAATCTTTTCACATACAAAGAGGGATCTCCTTGGGGCGTACACAACAAAGTGGCACTAAAGCTGATGCCCAGTAGGGTATAGCATATGTAGCTATATTCGTGCGTTCCTCACAATTGAGATTTAAGAGATACAGTGGACAGATATGGGATATTGAAACTGAACCTCGCTTTAAAAGATACAAGTCAGCCTTGTTAGGACTCATGTAGTGAGCCTACTTCTCTAATCTTGTTTTGATGATTTAACAAACAATTTGTAACTGTATTTTCTAGTGCTTGTGTTGTTTTATATACCCAAGTTGAAAGATTCAAGAGCTACATTGATAATGAAGCCAATACAAATTAAGTCAAAAATTCAAGAACGAGCTTCATATGCATATCAACATGGTATATTAGTGTAGAATGTGTATTTTGTGTATCAATACTTTAAGCTCAATTATCTACACATACACATTCTCTATTTTCATCACAATTTGGGTATTTCTATGAAAACTTTGTGATATTGACTTATGGACAAAATAAAATTTGTATACATCTTATATATAGTCCATAAATAAATTCAAAATGTTTTTATAACTTAGTTTAAGTCATATATAAAAATCAAGTGTTCATACAAACACGTATTTTTGAGTTTTTGCAAAACGATGAGTTTTCACAATTGGAAAATGTAATTTAAAAATTTTCTTTTGTAACATATTCATTTTCATGATTATAAACATTTTTTCTAAGTTTTACAATTTTTGGAATTTATTTGATATTTTATAAAGACGTTTCAAATTCAGTTTTTAGCAGTTTTGTCATGTGTGCGAGATCTTTCAGTATTGCTTCTCAGGGTATTTCGGTCGACCGAACATGACCTGCCGATCGACCGACCAGAACATGACTTTTCAGCTGTTTTTCTTAGGGTCCGTCAGTCAACCGACAATTTGGGTTCGGTCAACTGATGCACACCCTTCGGTCGACCGGCCAGTATCATCCGGTCGACCGAACAGGTAGCCGTTGGCATAAATGGCTAGTTTTCTAGATTTTGTTTTTTTTTTGATATTTTCTTAGTTTCTGGGCCTTTGCTTCTTGATCCTATATATACCCCATATCCTTTAACTTCTGAACTAATGAAGAAAATTTTAAAACAATTTGGGTTTAAGTTTGTTTAAGAGTTTATAAGTGTTTTCAAAGTTCGTTTTTGTGAAGAAACTTTTTCAAGAGGAGAATGCAAATTCCTTTGTGTTTGAGCTTCAATTTCATTTCTCTTTCTCTTGTTATTTCAGAGAAATTTCCTCTAAACTCAATTCTAGCTTTATATATTTATTTGTTAATTATTAATTTTATTAAGCTAGATCTTATATTGAGTTTAGTTTTGTTATTGTTCATATTGTTTCACACACACCCATATTTGAGCTTGAGTATTTTTACATATAATTCATTTGGGTTGTGAGTGTGATTGAGTGAGCTTAATTTCGTTCTCAAATTGTATTGGAGAAAAAATCATTTTATTTGTACTTAATTGTTGAGAGTTCACTTTGTAATACACAAGTACACCGAGAGGAGTGTGTGGTGAGACAGGGTTGATTCCAAGAGGAGTGACATCGATGGTAAAGCATAGAGAGAGGTTGTAAATCCGAGCACTTGAGGAAGGCGACACGGGCTAGGCCAACACTTAGAGGGTGTAGTGTGTGATTGCATTGTGTAAATTATAAACGTTTGTCGGTAAACGTTGAAAACCGATTGTGAACATTTTCGATGAATGTTGAAAACCGATTGTGATAGTAGTGTTCTCCCCGGGAGTGGGGAAGGGAGACGTAGGTCGAGGGTGAACAAACTCCGTGATCATATTGTGTGTTTGAGTTTGTCTTGGCGTATTATTCTTGTGCTCATTGTGTATCATACTTGCTTATTTGTTATCCTTGTGCGTATTATATCGCCCTTTGCTTATTTGTTATCCTTGCATATATCTCATTGTGTATCATACTTGCTAGGATATTGTTAATAAGTTTTTAAATTGATATTAATATCGGATTAGATTAGCATATACTCTATTCCCCCCCCCCCCCTTAGGGTAATTTCAAGCCTAACAGAACATACCCCAAACAAAAAAATAAAAATAAAAAAATAAATAAATAAATCTTGAATTAGTCGAAATTACCATCAGAATCCTTGAAATAAGAAAAAATATACCAGATTTTGTTGATAAAATTGCCTTTCCTAGTGACTTCAACAATAAAACTGAGTTTAACATTGGAGGTGGATTGAAAATAACAGTATCTGATTTTCTGGCGTTGATGAAATAAAGGTAACACACTGATAAGAAGGAAAGTTACTCAGAAGCTGTTGTGCAACTAATGCAGCATATTCATCTTTCCTCGCCCTTTGATCTTGAACTTTCTTTTCAAGTTGCTCAGTTCTGGCTACTGCAGCCGAGATGGATTTAGCTATAGCTGTGTGTTTGGCTTCCTTGCAAGTCCTCACTGGAAAAATAAATGGGAGAACATGGAGAATCTAGTAATAATAATTCATTAATAATCTAATACATATACATGTATGACGAGTGCATCAAATTGTGGAATTGGAAAAAGTAACATGTGTCAGCAAATCCCATGGAAAGCTTTTGCAGCTCATGTGGAAGAAACTTGAAAATTGAGTGAAAGACCTAATGATGGTATTAAAGAATCCAAACTGTTCATTCCTTTTCAGGAGGTTGTATGGAAATTTATTCTTACCAGTTACCACTTTAAAGTACTTATGAAGCTAAAGAATAGAATATTATTAACAACTAATTAACTAAATCAAGAATTGCAAAACAGGTAGAAGATTAAAAGTCTCAAATTTTCCTGGCACTATTTTTATGTCAAAGCTATTCGGCTAATAAATCTGTTCTAACCAGCATACTTAGATTGGAATCTCACTCTCAAACTCACCCACTCTTACCTTTCCATATATCGAAAATAAAATAAAACAAGGAAATAAAGTAAAATATAAATGAAAGAATTTCTTAAAAGAAAAAAAACAATCTTCAGATTGGGGTAAATATGTACTTAGACTCGAGAATACACTCTTTGGACATAAATGGGTGCATGAAGAACTGAATTTGAGAACTCAACTTATCTAGTGTGTCCCTTCCATATGTGAACCTGTATAAAAGAAAGACGAAATGTTCAACGACCAAACAATATCCAGAGAATATTACCTGATAGGGCATCATTGAGATCAGTCTCCAATTGTCTCAGGTAACCTTTCAACTTAGCAAGTTTATCTGTAAATTGTGAGAGGAAAAAAAAGAGAGAGAATCGTGTTGAGGATTAATTGGGCCATATATGATATGCTGAAATATAAACAGACACAAGAACATTATCACGGAAAAGGAACACAGAGATCAATTTCACAGACCTAAATAATATCAAGAGACAAGGACAATATATTAGGATGAGGAAATTAACACCTAAATTGTTAAGATTGCCTCACTGAGAGCTTCCACATGTAGTGGTTAAGTAAAATCAAAGGGAAGAACAGAATTCGATCCTGCAGAGGCACTAATAAGTTCACCCAGCATCTATTTCTTAAAAGAGGAAGAGGAGGAAGAAGAACAATAATAGAAAGGTCATAACTAGGTAGGTATACTCATAGAACTTTCCCATACTAACAAAGATTAAAGAATGAGAAAAGTTGCCAGTAAATTTCCATGTGCCCGGCCTCGGCCATCTTCCTACAAGTTTTTTATGTTTCTTTGATCGAGTGGTTATAAATTGGAAAATTGCTCGTTTTTGGACTTAATGGCTAAATAACCCTTTAAAATCAATACTTTTGAATTGGGCATGGGATGAAACAGACCCGACACATGTCCATCAAGTTGCAGAAAGGGGATGTGTAGTGTAAGATATACATCCAATAAATGTGTAACGAGTGTTTTGACCTAAGACATGTACTATAAAATTGAGTCAAATATGAATAAATGTATGTGTTTATTCAAAGAGTGTCTAAGGAGTCTCAGAGTCAGGAGACAGGTACGGGTATGAGAAGTGTCAAATACGAATAGGGGAGCCAAGATGAGGTGTCAGAGTAACCTAGCTAATCACCATTCCCTCTCCATAGCACTTTGATGTCTCCTCCTGATGTTTCACTTGTCTCTTGCTAGATCATTGTCTTGCGCCTCAGGAAAATTGTTTGGGTGGTTTTCTGTATTAGAGGTAGATATAGCAAATGAGAAGGAAAATACTATTTACAAAGGTTTCTTTTGTTGGCACACATCCGCTGCAACCCAACACCAATTATTGCGCACCAACCCAGATTCAATGCAAAAGCATCACTGGAACACCTGATTAGATCCCCTTCTTCGTAGACCAATCAATTACTCAGCGACGTGGAAACTCCAAACCTTGTCCGAACTAAAGAGAATAGCAGTTTGCCACAGAAAATGGAACACGATATCAGTGACACATAAAGTTTATGTGGTTCGACAATCTCTTACGTCCACAACTAGATATTTGAGCCTCTTATATCAGAGACTACAAGATATAACCTTTCTTGTGTTCTTGATATAACTCACAGCCTCACAGGAAACCCTCTCTCACTAAAAGATCTCTCAAAACCCTAGATTAACTCTCAGTTTCTCTCTACCTTGTCTTTTCCTCATTAAATCCTAGACCTAGAAGAGTCTATTTATAGACCCAAAAAACGGTGACATAACCCAATAGGGACTCTAACCCGAATAGGAATTCTAAACAAAAGAAACTAGTTTGAACTAGTCTGACCAACTAGTCTGACCGGCCGGTAAACCGACAGGGCCTCGTGATCAGTCTGACCGGCCGGTCCCGCCAGTCCACCTTCATTAGTTTTCCCTCCCACTTTGATTTTGATTTTTGCGATGTCTCTCGAGCTGAAATACAAGGCCATTTCCCAACACCTTTGATATAGATATAGCCTAAATTAGCTACTTTATTCTGTCTCTCATATCATGATAATTGCTAATTTTCCATCCATACTGTTTTCCTCTTCACTTTTGCACCCAAACCTACGTGTTACAGAATCTAATTGGAAATTTTGTTAAATATTATTAAAATGATCTAAATCTATACTGCAACACCGCCCGCACCCAAAAAGTCTTTTTTTATACAAATTACAGTGATAATGTCAGCTACATGATGATATTATGAGCTAAATGAATAAATTATGATATAGGATTTCTTGCATTATATTCACAGATTCTCCAAATTGTAACCAAATATCTTATTTAAATGAAAATTCACTCGAAACGCTCTCAATTAACAACAAATAATTCTAAGAAGATGGAGTAATCACAAAACCCTAAAATTTCCCCTACCTCGGTTCTCCAAGTTCGCCTCAACTTTGGACCTGATCAAGCGCAGAGAATCACGAAACGAGCTCGCAGAGAGTTCGGATCTCTGTCGTCGGATCCGGATCTCTGTCTGGCACGCCGCCCGGAGCTCCGCCATCTTTTTGTGGATCGGATCCTCCGCCGCCGTCGTCGCTGCCGCCAGATCCATCTTCAGCCGGATGACGCTGGTTTCAGAGCATGACAGATAACGGGTTCGGGTTTTGAGGAAGTGGATTTGGATTTGCGAGGGTTTTTTGGGGGAAGGATGGAGGGAAAGCTAGAGGTTTCGTTTTCGAGCTCGCTAAATTTTGGTTTTTTTTTTTTTTTTTTTTTTGAATTGGTGTTTAAAACGACTCGGAGTGTGAAGATGGGCTCGATTGGGCCCATAGGCTATTTGTGGGCCGATCTCCAAGGACCAACCCGATGCTTTTTTTTTTTGGGGGTAGAACGGAAACTATAAAAACAAAAACGAAAGCAAAAATACAAAGATAATCCTCTCTCGCACAGCGAGGCTGAATCGCCAAAGAGAAGGCTATTCATAGAGGTAGGAGCACGATCAAGAATCAGAGTCGGCTCTGATGAAGTAACACCCAAATTAGCCAGAGCGTCCGCACACCGTGCAACATCCTCTTTTTCAAACCCGCGGCGAGCACAAGAGGGATCTGAGGCCATGTGCCTTTTAGCACGATTACCATTTGTCATCAAGTGATCATGAAAGAGCAACCCAAGAAGAAGTATTCCATTTCGCCGGGCACTTAAGTTACGAGATAAAAGAGAAATCGCGAGGAAAATTACCTCATTCAATTTGCATATGATAGCATGAGCGAGTACAAAAAATCACCATTAGCGGATAACTTTCTGATCAAGTGATCTTGAGAATGCAATTGTTTTGGCAAAGGGTGCCCATGAATTCTATCAACAAACTGTCTAGGAACATATTGTTGAAAGAGACATCAGCCTAATTGTTAGTCACCGTACCTTATGTGGGCTAGACAGAGTTTGAAAATATTAAAAGAAAAATAATATAAAATTCTACCTATAAATACGGCTGATCAGAGATAGAAATCACAACAACAAAAACCAATCTCCACATATCGAAGAGTGAGAGAGAAAAATATAGAGTTTCTCCTTGAAAAGAGAGATTGTAACTCATAAGTTTTTTCTCATAGTGGATTCTTCTATCATTACCCGTGTTTTTTTACCCTAAATTCGTTTAGGGGGTTTTCCACATAAATCTGTATGATTATTTTATTACTTCTGCTCTACTATTCGCCGGGACCCTGCTTTATTGGGGCATGAGTTTGTCCCAACAAGAGGTATCAAAGCCTAAATTAGGGTACATGTTTCTACTTATCGTATGCTCTGTGTCTACCACCAAAGGTGGATCCTTCACATCAGAAAATAAGTTAGATTATTATTCACCATTCAAAAGCGATGATACTATTCACGAGTACGGTACTGTTCATAAATACGTAATATTCACAAGTACAATACTATTTACGGATACGATTATTGTTCATAAATACAGTTACTGTTTATGTGAAATAGTAAGAAGTTATTGTTCGTGGTAGAAGCAATGACGACGAAATTCGACATCAAGAAATTCAACAGAAGTAATTTTTCACTGTGGAAGTTGAAGATAAAGGCTATCTTGAGAAAAGATAATTGTCTAGCGGCCATCGATGTAAGGCCGGATGATATCACATATGATAAGAAGTGGAACGAGATAGACGGGAATGCTATTATAAATCTTCATCTGGCATTAGCAGATGTGGTGCTGTCAAACATAGAGGAGAAGTAAACAACAAAAGAAATCTAGGATACTCTAACAAAGCTGTATGAGGCAAAATCCATGCACAATAAAATCTTCTTAAAAAGGAGACTTTACACTCTGAGGATGGCAGAATCTACATCAATGACCGACCACATCAACACCTTAAACACACTGTTCTCCCAACTCATAATGTTGGGGCATTATACAATCGGTGTGAATGAACATACAGAACTTCTACTTCAGAGTCTACCCGACTCGTATGATTAGCTCATCATCAACCTAACAAACAACGTCCTCACAGACAATCTAGTCTTCAACAACGTTGCATCCGCTGTTCTGAAGGAAGAAAATCAGCGCAAGAACAAGGAAGACAGACAGACATTCTCAACAAGCGGAGGCCTTATCGGTGACAAGAGGAAGATCAACGAAACGTGGCTCTAGTGAGAATCATACCCATGGTAGATCAAAATCAAAAAGTAAGAAGAATATCAAATGCTAAAATTATGGCAAAAGAGGGCACGTGAAATCGGAATGTTGGCGCAATAAGAAAAATAGTGATAAAAAGTCTTCAGAGCTATCAACATCTCAATGATGTATTATCAGCACATCAACGATGGTGAAATTTTATACAGTAGAACAACCACTGTTGATGGAAGCAGAAAGATGTTTGCTGATGTCTGGCTTCTAGATTCTGCAACTCCTGACACATGACCTCCCGGAGAGAATGATTTCACAAATATGAGCTTATCTCAGGAGGATCTGTATTCATGGGCAATGATCATGCCTTGGAGATTTCTGGTATTAGCACTATCAAAATTAAAATGTTTGATGATACAATACATACCATTCAATATGTAAGAAGAATCTATTGTCTTTAGGATAATTAGATGAGCTCGGATGCAATACCATATAGAAAATAAGATCATGAAGATTGTTATAGGGGTTCTTATTGTGATAAAAGGAGAAAAAATAGCTGCAATCTATACATGCTCAAGGGAGAAACCTTGCAGGAAGCTGATTCATGTGTGGCATCAACTAGGCATGAAGGAGAACAAACCATGATGTGACATCGCAAACTAGATTACTTGTTAGAACGAGGCTTGAAGTTTCTTCGATCAGAACCTGCTTCCTGGACTTAATTCGATAGCTCTTCCATTCTGCGAGCATTGTATTACAAGTAAGCAGCATCGGCTGAAGTTCAGCACATCAAGTTTTAGAAGCAATGTTATTCTGGAACTAGTTCATTCTGATGTATGGCAAACGTCAGTTACTTCCATGGGAGGAGCAAAGTACTTTGTTTCATTTATTGATGACTACTCTAGGAGATGTTGGGTATATCCTATCAAGAAGAAGGCAAATGTGTTCTCAATCTTTAAAGTCTATAAAGCGCAAGTCGAGCTTGAATCTGAAAAGAAGATCAAGTGCTTGAGGTCAGATAATGGAGGAGAATACACAGACTGTGAATTTCTTGTATTTTGCAAGCAAGAAGGCATCAAAAGATAATTCATTATTGTTTAAACTCCTCAACGAAATAGAGTGACAGAGCGGATGAACTGAACTCTGTTGGAGAGAACAAGAGCAATATTGGCAACTGTAAATCTGGATAAAGTCATTTGGGCGGAAGCAGTAAAAACCGCCTGTTATGCGGTGAATCGATTTTCATTAACTGTAATACAGTTAAAGATGCTAATGGAGATGTGGACCGGCAAGCCAACTGATTATTCCAACCTTCATATATTTGGAAGTCCAGTGTACGTAATGTACAATGTCCAAGAAATTATAAAGATGGATTCAAAATTCAAAAAATACATTTTCTTGGGGTATGCTGACGGAGTAAAGGAGTATCACTTGTGGGATCCCACTGCCCGCAAGGTTATCTTCAGCAGAGATGTTTCCTTTGTAGAGAATTAACTACAAAGTGAAGAAAAAAATAGTTCAATGATGGACTCAGAGACCCTACCTATTCAGGTATAAAATGATCAAAATTATTCTAAAGTAACATCAGAACATGATGTACAAGAACTAATTGAGTCTAAGGCTCCAGAAGTTCGAAGGTCAACTCGTGAGAGAAGACCACCAACTTGGCATTCAGAGTATATTACAGAGAGTAATGTTACATACTGTCTTCTAACAGAGGATGAAGAGCCATTAAGTTTTCATGAAGCTATAAGTAACATGGATGCATCTTTGTGGATGGCAACAATGCAGGAAGAAATTGAAGCTCTCCATAAGAATAAGACTTGGGTACTTGTGTCACTACCACAAGGAAGAAAGACCATTAAAAATAAGTAGGTCTATAAGATCAAGAGAAATGACGATGATCAAGTGGAACGATATCGTGCTAAATTGGTCATAAAAGGATATGCTCAAAAGGAAGGCATTGACTTTAATACATTATTTCTCCTGTAGTTCGACTTACAATAGTCCAAATAGTCTTGGCTATGAGCACTATATTTGACTTACATCTAGAGCAACTAGATGTGAAAATAGTATTTTTTTTCATGAAGATATTGAAGAAGAAATTTACATGCTCCGACCAGAAGGTTTTAAAGAAAAAGAAAAAGAAAAAGAAAACTTGATTTGCAGATTGAACAAATCTCTGCACGGTCTAAAGCAGGCGCTGAGGTGTTGGTACAAGAGATTTGATTCATTCATCATGAGTCTTGAATTCAACAGACTTAATTCAGACCCTTATGCATATTTTAAAAAGTTTGATGAAAATAACTTTATTATTTTATTGTTGTATGTTGACGACATGTTGATTGCATGCCCCAACAAAGATCGTATAAAATAATTAAAGGCACAACTGGCTAGGGAATTTGAAATGAATGATTTAGGATCTTCAAACAAGATTCTAGGGATGTAAATTTATCGAGACAGAATTAATAGGAAGATTTAACTTTCTCAGAAGAATTATTTAAAGAAAATCTTATGGCTCTTTAACATGCAAAATTGTAAGTCAATTTATATCCCACTTCCTATTAATTTCAAGTTATCCTCCAGTATGAGTCCTAGTAGTAAAGAAGAGAGGATGAAGATATCTTGAGTACCTTATGCATCAACAGTGGGAAGTCTAATGTTCGCTATGATTTGTACAAGACCAGACATTACACAAGCAGTTGGAGTGGTTAGTTGATACAAGGCGAATCCTGATAAAGAGCATTGGAGTGCTGTAAAGAGGATCCTAAGATACATTAAGCGAACCTCAAATGTTGCATTATATTATGGATATCAAAGTTTATTATCAATGGATATGTTGATTCTAATTATGTAGGTGATCATGATAATAGCAAATCTATCATAAACTATGTGTTTGCACTTGCTGGCAGAGCAGTAAGCTGGATTTCAAAACTACAGTCAGTTATGACTACTTCAACAACAGAAGCAAAATATGTAGCAACTATACAAACTAGTAAAGAAGCGATATGGTTGAAGATGGTGCTAGAGAAACTTGGATATGAACAAAAGAAGATTTCTTTATTTTGTGACAGTGAGAGTGCTTTACATTTAACAAGAAATCTAGTTTTTTATTCAAAGACAAAACACATTCGAGTTCAGTACCGCTTCGTTTGTGAGAAAGTAAAAGAAGGAACAGTGGATATGCATAAAATTCATACTAAAGACAACCTAACAGACTTTTTGATAAAAATAGTCAATACTGATAAATTTATTTGGTGTCGATCCTCTTGTGATCTGTCGGAGACATGAGCAATATGAAGATGATAAGATATAAAGAATGATGTCACTAGTGGAAAACTGGGTATAGTTGATGGCAACATCGCTGACGGGTCATAGCCGTAAGTGATGTTTATATCTCTGACGGAACAAACCGTCAGAGATGTTGCCGTCAGTGATGTTTTCGATACCGTCAGGAGCAAAACATCCCTGACGGCAAATGAACATCACTGACGGGTAGCCCGTCAGTGATGTTCAATATATATCGATTTTTTACAGTCCCGATTTTTTTACCACACAGTTAAACCCTAACCGTCGCTATCGCTGCCCCCTTCGCGTTCTTTGGCCGCCGCCTCCGCCGTCGCCACGTCCAGCCATTCGTTTTAGGAAGTTCGTCGTTGCCGCCTGATTTCGTTGTCGCCGACGTCGTCGTCGCTGTCTCCAGCAGTCTCTTCTCATACCCTTTGGCCGCCGCCGCCGCCGTCGCGTCCACTGTCGCGTCCAGCGCCGCCGTGACCTCCGCCGCGTCCAACATTCACTCAAGGTATTATTTAGAAATTAGTTCTTCAAATCAGTAAAGTATTTGAAATTAGTTCCTCAAATAATTGAAATTATTATTAAATCTGGTCAATTCTTAAGTTATTTTGAATTAGCCCCTTCAATCAAGAGTAAAGTAGCATAATTAAAAATAAACTTATAAAAAATTAAATATCATGTGCAGATTTTAGGTTTCACTCAAAAAAAGAAAACTTAAAAAGAAATGAGGCATGCAGTGCCTCAGAGCTAGACTTTCGTCAAGTCAAATGTGAGGCAATCCCTAAAGTTTGCGTGTGGATTCTAAATCAAGCTTCTGTCCGAAAACACAAACTAATTAATTATAAAATATAAATTTTAGTTTGTTATCATATGATTTTTCACACTAAATTATGATTTGTTGCCATTTATTAGTTTAAATGACCATATCGTCTGTATGTTGTAAATTTAGAGAAATAACTTCCACATATGCTTATGTACTTTATTGAGTTGAGCTATGTTGCTATTATCAGAATCTAAGCGTTGATACTATTAATCTAAAATTAAATTTTATCACCCAGACTACCAAGAAAAGAGATTAAATGATCATCTAAATTTGTATTAGAACCTCTAGTTCTCATAAGTTTATTTCAAATTAAGCTTTTTAATTCCTAATTCTATTATTGATTTGAGGAATACGCTGAAGTTATTCCTCATGAGTTAATTAAGTTCTTAAAATAATAGAGAAAATATTCCCTGTCTAACATATAAATATAGGTAAAATATGAAATTTAACATGGAGCTGATTTCCGCCAAAGTGAGGTATTAATGTGTTGGTGAAAATATTAAGATTTCAGAGCTTCATATGGAATTATAAGATTTTCTTGGGTACTGATAGAAAAGACATATTCTTTATAGATTGCGTATTAACATATTAATTAGTATGCATTTATAATTAGTATGTTTATTTGTATTTATGGAATAAAAACGCTTCATTTGTATTTATGTACATTAGTAATTGATGCATTCAATTTAGTTAGATATATCGATTGTGTTAAATATCATGATTTTATGAATCGGAAGTCGTTACCCCTAGTTTCCCGTCTAATAATGTTGGATGTGAATCTCTTCTGATATAAACTCCCTTAATTCTAGTTGGATGTGAAAATACTTTTTACGTCTAAAGATAATAACGTGATTTATATTAGGAGCATGATCTACATGCAATAATTATTAGATCTGTCCGGGGAGGAGTCCCCTTCTCGTACAGGTTATGAATACAGTAGTGTATCATCTATCTTTGTATACTTTATGCATTTTTATTACTTTAAAATTTCGACAACACGTATCGTATTGTTCTCTGTGTTTGTATATTGGATAGGGTGGATGACCTATCTTAGTGAGTTATATCCTAAACTCGTGTTTGTATATAGGACATATTTATATTGGAGATTATGATATGCGTGTATGGTTTGTTGTGGAAATTTTAATTTGTGGATTTATAACTTATGATATGCATGTATGGTTTGTTGTGGAAATTTTTGTGGATTTAGAACTTATCGTGAAAATTGAATGTACATATTTCGAAAGTTTGTGAAAATTGATTGGATGAGAGATGTTTGTGAAATTTGGATTGTATATATTTCGAGATGTTTTGGAATGTGCAAGAAATGTCATTTGGAGATTTGTATGTACAGGGAACTGATTATAATCAGCAGAATTTTTTTTAGCTGCTAATGCCAATCGCTGATGGGAATCCCGTCAGCGATAAGTATCGCTGACGGGGATACCATTAGCGATGTATATAACATCGCTGACGGGAATCCCGTCAGCGATACTTATCGCTGACGGGATTCCCGTCGGCGATGTGAATAATATCGCTGACGAACTGTCTTCAGCAACAAAAATCACTGACGGGCGCCCCGTCAGCGATGACTGAACATCGCTGACGGGATTGCCGTCAACAATATTTCATTATCACTGACGGCGTTCGTCGTCAACATTATTGCCGTCAGTAATATACATTACTGACGGCACCCCGTCAGGGATATTTCTTCCCTAATGGGACTATTGCTGACAGCTTATCCTTGACGGGAAGCCGTCAAGGATATTTATCGCCGATGGGATTTTAGGCATTCTTAACGGGATTGCCCGTCAGCGATGCATGGTTTTCCACTAGTGTGTGAAGATATGATTGATATTCAATTAAATCTTTAAGTGAGAGATTGTTGAAAGAGACATCAGTCTAATTGTTAGGCACTGTTCCTTTTATGAGTTAGGCAGAGTTTGAAAATATTAAAAGAAAAAAATAATATAAAATTAGTGCATAGTGATTTCAGCTGCCTATAAATAGGGCTGATCAGAAATAGAAATCACAACAACAAAAATCAATCTCCACAAATAGAAGAGTGAGAGAGAAAAATAGAGAGAGTTTCTCCTTGAAAAAAGAGATTGTAACTCATAAGTTTTTTTCTCATAGTTGATTCTTCTATCATTGCCTGTGTTTTTTATCCCAAATTTGTCTAGGGGTTTTCCACGTAAATCTGTGTGTTCATTTTATTACTTCTGCTTTACTATTCACCGGGACCCTGCTCTGTTGGGTCTTGGGTTTGTCCCAACACATATTATTGTAGCGAGGTCCTATCCCACATCCTTGATGGCAAAATGTAGCCTGTAAATTTGAGATCCAGATTGGACACCACGAAATTCTCATACACCTCTTCAGTAAGAGAATTATCAAAAACCCAAGCATCCAACCAGAAGTTAGCTCTCGAACCATCCCCAGTGCGCCATTTCAGACCCAGTTTGAAGGTCTTTGGGGAGCACAAGCATGTGCTTTTTCCAGCAATATGGCCCAGTTGCTTTGGGAACACAAGCAAGAAAATTACCCGTGGGGAATATTTGGCCAAAAGTATTTTCACCCACACGCTGTCAGGTTCCTGTGATATTTGCCAATAGAGACTTCCGAACAAGGATTTATTGAAGTTATGCGGCTGCATGAGGCCAAGACCTCCCATTTTCTTCGACTTACAAACTTCAGCCCACTTGTACTGGTGAAACTAATTGAATTAAGACACAGGAAATCTTGCTTTCTGCATAGAATAAGTTTGTACTGATGGTGAAACTGATTGAATAAGAACACACCCATCAGAGAGAGAGAGAGAGAGAGAGAGAGAGAGAGAGAGAGAGAGAGAGAGAGAGAGAGAGAG
>BQKN01066796.1:245305-280813 GCA_022839385.1 Asparagus kiusianus
AAGTATTTTTCATAAATGCTTAGTAGCCTAGTGAAAAGTTACTGTTTTGGTGTTTCAAAAGGTCTCTTGTTCGAGGCTTGCCAACGACAAGCTGAGAAGTGTTTTATTTTAATTAATCCCTCACAAGTTCTCATGGGTCGTAGGTCGTGGGCTGTGGGTCGCGGGCCGCGGGCCGTGGGCTCATGGGCCAATGAGTCAATGGGGCCGAGGATCGGGGCTAATCGGGCTGAGGCGCTAAGTGACGCTTTGTTAGGCGCACACGGAGGCATCGGGGCTAGATGATGCCACGTTGGCTGTCACTATGGTCACCACGAAGGTTGCCTTGCAGACTGCTTCGCAACATGTAGACGAGCTACGCATTCGCACGAGGGTGTGACCCTGGCCTTCTCAAGATTTGATAAGGTTCGGTCGTCATACGAGGTTCACTGTTTAACGAGGTTCGGCTTTCATATGAGGTTCGGCTGTCATACGAGGTTCGTCTGTCATACGAGCTTCGCTCATTCGACAAGGTTCGCCTGTTTGACGAGGTTCACCTGTTTGACGATGTTCGCTCGTTCGACGAGGTTCGTCTGTCATACAAGGTTCGCCCAGTCGACGAGGTTCGTCCTATAGACGATGTTCGTCTAATTTGCTGAGATGTGACCCTCGCATTTTGTAGCAACACATCCATTGATTACCTCATATTCAGGAGTTACTGCATGCAGTAGTTACAATAATATTTAGAGAAATTTAATGCATTAATGTTACAATCTTAATTGCTATTGAGAATCGTAACAGTCACATTAATTAAGAGTGACTCTTGAGCTAGCCTTAGAGGCCTATAAATAGCGCACTTGGGAAGTTCATGGAGACACACACGCGAGCTTAGAAAACAAACGTTAGATCAAGGAGATCTTGACATTGCTACTGTTGTTGTGCTAATGCTGCAGAAACTGTGCCCGCAGGAACTTACCCTGAAACCGAAAGGTTTTGAACCGAAAGGTTCTGAGATCGAGGAGATCTTTGCTTTGACCGAAAGGTCTTAAAGATCAAGGAGATATTGACAGTACTGGGTTGGTGCATACCAGAGTACTGTACTGCTATTCATGGAAGCAGTTTGGCCTTAGGATCCTTACACCGGAGTAGACCAAATATTATTTTAAGCACAACGTTACACAAACGCACAGCAGTGAACTAAAAATTTTAAAATTACAACACATCTGTTTTCTCAGTTTAATTCCAGATTTAACCATAATTTCTAATAATCTTAAAGTAATTTTTTTGATCTAATGGATCCTGTGAGGACTCTTGGAGTGGACTATCTCAAGTTAGAGAATTTTGACGGATCTAACTTTAACACATGGCATTGGAAAGTAATTTTCGGGATACAACTCCTAAAAATCTACTGATGCGGCATAAACATGTACCAAAAATGTTGCAATGCACAACCGTGTCAAGTTATAGTATAAAAAGTTATCGATCCCACGAGAAAGGTGTTTTGTAGGAGAAAATATAAATAGGTTCTTATGTTGCGTGTATAACAAATAAGAGTGATGAATGAATATGATTGTGGAGAGATGGAGAGAATAAAAATGATTGTGTAAAGAATATATTTGAGAGTGGAAGTGATAAAAAAAATAAATGTGATCAACAAGGTAAAAATGAAAAATCAAGAAACAAATAAAAATCAAGAATGAAAAATAAAATTTAAGAAAGTAAAGATGGTGGATTCAATTAAAGATATGTGTAATCTAAAATTGAATCCACTTCTTAGAAAAGGGTGATTCCCTAGAGGGTTCTAGCCTAAAGGCGAATCAAAGAAAATAAAAATAAACAAAAAGAAAAACTAAACCTAAGATGGTTCTAGCCTCAAGGTGAATAGTGTAAAAAATTAAAATCTAACTACAAAATAAATTACAAAATCTAAACTACAAAATAAATTACAAGAATTAAATATAAGAAATAAATCTAACCTATAAGCATGAAATAAATCTAAGGCAAGAGGGTTCTAGCCTCTTGGCTATTTAATAAGAAAATACTAACTACAAGCATAGAAATAAATCTAAACTAATAAGCAAGACAAAGAAATAAAAGAGAAAAATAAAAAAAATGCAAACCTCAAAATAATTCTTCATCTCCATCTTCATCATCCAACAAAGAGAAAAAATATTTAAAGTGGTGAAAAAATTATTTTATTAATTGTAACAAAAGTTATAAATTTGGAAGGCCTTCTCAATTAAGAGTGGCCCTCCTCTCCAAATGGAGTTATAAAAAATTTCACACCCCTAACCACTCACTCTTTACCCCTATTTATAGTAAACATCAACGAATGAGAGCTACTGAATTAAATCCTTATCCAAAACCATCAAAAATCAACCATTAATTTGTAACTGATTCGTAGCCATCGATAACAGCATCGATGCCCACATCGATGCTAGCATCGATGTCCTATCAAATTTCTACCTTTACGGATGGCTTCGTCTCGTCCAGATAGGCGATTTTTATATATTATATGTTAAATTTCGCCTTTCGGATTGAGAGAGATCGTCGTTTCTTTGCGGCCAACTATCTTGAATACATTTTTTTTTCATATTTGATTTTTTTATTTTCTCCAGCTTCTACAGGCTACTCGGCTTGATTTTAGGCTTGGGCTTTTTGGCTCTTGCTTGTGTTCTTCATTTAATTCATGGGTTTTTATTGAGAGAAGAGATCTTGGCCTTTATTCTTTATTAACTTACAATTAAAGATAAAAACAATTATTAGTGGTATATTTATTCATTAAAAATAGATAATGAGGGTATAAAATTATAATAAAATATGATTATCAAATATCCTCACACCTAAACTTTTACTAGTCCTCTAGCAAAGAAAGAAAAAGAAAACCCTAACTCACTTTTGCAGGAATCACGATTGTATTTAGCGCATACAACAAGCCTTTAAACCCCTAGGTTATCCTAGTGGACGAGTTGTAGTCTCATGAGGATTTGCAGTGAATATACCCATAAAATTCGGTCATCTTGTCAAATTAAAGAAGTTAGTGAATAACTAAATTTACTTGACAATTTTAGACAATCTAATTAAAGCTAGTTATCACTCAAGAAAACATTTTTAATAAATAATTCTAAGGTAAATTTTCTAGAAAATTTTCTCATTATAGCAATACAAAACCAAGCCAAACTTAGAAATTTAATTTAAATGTTTTGAAAAGAACATGCTAACTCTTTGTTTTAAATAATTTTCAAGTTGCTTGATCTAAAATATTTTCCAAGATCATATATACAAATATAACTATATATATAAAATATTTATTATTATTATTATTATTATTATTTTAACTCTTTCTTCCTTAGTGATTTTTTTTACTTTACGGGCTTTCTAAGTGACCATTTAACGAGTTTTGGGCCAATGAATCCCAACCCAATTGGGCTTAGGTCATTAAGTATGGAAATACTCATTGAGCTTAATTACTCGGTTAGATTAGGCTTTATAAGATAGAATCACCTTGAATTTAAGAGTTTTTTCTTTCTTTTTTTTCTTTTGGTGCCCATTTTTCGCACTCTTCTTTTGCAATGTTATTTTTTTATGTATATGTATATATATTTTGAAAAATATATAAATCAAGATACTTTGAAAAATTATTTTTAACTCTAAGCTAAGCATGCATAAATTCCAATATTGTAAATAAAAATCTAAGTTAAGGCTTAAGTAAAGTATACTACTTTGAAAATTATTTCTTAAGAAATTTATTTAGAGTTATCATAAAAGGTAAACTTGAGTAAATAACAAACTAGGGATTAGAAAATTTAAAATTTATTAAATAAAACAATTATTACATAGCTCTATCAATTTGGCAAGTGCCGATATTTTTATAATTTTTTTAAGGAAAAGAAAACAATGACAAAAATGCAACTAAAAAGGTAAAATAAAGAGGAAAATAACTAATTCCCACCCCCACGCCTAAATTTTACATTATCCTCAATGCAAACTCTATGATACACAAAGTAAAGCAGATAAGAAGTGAAATACTTACATTTGGTCGGCTGATAAAATCTGCAATTACCTTTGATCTGAGGAGGATGAAATAAAAAATTTATTCTTTTTCTTTCTTCTTTTTTTTTCTTTTTTTTACAACTGAATAAGAAACTCTCAAATGAGAGAAGAATAAATTCTTTTTATTATTCTAAAAAAAATAAAATAAACAATGTAGAATAAAGTGTTCAACATGAAGATCTCGTATTCTACATTGAATCCTACCTTATTTCTGAAAATTCTCCCCCGAATTTTAAACAAATTCAGAATGATATAATCAATAATGTGAAATTCTAAGTATTTTGGGGTGTTCAATAATTCTTGTAACAAAGTAAGGTAGGTATTATTGGTATCATGCATTTTACATTTCTTAATGGACTTAGACTCTTGTACTGTGAAGTTTTTTTTTCTAGCGACCAATTCTGTAGCATTTTTCTCAACTCCAAGATTCATGGTTGAGTTCTAAAAATTTAGTTGTTGATTATTTTCCAAAAATCTCAATTCATCAAGAAAGAGTTCTTCAAAATTTAGTTCAAAGCAGCAATTATTTAACACAATTTCCTTATTTGACAAACCTGATCCGCTTCTCCTAATATTTTCAGCTCCTTACCGAAAATTTCCTCAAAACTTAGATCTGACTCTTATTGTTCTTCCTATGGTCTTTCCTGAATTGAGTTATCATAAGGAGAAGCAATTTGTTCTGGAACAAGAGTTTGACTTGGAGGTGTTCTTACCTGATTATTGACCTATTTTCCTGACTGTAGTGAATGGGTTACATTCATTTTAGTTTCGTAGGATGAACTAGATCCTGTGTCCTTAGGGTTGACCACGGGTTGACTCGAAATTTCTCCTTCCTCCCTTTCACTCATGACACTAGCTAGTTGATCAAGATGGGTTTCTAATCTAGATATGGCTTGGGTGTTGGAGTTAAGAATGTGTCCGGTTGACTACATAAAGGAGTTCATCGTGTTGGATGTTTGAGTCAACAAATTCGTGGTTAGAGTGGAGGCCTTAATTATGATTTTCAAACACTTTTCCAATATATTGAGACGTTCGTCATGATCTGTATCAAGAGGAGTGTGAGTTACAACTTGATGATGATGAGACTAATTTTGATATGACAGATTGGGTTGTTGAAATCGTGGATGAGAATTAAAAGGAACTGTGTTTCCCCTAGGAAAATGTTAGGTCGAAGAGGGAGTGAAGTTTTGAGTTCCAGAGTGGTTTCCCTGATTCCATGCAATATTTGGGTAATTTGCCCAACCTGGGTTTTAGGTTAGAAAAAATGGATCATTCACCGATGTCACGCCCCGCTTCCCAAAATACCGGGGAATCGGAACGTGAACAAGCCCGCGACGTATTAGATTGAGAAGGAATATACACTATCATTTTTTTCTCTTTTCTTTTCTTCTCAATCCAATACGCTAACCGTCAAAAATATAATATACGAAGTCACAGGTTCCCGATTACACCTAGCAAGAATATAATGACAACCCAGAATAAGAAATAGACATATCATCAATAGTAAATCATCCCAGACATGAAAATATGGATCCAACATACCCTTATTACAAAATAGTCCAACTAGGAAATAAGAAATACATAGTCCATAAAGAAAATACTGTTAAAATACTAAATCCAACATCAACTAAAGAAAAGTGCGGTAAAAGAGTTTTAATATCCAACTACTACTACAGAAGAAAATCACTACGCTTCAGTTGCTTCTTCTACTCCTTCTGCAAGACACCCCTTCTAAGAATCTTCTGGCTCCTGTACTATCCCGAACTGAGGCTGCTCATCTCCTAAATCTGACGTACACCCAGAAAATAGGAGTACGTCAGCGTGTAAAACACACGGCAAGATTCCCCAAGCCAGGAACAAATACAATAACAGTAATAATAATATATGTGTGGTCAATGCGATAACAGAAATAAAAATAGAACATGTGGTGATAGTAATAACAATAGAGGCGTGCAACTGGAATACTAAAAATCAGACGAATCCAAAAATCAACCAAGTAAGAAGATCATGCAGGTAGTGATCAAAAACCACCCAAGAAACAAGGTCATACAATAGATGGAATTAATACTTAAAATCTACAACTCGAGACGTAGTACGTCGAGCGAAATAATCCAAACAAGGAAACCCTCATGTATATACCATATGTCTTAAATTGTAAATAATTAAATATTAACCCCGATCTATGTATGGAAGGAAATACAACTGATCTACGTCTCACAAGAATCATACTTAGCCAAGAATCTAAGTCATGTAACTAGTCATCCTACAACAGGTCACTGGCTCATATTATCAGATAACCGATAGATCACAATCACAAATAGCTCAACTCCTCAGACCCACCCTGGTGACTACACAAACTTCACCGGCGCGAGCCTGGAAATAATCAACAATCACATCACAACTCCTCGGACCCACCCCGGTGACTACACAAACTTCACCAGCGCGAGCCCGGAATACACAAACATCTCAACTCATCAGACCCACCCTGGTGACTACACAAACTTCACCGGCGCGAGCCTGGAAAATACATCAACCATCACAACCGCTCACATGGACCAAGACTTCTCACCCCAATTCTCATAATTCCAGGTCAACTACACACGAGATTCTAGATCCTGACTGTGTCATACATATCACTATAGTCATGTACTTCTCATGATTCTCAACATGGAATAATAAATACAGTTAAGCTAAGTGTCAATGTCATGAAGTGTGAACATAGTCGTGATCACATGCAATAAACATACGAGAGTAAAGCTACTATTAACAATGCAAGATGAAACTAAAATTAACAGATGTTTTGCACACGAAAATCGAAATTTCAATTATTAATTCTAACAATAATTTCCTTTAAAGTTATCTCTCACTATAAAATTCTAAAATGATCTTCTTAAAATATATTCTATTATTATTTATGAACAGTAATACTTTTTAATTTATAAATGATTTCTATGATATTTTATAAAATAATCTAAAATACTCTTTTTCTTAAAATAAAATTCTTTTAATCATAACAATTATTCAAAAATACTCCTTATCCAAAATAAATTATTTTTCTTGAAATAATTCCTTTTAAAATATTTTTCTCATTATAAATAATTCTAAAAATACTCTATAAATATATTATTCCTTTCAAACAACACGAAATTAACCATAAACTATATTTTTGACATACTTATTCATCGTTTCGTAGAATATATTCACCACAAAATTATCAACAACCACACAATTAATATCATATCAGCACAAACTAATCTACGTACGCACGTAATAAATTCATAATTGAGATAAAAATATAAATTAACGAGTCAACGAGCAAGAGGGATCTTGCCTACGACGAGTCGGCTGCGAGTGTGGCTAGCGGCGTCAGCGGTGGCGTGACGACAAGCTCGACTGAGCCCAAGGAGGAAGGCAGCGAGCTCGGGAGATCGGGGAGTCGACGGAGTTAGCGGTCGACGTCGGTGGTCAAGGGTGGTTCGTTGCTGCAGGTGGCAGACAGGGTGGAGAATATGGAGGAGGAGGTGGTAGCGTGGCTCGAGCAGCGACGAGGAAGGGTTGTGGATCTGTACGAGGGCTCAGGCTGGTGGCGAGGGCAGCTGTAGGAGGTCGTGGCGGTGTTGTTCATCGGAGAACAGAGGCGGGCACGGCTGGGTCTGGTCGGGGGTGATGACGGTTGTGGAGGTCGCTGCTGGTGGCGACGGCGAAGGGGGAAGTGGCGGCGGTTTCGTGAGGAAGGCGAGCGGCGGACTGAGGAGGCGGAGGTGCTGGCAGCGCTGGCGGTTGCGGGGAGGGGGTGCAGGCAGCGGCAGAGGTGGCTGGCGGTGCGGGGTGGTCAGGCGGTGGAGAGGCGACGAGTTGGAGGCTGAGATGGTGGTCGGAGGAGGAGGAGTGCGGCGGTGATGAAGGTTTTTTCGTGAGAGAGGAGGAGAGAGAATAGGTAGGGGGCGACGGAAGTTTTACACGAGAGAGAGAGGGGTTTATATATATATATATATATATATATATGATTTAAAATTAGGGTTAGGGTTTAGGTATTTAACTAAATTAATTAAAATAAATAATTGTAGGTATTTAAAAATTAAACTAATTACAGAATAATTATCTATAATTATAAAAGTACATGTTGTGCTAATACAATAATTGATACGAAATAGTCAAAATATACCCATATTGTATAATTAAACAAAAATAATTAATAAATAAAATATATTTACTTACATTTAAAATCAAATAATTATGGGATAATTATATACATAGTAAAACGTACTACTTATACTAATACGACAGATAATTTGTAATAGTTGAAATAACACAACAATTTATATCAAAGATATGTAATTAATAATACAAAGTATTATGCGAAAAAATACGTAATAATATTAATAATACAACATATTATTTAAAATAATATGTAATAGTACTGATAACATAACAAATTAATTCTAGAAAATTTTACTGCACGAAATAAATTTATAAATATTAAAACCATTTAAATAAATATAATTTTGGTTTTTAAATCGTAGAAAATTATAGGAAATTGAGAAAAATACAAGTACTCTTTTAAAAATAATAATTAAATATTTTAAAATACTAGAAAATTATTTTAATTAATATCAAAATTTCACGGTCATTACAACCGAATACTGAGATAGGCTCTCTACAAACTCCCGAGCTTCATTAGGGATTTCAATCCTCTTGGGATAACATAAATCTTGGAGAACATGTGGATTAGCCATTTCTTTAATTTGTTCAAAACGAATTTGTTGTTGTGTATTGTCCCTAATCTATATTTTGCATGCATCCAAAAAAAATTCTTTTTATACATTTTTTAAGATAAAACAAAAGTTAGTTTTTTTATGAGAAGAAAAAGGAAAAACCTAACTAAAACAAATAAAAAACAATCACTTTGTAATCACTTTAACTCTAGGGTTAAGCCTAACTCAGCTAGACCAGCTCCTAACTAAAAATTCCTTGAGTGAAAAGATAAAAGTTTTACTCTGTTAGTTAGCCAGGTAAGGATAGGAACAGAAGTTGATCAGAGATTGATTAAGTACCTCGTTCCTTACAGAGCGTTTTACGCAACCCTTAAACCTTGCCTTAGACACAAACTAATCCAAAAAAACATAAACTGGTTCACCTAAAAATTCTTTGTTCCTTATTGAGCTCGATTCCTTAGGGCTAACGTCTAATGAGTTTTATTAAGCTTGGGTTGTGTAGTGAGGAATTAGTGATTTTTGGTCTAAGAATATTTTCAAGTGTGTGCCGAATTAAGATGCTCAAATCACTTTTGGTGAATTCCTACTAACTATATGAAATGCAACCTTAGGAATTAAAAGCGACTAATGATGCGAGTCACCGTGCGAGCACCCTTTGGTCGCGGAATTACCAAAAGGTGGTTGAGAAAAAGACAACTAAAATACAAGAACAATTCAATATGGCGAAAGAAAACACCTTCCCTAGATTATGAAGAATCAATTATTACAATTCCCTCCCTCACAATCTCACTAGAATCGAGAACAAACTCTCAATTCTCTCTAAATCCTAATCTCTCTTGATTAGAATCTCACTTTGAATCTATCTGATTCTATCTGATTGCTTAGAAACCCTAAAACAATCCTTTATATAGGTGTACAAACATGGATGATAATCTGGTAAATAACCAAGCCCAAAACTAATAGGAATTTGTGTGAACAGAAACCCAAACGAATCAGGAAACCATCGATGAGTCGACTCATGACCTCACATGAGTCGACTCATGACTCATGGGTCGACTCATAAACTGATGAGTCGACCGAGCAGAAACTTTTGACAAAACGACTGGGTTTCGTGAGTCGACTCATGACAGTCATGAGTTGACTCAACCTGATAAGTCGACTCATGTACATGTATGAGCGACTCACGAGCTGAAAACTAGATTCTTCAAATCTGCTGCTCGTCGTCTCCTTCCACGCTTCCACCTACATTCCACTGTACTGTTTTACACCCCTATTCTCATGCTATTATGAGAATCATTTATCCTCAAGCTCCCATGAGGATTGCTAAGTTCCAAAGAGAGATACACCCGTATCATGGGTCCCCCATTTAAGAACTTGAAGTTCCGTTAAAGTTAGAACTTTTGCTGAGGAAACTCTCGAGCTCCTCCATCTTTTCTGCACCATCTGGCCCTGCTAGGAACCTGGTCTCGACATCCGATTGGAAACATCTCATCTATCCTGCTCCTCGTCGTAGTCACCTTTCGCCCCAAGTTGCAATCCTTTATCGATGACTTTTCTGGAAGTCTAATGCACAACGAGACAAACTTCTTGCTTGCATTCACTAGTCTCTTTGCTCGCGTTACCGTCCCCAAGCTTGTCTCCCTCGGAAGAGATGCCGAACGAAATATGAACTTTTTACCATCTTTAGTGAAGGTGTACTTCTGAGCCCGCCTCTCGTAGATCGCATATCTATCCCATAAGTACGGATTGCCCAGTATAATCTGACAAACATCTAATGGAATGACGTCGCATGTGACCTCATCAATATACGACTCGTGGAGTGCAAATCTGATAGTGTATTGATCAACTACACTCAGTTTCTCCTCCTTTTGAATCCACCCCAATGGATAGGGCTTCAGATGCTTGACCATCTTCAGACCCAGCTTCTGAACCAATTCCTTGGATATCAAATTCTTCTCGCTGCTCGAATCAACAATGGTATCAACCAAACTAGTCTTCACTTGCAACTTAAGAACAAAGAGTTGCTCCCTCGGGTCTTCGTCCTCTTTCGTGGCCTTGTTTTCTTATCATAAGGTTGAGACTGCTGTTGGGCTCTGTCATCTCAGGAACTTCCTTCGGATCCTGTGCTATCACGTATGTCTTTTTCTCCTCCTTCCTCTTCAACCCTCTTGGCTTCAGATGATGATACTTCTCCCAGCATCGATCAGCTTCGTGCCCTGTCTTCTCGCAGTGACCACAAATCAACCCTGATTTCCCTGGATCACCCTTCTTCTCCTCCTTGTGCTTGGAACCACTAGACTCACCACCCGTTTTCTTCGCATCTTCTTTTGCCTCATTGCTCTTCTTTTGCTTGCCTTCGATGGCAATAGCCTTTATGCTCGCCTCTGTAATAGTCTCGACCGTGAATAACTTCATCTCCTTCCGGATGTAATCACTCAATCCCGCCATATACTTCATAAATACGGAATATTCCTCTGTCGCAATGTTGAGGACCATCGCCTGCTGTTGGAACTCCGTGGTATATTCTTGAACGGTTTGATTGACTCTTTGGCGCAAGCCCTATCACTTATACCAACGCTCCTCAACGAATCCTACTGGATAGAACTGCTTCTTTAGTAGCTCCTTGAACTTGTTCCACGATACCGCCTTCTTCTCCTACTTGTAATAGGATTTCCACCACGTCAACGCGTGCCCTGAAAGCTTCAAAGTCGCAAACACAATCTTCTCTTTTGACGAGTAGCCATAAAGAGTAAAATACGTCTCCATCCGCTCGATCCAGTCATCAAGCCTCTCGATGTCAACACTCCCATCATAAACATGAATCTCCACCTTGAAGTCAATCTTTAGGTTCTGATAATAATTCTTACCTCCTTGATGCAACGCAGCCTTAACGGTCTCGTCCTCCTCGTCGGAGCCTGAAAGCTCGCTCTCTCCACCGGACTCGATAGGTTTCTTCTTAGACTTAGAAGAAGATTCCCCCTTTTCGTTCCCTCCTTGGATGAGACCGACGAGTTTTGTGAGCATCGACCCTATCGTCTCGATCTGCTTCTCTAATGCATCAATCCTCGCTGAATTGTCTCCTTCAACCATCTTCTCTTTCCTTAAAACCCGGACTCCTTCCAATGAAATAAGGATCTCGCTAAGCTTCTTGTATTGCGATCGAGTCAGGACCATACACAGGATGCCCATTCACCAGATCTGATTGCTCTGATACCAACTTGATACGAGTCGCAGTGCTAGCACCCTTTGATTGTGAAATTACCAAAAGATGGGTTGAGAAGAAGACAACTAAAACACAAGAACAATTCGGTATGGCGAAGGAAAATATCTTCTCTAAATTATGAAGAATCAATTATTATAAATCTCTCCCTCACAATCTCACTAGAATCGAGAACAAACTCTCAATTCTCTCTAAACCCTAATATCTCTTGATTAGAATCTCACTTTGAATCTATCTGATTCTATCTGATTGCTTAGAAACCCTAAAACAATCTTTTATATAGGTGTACAAACGTGGATGTCAATCTGGTAAATAGTCAAGCCCAAAACTAACAGGAATTCGTGTGAACAGAAACCCAAACGAATCAGGAAACTGTCGATGAGTCAACTCATGACCTCACATGAGTCGACTCATGACTCATGGGTCGACTCATAAACTGATGAGTCGACTGAGCAGAAACTTTTGACAAAACGGCTGGGTTTCGTGAGTCGACTCATGACAATCATGAGTTGACTCAACCTGATGAGTCGACTCATGTACATGTATGAGTCGACTCACGAGCTGAAAACTGGATTCTTCGAATATGCTGCTCGTCGTCTCCTTCTACGCTTCCACTTGCGTTCCACTGTACTGTTTTACACCCATATTCTCATGCTATTATGAGAATCATCTATCATCAATCTCCCATGAGGATCGCTAAGTTCCGAAGAGAGATACACCCATATCAACTAAAAAGGATGGTAAAAATAAAATCTTTTTTAATTAGGATTAACAATCAAACAAATGAGAAGTGGGAATTTGTTTGAATTTATTATCTTATTAGTAAATGTCAAAGTGGAGGGTGAATTTTATTATGGTCACGGAAATAAAATCTATTTTTAAAGATCCTAATTGTCACTAATTGTGAGAAACTAACTAAAGGTGTGGAATTAAAAATATTAGGAAGAAGACTTATCACAAGCAAATCTCCAATTCCTCAATCTCCAATTCTTGATCTTTAATCTCCAAGTAGTTCTTTCACAAGAAACACACAAGTTAAATAACAAAAATAATAAAAAAATCCTACTTAAGCATTGTTCCCCGGCAACGGTGCCAAAAACTTGATGCGGCATAAACATGTACCAAAAATATTACAAGTGCACAACTGTGTCAAGTTATAGTATAAAAAGTTATCGATCCCACGAGAAAGGTGTTTTGTAGGAGAAAATATAAATCGGTTCTTATGTTGTGTGCATGACAAATAGGAGTGATGAGTGAATGTGATTGTGGAGAGATGGAGAGAATGAAAATGATTGTGCAAATGAATATATTTGAGAGTGGAAGTGATAAAAAAAATAAATATGATCAACAAGGCAGGAAGGAAAAATCAAGAAACAAATAAAAATCAAGAATAAAAAATAAAATTCAAGAAAGTAAAGATGATGGATTCAATTAAAGATATGAGTAATCTAAAATTAAATTCACTTCTTAGAAAATTGTGATTCCCTAGAGGGTTCTAGCCTAAAGGTAAATCAAAAAAAAAAAAACCCAAGAGGGTTCTAGCCTCAATGTGAATAGTATAAAAAATTAAAATCTAACTACAAAATAAATTATAAAATCTAAACTATAAAATAAATTACAAGAATTAAATGCAAGAAAATAAATCTAACCTATAAGCATGAAATAAATCTAAGGTAGGAGGGTTCTAGCCTCTTGACTATTTAATAAGAAAATAAAATCTAACTACAAGTATAGAAATAAATCTAAACTAATAAGCAATACAAAGAAATAAAAGAGAAAAATAAAAAAATACAAACCTCCAAATAATTCTTCATCTCTATCTTTATCATCCAACAAAGAAAAAAATATTTAAAGTGATAAAAAAATTATTTTATTAATTATAACAAAAGTTATAAATTTGGAAGGTCTTCTCAATTAAGAGTGGTCATCCTCTCCAAATGGTGTTATAAAAATTTTCACACCCCTAACCCCTTACTCTCTACCCTTATTTATAGTAAACATCAATGAATGAGAGCCTTTAGATTGAATCCTTATCCAAAACCATTAAAAATCAGCCATTGATCTGTAACTGATTTGTAGCCATCGATACCAGCATCGATGCTGGCATCGATGCCCACATGGATGCTGGCATCGATGCCCACATGGATGCTGGCATCGATGCCCACATGGATGCTAGCATCGATATCCTATCAAATTTCTACCTTCACCGATGGTTTCTTCTCGTCGAGATAGGCGATTTTATTATATTATATGTTAAATTTCGCCTTCCGGATTGAGAGATATCGTCGTTTCTTTATGGACAACTATATTGAATACATTTTTTTTCATATTTGATTTTTTTTATTTTCTTCGGCTTCTACATGCTACTCGGCTTGATTCTGGGCTTAGACTTTTTGGCTCTTGCTTGTGTTCTTCATTTAATTCATGGGTTTTTGTTGAGAAAAGAGATCTTAGGTTTTATTCTTCATTAACATATAATTAAAGATAAAAACAATTATTAGTGGTATATTTATTCATTAAAAATAGATAATAAGGGTATAAAATTATAATAAAATATGATTATCATCTACTATGTGGTTTCTGAGGAGAAATCTAACTTTAAAGAAGACTCTGAGTCTGAAGCCTCTTGGGCTAAAGATGATTATTTCTGCAGGAGTTATCTCCTTAACTGCTTGGCTGATCATTTGGCAGATGCTTACACCAACAAGTCCTTTGCAAAGAAAATCTAGAATGCTCTAGAGGAACAATACAAGGATGATGATAAGCTTTTCAAGTATCACATCATTGACAAGTTTCTGGACTTAAATTCGAAGACGACGCTGAGGTTTTGCCTCAAGTCAAAGAGCTCGAAAAGCTTGTTATGAAGCTGAAGGATGAAAGATTAATCTTTGTCAAACATTCATTTCTGGAGCAATTATCAACAAGCTTCCTCCATCTTGGATGTCATTCTCCATGGACATTCGAAGAAGGAAAAGACATGTGACTCTATCTGATTTGAAGAGGTTCATTCGGATCGAGGACGAGATTCGGACTCGCACGAAAAATGAGCTCCTAGCTAAGCAGAAGGCGTCTGCTAACATGGTGGCTGCTAACTCTGAGAAGGGTACTAGTTCTTCTTCTAAGAAAAAAGTCCTTTAACAAAAAGAAGAACCATAATCTGAAGAACCTGAATGTTCAAAAGAAAGATTTCAAGAAGAGAGGCAAATGCTTTAACTGTGGGAAGCAATAACATTTTTCCAAGGACTGCAAAGCACCAAAGAAGGGAATAGTACACAATGTTAATCAACTTGACAATTGTGTGTCTATGCTCTTCCAAGTGATAACTCCCAACAAAGTTTCTGGTTGGTGGTTATATACATGTGCTACTTGTTATGTATGCTCCAACAGAGATTTATTCTCTTCCTATGTTGCTGCCAAAGAGAACATATCAATGGCTGATCATTCTGTAGTTCCTGTTCTTAGAACTGGGGCTGTGGTGATGACTCTCTTTTTAGGGAAGACTCTTACATTGAAAGATGTGAAACATGTTCCCTCAATTGCTAAAAACTTAGTTTCTGGAAGCTTGCTGTGTGATGCAGGTATGAGGCTAGATTTCTAAGGAGAAAAAACTGTGTTATCATTTAAGAAAATATATTTTAAAAATGCATATCATACCAATGGCATGTATAAGATCAGTACTATTGTACCCAACTTAGTTGTAAATAAAGTATCCTCTTCTGCTTACTCCTCTGTATTATGGCACAATAGGATAGGACATGTAAACTATAGAAAACTATCTAGTATGGAGAAATTAGGATTACTTCCAAAATGTGGGGGGTAGCAAACCTGAGAAGTGTGAAGTCTGTGCGCAAGCTAAGCTGACAAAAAAGCCCTTTCCAAGTGTCACAAGGAGCGCCAACCTATTGATCCGATTCACTTAGATACTTGTGATTTCTAGATCTTTGTCACTCGAGGAGGCATGAAATACTTTATCACCTTCATTGATGACCACTCTCGCTTCTGTCACGTCTACCTGTTGAAATCTAAAGATGAAGCCTTTAGCAAGTTTGTCGAGTTTCGGAATCGAGTGGAGAAGCAGCTTGGACTTTAGGTGAAAAGATTCAGGAGTAACAGAGGAGGAGAGTACCGATCTAAGGAGTCGGAGGCATACTTCAAGGAGCATGGAATCATTGCTGAAACTACTGCTCCGTATTCTCCATAATCTAATGGAATTATAGAAAGGAAGAATCACACATTGACCGAGATGGTGAATTTGATGCTAATCACATCCGGTCTACCTACATGCTATTGGAGAGAGGCTTTGCTGATGGCAAACTGAATTCTGAACAGAGTACCCTATTCCAAAACTAATAGTACCCATCACCAGTTATGGTTAGGATATCCAGATCCTTTGGATAGTCTCAAAGTGTGGGGGTGTCTCGCATATATTCAAGTTCCAGATATCAGAAGGCCTAAGCTCAGACCAAAGGCAAACAGATGTGTGTTTCTTAGCTTTACTAAAGATAGTGATGCTTGTAGGTTCCTGGACCTTGGAACCAACTCCATCATTGAAGCTTGGGCTACAGAATTCTTTGAGGATAAGTTATCAAAGGTAAATGATTATTGCTCAAAGTTATAACAGAGAATGCTAGTACGTCAGATGCACCAGAGGAGCCAGTTTTGCGAGAAACTGAAAGTGTCAGTGATGAAAGAGTTACTGAACCATCTTCTAAGCGTGTCAGGAGATAAAGATTTTGGAGATGACTTTATCACCTATAATGTGAAAGGAGACCCACTGACTTTCTAAGAAGCAATGCTGTAAACCGACGCTCTCTTGTAGAAAGAAGCTATACATGATGAGATGAATTCGTTGATCCAAAATCACACGTGGGAGCTAGTGGATGTACTTGAAGGTGCTAGGCCTATTAGTTGTAAGTGGATCTTCAAGAAAAAGCTTCATCCTGATGGTACTATTGAGAAGTACAAAGTAAGACTGGTGGTGAAAGAATTCTCTTAGAGAGAAGGAATAGATTTCTTTGATATATATGCACCAGCTTATAGGATCACTACCATCAGAGTGCTTATCACATGGGCGATGATAAAAAGGTTCGTCATACATCAGATGGATGTGAAGACTACCTTTCTAAATGGATACCTCACAGAAGAGATTTACATGGAGAAATCAGAATGACTTGATGTTCAGCTGGTAAAGTTTGTAAACTTATTAAGTCTCTATATGGACTTAAGCAGACACCAAAACTCTGGCATGAGAAGTTCGATGGGGTTGTTCGTAACAATGGGTATCAAGTTAGTAAGTCTAACAAGTGCCTATACATCAAGGTCGCTAAAGGGAAGGTGGTTGTTATCTGCCTCTATGTGGATGATATGCTCATCACCGGGGGTGATTTTTGGAGATAATAATATCTACCAAGAAATTTCTATCAGCATAGTTCAACATGAAGGACCTTGAAACTGCGAACGTGATTCTTGGAATCAAAATTATATACTCTGAAGAGGATATTGGATTGTTCCAATCTTATTATGTCGAGAGCATGCTAAGGAAGTATGGTTACTACGACCTACCAAAACTGTCAGTGCCATATAATTACAACAAGAATCTTTGACCAAACGCTGGAAGACCAGTAGAGCAGCTAAGGTACTCAAAGATAATTGAAAGTCATATGTACACGATGAGCTGCACAAGGCCATATATAGCATTCGATGTAGGAATACTTAGTAGGTTCATAAGTAATCCTGGAAAACTTCATTGGGATGCTGTCCAGAGATTGATGAGATACTTAAAAGGAACTTCAGGTCTGGGCCTATTCTATAGTGGATATCCGACTATAATTAAAGGTTATTCAGATGCGAGCTGGTGCTCAGAACTAGATGAGTGCAGATCTACTGGAGGTTTAGTCTTCACTATGGGCAGAGCTACCATCTCGTAAAAATCTAAGAAGCAAACTATGATTGCACAGTCATTGATGGAATCTGAGTTCTTCACACTCTGTGTTACAGGAGATAAAGCTGAGTGGCTCAGTTGTATTCTCTGAGATCTTCCATTGATGAAATTACAAGGCGTAATTACTATCTGTTGTGATAATTAGGCGACAAGTGTTGTGGCAATGAACTCGTTGTTCAATGGAAAGAAACAAACCATTCATTTGAAGCATGGATATTTGAGAGAACTCATTTGCTAAGGACTCATCTTGGTAATTGATGTTCGGTCTTCAGAGAATGTGGATGATCCTTTGACTAAAGGTCTGAAAAAGGACACATTTGAAAGGACGTCTGCTGCAATGAGTCTCAAAATTTTGTGAGCCTTACAAATACTTGTCATGTGTTGGCCTCTTTGTTTTGATGATGTTTAACAAATAATTTATCACTAATGTTATTTGTCAAGTATTTGTGTTTTTTTATTTATTGTAGATAAACAACGAGTTAGAGGATGGATGGAATCGAGCATTCACGATCATATCCAATGGAGGTAGGTGGAATTATGGTATGAAGCCATGAAATTCAAGTTGAAGATCAAAGTTCAAGCTTCATCCGCAAATGTACCAAGATAGAGCTTTGTTGAAGATCACAAGCTTGGGTAAATTTAGTTTTAGGTTTATATTATGTGTGTTAGTACTTTAAGCTCAATCATATACACATATACACGTTTTAGTTTTGTATATATATAGTTACAATGTTACATTAAACGTTGGGCGCTTCTAGGCGTCGGACTTGGCGCCCAGTGTTTAGTCGCCTAGGCGGGCGCCTAAGCAGTTTCTAGGCGTTTTTTTCTTTCTTCATTTAAGTGGTGGTCGATGAGGTTTTGCTGAAGGTCGGAGGAGGTAGTGGTGATGTTCATATTTGGAGGTTAATGGAGTTTGGAGGATGTGTAGGCTACGGCACATAAATCACAATCAAGGCCTACAGGATGCAATCTACGTAAGCAGACAATGCTCCCCTAAACGCTTGTAAAATCTACGTGGGCAGCCTAAATACCGCCTAGGCGCTAGGCGCTAGTTAGGCGGCCTACGTACCGCCTAGGTCTAGGCGTATGTCTAAGCGGACTAGGCGGAGGTTTTTTAAAACAGTGTATAGTTATATATATACATATATGTTTTGGTTTAATAGTTTTTAAGTTTTAATATGAAACAATTGAATATAATTAAAAAACATATTTTTGTTTCATATTTATATGCATATATATGATTTTATCAATATTAATTTTATTTAGTTTAATGAAATCATATTTACTTTTGAAATGTTTGCAAAATATGCAATTTTTTTTGAAAATTTTGTTTTCTTGGTTTATGGACTTAATAACAATCATATACATATTTTATTAAGTCTATATAATCATTTTGTAATGTTTCAAAATATGGTTAAGCTAAAATGTCAAAACTCATATGTTTACATTTTTATGTCTTGGACTATTTTGCAAAATGATAATATTTTTTATTTGGGAGGTCCTTTTTGAAAACTAGTTTTTGTAGCATGTTTATTATCATTCCTACAATCATTTCCCAAAGTTTTATAATTTTTAGAATTTATTTGATATTTTTAAATAGGATTTTAAATCAGAAAAACTGTTTCACACCTGGAAGTTTCATGTATCTGTTCACGGTCGACCGCCACGGTCGACCGTCTTGAGTCCAGAGACTTAGATTGTCTTTTTTGGTGGCTCGCGATCGACCGTGGCGGTCGACCGGATTAAGTCCAGGGTGTTTTGCGCTTGACCGCCATGGTCGACCGGATGTTTTCCTGAGCCCAGAATTTGCCTCTGAGCTGCTCGCGGTCGAACGCGTGTTTTTCACGATCGACCGTCGATCGCCCAACGACTATAATTTGTACAGAATCTGATTTTTGATTCTGTGGGCTTTTTGGTCTTTTGCTTGGGATTTTTGGCTGAGGTTTTGGGTGGCTATATATACCCCCTTGCTCTCATCCTTCATATGGCGACCTAAGAGAATGTTTTAAAAGAGTTTAACAAGGGTTTAAACTTGTTTTGTGTTTGTTTAAAAGAGTGTTTAATAGTTTATTTATGAAGAGAATTTTACAAGAGTTTGAGGAGATCATCAATCTTGTTTGGGCTTCAATCTACATCCCTCCACTCTTGTTTTAGAGAAGTTTTCTTAAACTCTTTATCTAGCTTATTTATGCTTAACTTGTCTTATTTATTTTGCTAGGTTAAATTGAGTTTAGACTTGTTTTGATTTATCTCTTTGTTCACACACAGCCTATTGAGCTTATTGTATTTACATTCATAGTATAATTTGGGGTTATGGGTTTGTGACTAAGAGTTGTGCTTAATTGAGTTCTCACATTGTTTAGAGAACAATCATTTGATTTGTGAGCTTTAATTGTGAGGATTCACTTTGTAATACACTAGTACACCGAGAGGGTGTGTGTGGTCGCTTCCAAAAGGAGTGGCGTCAGTTGACAAACCTAGGGAGAGGTTATATTCGAGCACTTGAGGAAGGACACAGGCTAGAGACCAACACTTAGAGGGTGTGGAGTGTAGTTACATTGTGAGATTGTGATCGTTGATCGGTGAGCGTTGAAAACCGATATTATGTGGTGTAAACGTTATTCGGGTTAGCGTAGAAAACCCGGTTGTGATAGTGGAATTCTCCCCGGTAGTATGCAGCGGAGACGTAGGACGGAAGGTCCGAACTCCGTGATCATATTGTGTGTTTGCATTATTTATATTGCTCTATCATAATTGTATCTTTAGTTTAGATTGTTTTCTCTTGTGTTGTTTATATATCCTTGTATATATTTTACCATTAGGATATATCTCTTTATTCATATTGGATATTCTTGCTCATATCATATTGTATATCTATCTTGCAAGAATAATTCTTTAGTAAGTTTTAATTGGCATAAAATCAGATTAGATTAGCATAAGACCCTAATCACCCCCCTCTAGGGTCTAACACCATGTTCATCCAATTATTATTTCAAAGCTTACGCTACTAATAATAAAGGTAACTGGTTCAAAAGTTAAGTAAGATTTGTAAAGTTTGGTGAGTCTTACAAACACTTATCATTTTCTCAAGTTATTAGTTCAAAGCTTACACTACTAATGACAAGATAATTGATTCAAAAGTCAAGTAAAATTTACAAGTAAAATCCTATCATGTAAAGAGGTTGGCTGTTAAACCTTAATGAGTCCAAAGCATTTCGGATGCAGGATGTTGGATCTGTAATATGCCTAAAGGACTCACCGATAATCCTATCATGTAAAGAGGTTGGCTGTTAAGCCTTAATGGGTCCAAAGCATTTCGGATGTGGGGTGTTAGATAGGAAACATGTCTAAAGGACTCACCTAGAATCCTATTATGAGAGAGGATGGCTCTTAATCCTTAATGAGTTCAAAGCATTTCGGATGCGAGATGTTTGATAGGAAACATACCTAAAGAACTCATCTATGCCTGGGTAGAGATTTAGCCCTCTCATATGGTGTATTGTGAAAAGATACCTAGAGCCCTAGCAGAAACCAGGACAAGTACAGGTCATAAATGTGCAAAAGCAAAAGCAAGTGTGGTTCAAAGTAAAAATTACCACAGATGAGTTTGATCTTGTGTGATCGCTGGATTTTAGACATGTGCTGATTCAAGTCTCTGCGACACCATGCATCTATCTTCTATTCAGTTGGTCTAAGGGGGATTCAAATCCTTACGACATCTACCTTATGCACAACAATTGAAACGATGACATCATAATACAATACTAGTTTAAAAACTTGTGGGGGATTATTGGATTTTTTTGGTCAATACCACTTTCCAAAATGAGTTTTCAAACTATATATATTAACTACAAGTACTTTTCATAAATACTTAGTAGCCTAGTAGAAAGTTAATGTTTTGATGTTTCAAAAGGTCCATTGTTCGAGGCTTGCCAACGACAAGCCGAGAAGTATTTTATTTTAATTAATCCCTCATAAGTTCTAGTGAGTCGTGGGTCATGGGTTATGGGCCATAGGCCGTGGGCCGTGTACCATGGGTCATGGGCTCGTGGGCCATGGGCCATGAGCCAATGGGCCGGGGATCGAGGCTAATCAGGTTGAGATTCTAAGTGGTGTTTTGTTAGGCGCACTTTGCACTTCGTACAGAGGCATTGGGAAGGTTGCCTCGCAGGCTGCTTCGCAGCATGTGGACTAGCTACGCATTTGCACGAGGGTGTGACCCTAGCGTTCTCGATATTTGACGAGGTTCGCTCATCATATGAGGTTTGCCTATCATACAAGGTTCGCCTGTTTGACGAGGTTTGCTCATTCAACGAGGTTAGTCTGTCATACGAGGTTCGCCTTTTTGATGATGTTTGCCTGTTTGACGAGATTCGCTCGTTCGACGAGGTTCATTTGTCATACGATGTTCGCCCGTTCGATGAGGTTCATCCTACAGACGATGTTCGTCTGATTTGTTGAGACGTGACTCTCGTGTTTCGTAGCAACAGGTCCATTGATTGTCTCATATTCAGGAGTTACTGCATGCAGTAGTTACAATAGTATTTGGAGCAATTTAATACATTGATGTTATAATTTTAATTACCATTGAGAATTGTAACAGTCATATTAATTGCAAGTGATTCTTGAGCTAGCCTTAGAGGCCTATAAATAGCGATCTTGGGCAGATCATGAAGACACACACACACGCACGAACTTGGAAAACGAACGTCAGATCAAGGAGATCTTGACATTGTTGCTGTTGTTATGCTGCTGGTGCAGAAACTGTGCCCACAACAACTTGCCCTGAAACTGAAAGGTTTTAAACCGAAAGGTTTTAAACCGAAAGGTTCTGAGATCGAGGAGATCTTTGCCTTGACCGAAATGTCTTATAGATCAAGGAGATCTTAACATTAATGGGTTGGTGCACACCAGAGTACTGTACTGATGTTCCTAGAAGCAGTTTGACCTTGGGATCCTTGTACCGGATACCAAATATTGTTTTATGCACAACGTTACACAGACGCACATCAGTGAACTAAAAAAATTAAAATTACAGGCCATCTGTTTTCTCAGTTTAATTCTAAATTTAACCATAATTTCCAACACAACCACCCCTGCGTACACCCTCACCGGTTTCCACAGTACCCCTTTCTGGACCCTTTCTCATTGATTGATTAATCTTCCGTGTCTTTTCCATGCGAACAACAAATAGATACGAAGAAGAAGTTGGGTCTTCTTGCCGGAGGCCACATTGAGGGGGCAAAGGAACCAGTCACCCTAACCATTCCAAAGTAAAGAGCGAGGTTCTAGCTGAGGATATACAAAACATCGGGAGATCAACCCAACAAGCCTTTGGGAAACCAAAAAGGAGGAGAGTCTCCTCTAATAAGAAATCCCACCTAATCATATCGTATATAATAAGCTCTCTCGAGGTCTATCTTGAGGGCCATCGCTGTAGTTTTCCCTGTCATTTTTCGCATCGAGTGAATAATTCCCCTGAGCTATAAGACGTTATCTGAAGCAATGTCGCCCCGGTCGGAATAAAACTAACTGGATGATTTGATGGATATCGTTCAGGAACGGGCACAAACGAGTAGAAACTAGAAGTTTAGTTATGAGTTTATAAGCAACGGAGCACAAACTAATAGGGTTTAAGGCGGGGAGGAGGGGTCGCTTTCTGTTGTAGTGTTCCTTCCGTCTCGCCACTGCTGCAACCCCTGCTCCTCCCTCGGTCTCCGCTGTTGGTCCTTTAGCCTCGCCAACGCTGCGTTTGAGAACCCTAGAATTGAATTGCGAATTTAGAGCAGAGTTGAGGGATGAGCTTTTCTAGGGGATGAGAGTGGGGGTGTGTTGGATAGTAGGTTCCTAATATGTTTCCTAATTTGTTTTGATAATATGATTCCAAATCTATTTTGGTAACAGGTTATTAGGATTCCTAATATATTTTATTTTTTGTTTTAGAATTCTTAGTATGTTTATGATTTTAGGATTTCTATATATATGGAACAATTGGAAGAGAGAATTGAGAAGAATATTGGGGATATTTGGAGCACAGAAAATAGGTATTTTCTGAGCTATTGGTTAGGGTTTTGTTTGGAGAGAATTAGAGATTTGTTGGTGAGATTAATTGGTGAGTTTGAGAGATTTATAATCTCAGTTTGTACTCTTCTTCTCTATTAGTGAAAAATCCTATCCCCTTCTTGCCTTGTGGACGTAGGCAACTTGCCGAATCACGTTAAAATTGGTTGTTTGTGTTTGTGACATTGATTTGGTTCGTTTGGCCTTCTCTCGACGTTTGTTTGATTTGATTTCTCGTGGCATTTTGGTTTGGTTGTTTGGCTTCTGTAGCGCACAACAAGTGGTATCAGAGATCAGGCTACGTTTGGGCTATTTGAAGGAGTAGGTTATTTTGGAGGCTCGTCTAGGGCTTCGTTTAGTGATAAAGATGTGATCTTTTTGGTAAAAACTCTATCTTTTTTAGTTTTGGATCTATTCTTTATTTGTTCCGTATTTATTTTGGTGCTTTAAGAAAGATGGTCGGGAAAGAAAGAGTTGTGGAGGATACTTCCGGCATGAAGACCGTCCAAAGTTTGAATATCTACTCTACGAAGATAGATGTGGAGAAGTTTAATGGCACAAACAATTTTGGTCTTTGGAGATGTGAAGTCTTAGATGCACTCAATGTGCAAAATTTGGAAGATACTTTGGAGTTGAATGAGAAACCGGACAACATTGAGGAGAAGGTTTGGAAAAAGATGAATAGAACGGTGTATGGTTTGATTAGATATTGTTTGACTCAAGATTTAAAATATGATGTGATCAATGAGACTTCGGCTAAGAAGATTTGGGAGATCCTAAAGGGCAAGTATTTGACCAAGAGTGTAGAGAACCGCTTGCATTTGAAAAGGAGGCTTTATTGCTTCCAATTAAAGAAGAGGGCCTCCATTGGTGATCACATGAACCACTACACGAAGCTTCTTACGGATTTGACGAATGTAGATGTGATGATTGAAGATAAAAACAAGGCGTTGTTGTTATTAAGTTCCTTGCCTAACGAGGAATATGAGACCTTCATTCTTACTCTTATTAATGGGAAGGCATCTCTTTCTTATAGTGAGGTCACCGCTGCACTTGTGAATTATCAGCTTCGAAAGAAGGATAATGAGACTTCAGTTGAGCTGGTAGCAGGGGCATTAGTCGCAAGAGTAAAGAGTCCAAACCATGGTAGGAGGTCGTAGTCTAAAGGGGCATATCTTGGAGTTCGTAGGAATTAGTGTGCCTTTTTGTAAAGAGGATGGATATTAGAAAACCGAATGCCCAAAGTTGGTTGATCGAGCCAGGAAGAATAATGAAAAAGCTATTCAAGCTTTAGAGGTGAATGTTATCAAGGCTAGTGATAATAATTCAGATTCAGATTCTTCGGGCTACTCGTTATCTGAACTACCATCAGTTTGTGTTGCCGACTCTACAGAGTGGATGTTGGATTCGGATGCTTCTTACCATATTTGCCCTAGGTCTAGCTTTTAGGAGTTGGAAAGAGGGGAGGTTGTGCTCATGGGTGATGATCATGAATGTCCTATTATTGGTATCGGTACCGTTCTGATTAGGATGAGTGACAGAGTGATTCGGGAGTTGGTTGGAGTGAGGTTCATTCCTCAGTTGAAGAAGAACATCATTTCACTTGGAGTTTTAGAGGAAGCAGGCTATAGGATGACCTTGGTTGATTCACGTTTGAAGGTCACATTGGGGTCCATGATTGTGGCGAAGGGCGTCAGAAGGAATAATTTGTATTATTTGATTGGGAGCATGGTGTTTGATAGAGAGCTGACGACTTCTTTGGATTTGGCTAGAGTGTGACATTTGTTGAGGCTGAGTTATTTGATTGGTTATACCGTGCATAGTTTGTTGAAGAGTGCTTTGACTTGTAGATTGAAGTCCTTTGAGCACATTGGTATGAGCAAGAAGACCGAGGTAGAATTTGGTACTTCTATCCATCGATCGAGGAGCTTTTTAGGTGGTGTCCAGTCAGGCATTTGGGAGCCTTTCAATGAGGCATCATTGGGAGGTAATCGGTATTTGGTTTTCGTAGTTGGGGATTGTTCTAGGCATTGGTGGGTTGTAACCAGGTCCCGTTAGTGTGAAGTCCTAGAAGTCAACAACAATTAGAAGAAGTGTATTGATAAAAGGTAACTCGTCGTTCTAGCTTTGGTAGAGGTTCTTTCTTGCATTTGCGCTAAAGCTCATGGCAGTTTGAGATACTTCATTAATGTGGAGACATTAGGGCGACGAGATGAGAAGACAGTTTTGATGGGTCGTTCCTTACTGGAAGGGGATCGATGTTGGTTGTCAAGCATTGGTTTTGGTTTTGGAGCTTCGACATATTTGGGTCATCTTGGTCATAGGTTGCCGACTGTTGCATTTGGAGATTTTGGATCTGGTGGAGCTACTTCAGATTTTGGGTTGTGTCAGATATTTGGTTGCCCAGTATTTGGTCACATCGAGGATGTGAGATTTGATCCGATTGCACGTTTGGGATTCAGAGGTTCATTTGATTATCAGTTAGAAGCCTTTGATTTTATTTTGAGCAGGTATGTCACATTTGACTCTCGGTAGGTGGAGAATGTTGATCAGATCATTTGGATATCATAATGGGTGGAGGGTGATGCTACTTCACATTGGGTGGAGATTACTCCTCATACTCCAGATCATACTTCATCGTTTGGGATTCTAGCTGAGGTGATATAGTTTGGAGATCATTTGATTTGGATGCAGATGATGAGTTGGTTTTGGATTCGAGTGCAGCTGGTGGACATGTTTTGGATCAAGCTAAAAAGAAGAATTAAAGCTCCAAAAGCCCAAAGACCAAGCCCACAAGCCAATGGAAGAAAGGATCTGCGAACAACAAAAGGAGAGCACCACGCATCGATGGGCACATCGATGGGCGCATCGATGTGCTTATCGATGCGCTTATCGATAAGCTTATCGATACCCTTATCAATAGCTCCGGCAGTTTGTTACGAATCAAAGGCTAAAATTTGTTGTTTTTGGATAAGATTTCAATCCAATGGCTCTCATTCACTAATGTTTACTATAAATAGGGGTAGAGAGTGAGGGGTTAGGGTGTGAAAAATTTTATAACTCCATTTGGAGAGGAGGGTTACTCTTAATTGAGAAGACCTTCCAAATTTATAACTTTTGTTACAATTAATAAATTTTTTTTATCCACTTCAAATCTTCTTCTCTTTGTTGGATAATGATGATGGAGATGAAGAAAAGTTTGAAGGTTTGCTTTTCTTTTATTTCTCTTTTTTATTTCTTTTTAGTAATTTATTTATTATTGCTTATTAGTTAGATTTACATTCATACTTGTAGTGTAGATTTATTTTTTTGTCTTTTTATTTTTTTTGCACTTTAATTTGTAGAGTAGATTTATTTTCTTGCATTTAATTTTTGTAATTTATTTTGTAGTTTAGATTTTAATTCTTTGTAGTCTTTTTATTTTTTTTGCACTTTAATTTGTAGAGTAGATTTATTTTCTTGCATTTAATTTTTGTAATTTATTTTGTAGTTTAGATTTTAATTCTTTGTAGTTAGATTTATTTCTTTTCATAGTTTAGATTTTTCTTTTCTTTTTATTTTTGTAATTAGTTATTTTTCTTCTTGTTTTTATTTCTTAAGATAAGATATGAAATTAATTCTTATAGTAATCTTAGAATTGTATGAAACTAGTCTAATTTCCTTTATATTGTATGAATTATTCTCTTACACTTAAAATGATCAAGTTTAGGATAATCAACTAGAAAACTAATTGATAGAAGAAGAATTTGATAATCTATGCTTATCTTAAATGGTTTGATAGGTTATACTTATGAATTCTAGGATTAATATCTTGTTGTTATTCTTATCATGATTTTTTTATTTTGACTTAGATGATAATTTGGTAGGTTATATTTTTCTTAAATGGTTTGATAGTCTATACTTAATAAATCTAAATTAAAATATGACAAAAAGAGAATAGTTTGTATTTAATAATTGAGATTAGCTAGTAGATTCAATTCTAGATTTCTCATATCTTTAATTGAACCCTCTATCTTTTATTTTCTTGATTTTTTTCTCTTTCTTATTCTATTCTTTGATTCTTACTTCTCTTCTCTAAAATTCAATTATTGTTACTTGCATATATTCACAACAATCACTCTCACTCATCATAACTCTCACACTTATTCTTTAATTTTTTTTGTCATATACACAATATAAGAACCGATTCTAGTAATCTATTAAAATCACTTTTCTCATGGGATTGATAAATTTTTATACTATAACTTGATCAATTATGCACTTGCAATTTTGGTACATAATTATGCACCATCAAGTTTTTAGCGCCGTTGCTGGGGAAGGTGCTAAGGGATTTTATTATTTTGGTTCTTTAACTTGTGTGTTTTCTTGTGAAGGAACCGCTTGGAGCTTAAAAATCTTGGATTGAAGATCAAGAACTTGGAGAATTGTTTTTAGGTAACTCTTCTTTCTAGCGTTTTTAATTCCATCCTTTTTAGTTAGCTTCACAATTAGAAACAATTAGGATTTAAAAAAAAGATTTTATTTTTGTTGACCCTAATAAAATTCACCTTTCACTTGGACATTAACTAACAAGATAATAAATTCAAACAAGAGCTCTCTTCTCACATTTGATTGTTGTTGACCATAATTAAAAAAAAGATTTTTCCCATCCTTTTTAGTTGCTTTTAATTTCTAGGGTTGTATTTCATATAGTTAGTAGGAATTCACCAAAGTGATTGTAGCACTTGATTTGGTACATACTTAAAACATTCTTAAGGGCAAAACTCCATAATCAAGATAAGGTAAGGGATTTCATCACCCTTTCCTTAGCCCACAAATCACTAATTCCTCACTTCACAAACCTAAGCCTTCTAAAACTCATTAGACGTTGGCCCCTAAGGACTCGAGCTCAATAAGAAATAAGAAATCCTTAAGTGAACAGGTTCAAGTTTTCTTGGATTAGTTGGTGTCTAAGGCAAGGTTTAGGGGTTGCGTAAAGCGCTCCGTAAGGAACGAGGTACTTAATTGATCTTTGATCACCCTCTAGTACTATCCTTACCTGGCTAACTACCCGAGTAAAACTTTAATCTTTTCACTTTAGGAGTTTTTGGTTAGGAGCTGGTCTAGTTGAGTTAGGCTAAACCCTAGAATTAGAGTGATTGAAAAGTGATTGTTTTGATTTATTTTAGTTAGGATTTTTCTTTATCCTTTTCTTCTCATAAAAAAACTAATTTTCTTTCTTTCTTAAAAAAAATTATTATAAAAAAAGAAGTTGTTTTGGTGTATGCAAACGTGGGTTAGGGATAATTCTCATCGTTTAATTCGTGTTGAACCAATCCAAGAAATGGCAAATCAACCGGTTCTCTAGGATATGTGTTACCCCACCAGAAATGCAATTCCATCTTGCATAAGGCTCCCCGAAGCAAATGGAGCAAATTTCGAGCTTAGACCGCATTACATAACCATGCTTCCCAAATTCCTTGGAAATGAAACAGAAGATGCATATATTTTTATCTCGGAATGTGAGGAAGTGTGTATTATGATTAAAATGAGAGAATTAACTGAAGATGCGATTAAGCTCAGATTTATTCCATTTGCTCTTAAGGACAAAGCTAAAAAATGGCTGTACAGCTTACCGACAAATCCCATCTCAACTTGGGATGAATTTGTCATTGTTTTTCTCAAGAAAATTTTCCCTATTCATAAAATGGTAAAGCTTAGGAACAGTATTCAAAACTTTAAAATTATCCCAGGAGAGATATTTTGGAAATATTTTGACCGATTTAAAGATCTTCTGATCCAATGTCCTCATCATGGTCTTGAGAAATGGTGATTATGCCAAGTCATATATTAAGGATTGGGCTATTCTTCAAAAACATCTTTAGAATCGATGTGTCAGGGAGATTTTATGAGGAAAAACTTCAATGAAACTTGGGAATTCCTAAAGATTCTATCCAAGAAAACAATGCAGTAGGAACACTGTGATGACAGGGTTTCATCAGTTCCCCAATCTAAGTCTAGTGGTCTTTTCCTGGAGTCAAACATTCCTTCTGAAGCGAAGATGACGACAATTCTGCGGAGGTTAGAAACCTTAGAAATTAAGGAACGAGCTCCAGCTCAAATCAATCATGTTTCTGCCCTGGGATGTCATAATTGTCAGTCCCCTACCCACGTTTCAGAGGAATTCCCTCTCCTAGGAAACAACAATGCATTAGAACAGATAAACGTTGCATTCCAGCGTCCTAGAAATGATCCATTTTCTCCAACCTACAATCCAGGTTAGAGAAATCATCCCAACTTTGCATGGAATCAAAGAAATTCTCTCGGAAATCAAAACTTCATTCCCGCGTCGAACCTACAATTCCCTAGGGGAAATACACTTCCATTCAACGCACTAAACAATTTCCAACAAGCTAACCCAGTTTTTCCAACCCAACATCCTCATCCTCACCAGCCTACAAATCCTTCAAATTTTGATCATGACAAATGTTTGAGTGTCTTAGAAAAGGGTTTAGAAGCTATGATCAAAGCTTTTACACAAACTACCAACATGTTAACCCAGTCATTTATCACTCTAAATTCCTTTATGCAAACAACCGGCCAAGTGCTCAACTCGAACACTCAAGCCATAGCCCGGTTAGAAACCCAACTTGGGCAACTAGCTACTGCCGTGAGCGAAAGAGAGAAAGGAAAATTTCCAAGTCAACCTGTTGCAAACCCTAAAGACAATGGATGCAGTTCATCCCAACCAGCCCATGTGAATACAGTTCACACTTTGAGATCAGGAAAACAGATAGACAACAAAGTTAGAATGCCACCGGATCAAACCCCTTCTCCCATCCAACGCATTCCTTCCGATGACCAAAATGCTGAACATGAGATTGAGCCTGATCTAGATAGGTATAGGCCTGTTGCCCCCTTTCCAGATAGACTCAAACCTAGGAAAAACTCCCCACAGGTTGAGAAAATCGTAGAAACATTTAAACAGGTCAAGATCAACATCCCTCTCCTAGGTGCAATCGAACAAATCTCCTCTTATGTAAAGTTCTTGAAGGACTTATGCACTAAGAAAAGAACCACCAATGTCCCTAAGAAAGCCTTCTTAGCTGCCAATCTCAATGAAATTTTTTTAAAACCCATGCCGTTAAAATATAAGGATCCTGGTTGTCTCACAATTCCATGCGTCATAGGTAACACTCACATTGATAAGGCACTTCTAGACTTGGGAGCCAGTGTCAACCTCCTTCCTTATTCATTATATCAACAGCTAGGTGTAGGAGAACTTAAACCGATAAGATGCACTCTACAATTAGCTGATAGATCCGTGAAAATTCCCAAAGGAGAGGTAGAGGATGTTCTGATCAAGGTTGGAGAGTTTATTTTTCACATTGATTTTATTGTCTTGGAAACGCAACCCGTTTCCAATCTCAAAAGTCAAATCCCCGTCATTCTAGGAAGACCGTTCTTAGCCATCTCAAATGCTTTGATCAATTGTAGAACCGGTCAAATAAAACTATCTTTTGGGAATATGACTGTTGACCTTAATATCTTCAACTTAGGAAGGCAGCCTAGTGATCCATCTGATCAACCCATGGAAGTGAATTTTATTCAGGGACTATCTAGTGAACAACAAGAGGGAGAGTGTGAGTCAGATTCAAGTGCATCTGGCTTAATGTTTGTGGAACCTTCTGATGACGAACTAGAGTTAGATCCGCTGGTCAATCATGTTTCTACTGTTGGCTGGCAATGAGAACCTTTGGAAATAGAACCCTGAGTCCAGCTTCGCCCATCTGTGGAGGAACCCCCTAAGTTAGAGCTCAAACCTCTACCTGAAAATCTAGAGTATGCCTACTTAGGGGAAAACGAGTCTTTACTAGTTATCATTTCTTCTGACTTGACTACCAGTCAAAAGGAAGCTCTCTTAGATGTTTTAAGAGAGAATAGGGAAGCCATTAGATGGACCATGGCTGATATCAAAGGGATTAGTCCAACCATTGTTCAATATCGAATCCATTTGATAGATGATGCCAAACCTACTAGAAATCCTCAACGTCGGTTAAACCCAGTGATGAAAGAAGCTGTTAGGAAAGACATTCTGAAATATCTCGATCATGGGATTATTTATCCCATTTTTGATTGTTCATGGGTGAGTTCGATCCAAGTTGTTCCAAAGAAATCTGGGATCACCGTGATCCAAAATGAGGCTAATGAGCTGATTCTCGCTCGGATCCAAACTGGATGGCGAGTTTATATTGACTACCGAAAACTCAACTTAGCCACTCGGAAAGATCACTTTCCTCTTCCATTCATTGACCAAATGTTAGAACGTTTAGCAGGACATGAGTTCTATTGTTTTCTGGATAGATATTTAGGTTACAATCAAATCCCTATCGCTACCGAAGATCAGGAGAAAACCACCTTCACTTGCCCGTATGGAACATTCACATATCGACGCATGCCTTTTGGCCTGTGTAACGCACCAACCATATTCTAACGCTGCATGATCAGTATTTTTTTTGACATGGTAGAGAGATTCCTCGAAATTTTCATGGACGACTTTTCCATTTTTGGTGACACATTTTCCTAATGTTTGCATCATCTTAAACTGGTCCTAGAACGGTGTAGGGAGAAAAATCTGACTCTCAATTGGGAGAAATGTTATTTCATGGTTAAACAAGGCATTCTCTTAGGACATGTAGTTTCCAATAGGGGAATCGAAGTGGACAAAGCTAAGATAGATCTCATTTCCAATCTCCCTCCTCCCAAAACTGTCAAAGATATCAGATCGTTTCTTGGTCATGCTGGTTTTTACCGACGTTTCATCAAGGATTTTAGCAAAATTGCTAGACCCTTGACCAATCTCTTAGCTAAGGATACATCATTTGTATTCTCTCCTGAATGCCTCAAAGCTTTCGAATTTTTGAAAAAAGAGTTGACCACAGCTTCTATCATTCATGCACCGGACTGGACCTTACTCTTCGAACTGATGTGTGATGCATCCAATTCTATGATTGGTGCTGTATTAGGACAACGATTTGATTGAAAATCACATGTGATCTACTATGCCAGTAGGACTCTGAATAATGCTCAGCAAAATTACTCTATCACAGAAAAAGAGATTTTAGCTGTAGTCTTTGCCTTAGAAAAATTCAGGTCCTACCTTATCGGTTCCTTAACCAAAGTTTTCACAGATCATGCCGTACTAAAATATCTTTTGACCAAAAAGGATGCTAAAGCACGACTCATTAGATGGATTCTCCTACTTCAAGAGTTTGACATTCAAATTCTTGACAGAAGAGGAACAGAGAACCCCATAGTAGATCACCTCTCTCGACTCCCGAATGCACCAACATTAACCGTTCCGATCAATGAGCATTTCTCTAATGAACAACTCCTACAAATCTAATCTGTTCCATGGTTCGCTGACATTGTGAACTACATAGTCATGAACCAGATCCTTTTTCATTGGTCCAAACAGGATAGATCCTGTTTTTTCTCCCAAGTAAAATACTTTTACTGGGATGATCCATATCTATTCAAATACTATCCTGATCAGATCTTTAGGAGGTGTGTTCTACTGAAGAAACTAGGAGTGTTCTATCCTTTTGTCATGAGCAAGCATGTGGGAGCCACTTTGGCCCAAGAAAAACAGCTAAAAAAATTCTTCAACGTGGGTTATATTGGCCCACTCTTTTTAAGGATTCATACGAGTTTTGCAAAACCTGTAACCGCTGTCAGCTTTTAGGAAAAGTCACTAGAAGAAATATGATGCCCTTACAACCCATCTTATCTGTTGAACTTTTTGATCTGTGGGGTATCGATTTCATGGGACAATTTCCAAATTCCTTTGGAAATGTTTACATTCTAGTAGCCGTTGAATACATGTCAAAATGGGTTGAGACGGTAGCTTGCAAAACTAATGACAACAAGATCGTTGTCAAGTTTTTGAAAGAGAACAATTTTGCACGGTTTGGAGTACCCCGAGCGATCATCAGTGACAACGGTACACATTTCTGTAACCGTTCTTTTGAGGCTTTGATGAGGAAATATTAAATCACACACAAATTATCAACCCCTTATCACCCCCAAACCAGTGGACAAGTAGAGGTCACAAACAGGCAGATCAAACATATCTTAGAAAAAATAGCTAATCATAACAGAAAAGATTGATCTGTAAAATTATGTGATGCCCTGTGGGCATATAGAACAGCTTTCAAGGCCAATTTGGGGATGTCACCATACAGACTGGTGTTTGGGAAAGCTTGCCACCTACCAGTAGAGTTGGAGCATCGAGCAATGTGGGCGATAAAACAGTTAAATTTTGACTCAGACTCGGCAGATAAGAACAGATTGCTCCAAATAAATGAGTTGGAAGAAATTCGAAATGATGCATATATAAACTCAAAAATTTACAAAGAGAAAACCAAGATTTTTCATGACAAATCAATTTTACGAAAAAATTTCTCTCTAGGACAGAAAGTTTTATTGTACAATTCAAAATTGTATCTTTTTCCTGGAAAATTAAGATCAAGATGGACAAGTTTATTTTTTGTCAAACAAGTTTTTTCGCATGGGGCTGTCGAGATAGAAAATCCTAAAAATGGTAACATTTTTAAAATAAATGGTCAACGTCTAAAACTATTTTTAGAATTTTCTACGCTCGGAGAGGAAGAGGTGTTGATTCTTCATGAACCTCATTATTTGTAAAAAAAATTTTAAAAATTTTAAAAAAAATGAAAAAAATAATTACAATTTTTTCTCTTATTTGATTTCTTCATCCTCATACTAACAGTAATTGCAGATCCTTATCATCATTGTTCTAGGTCGACCGAACAAATGTAAATTCTTTAATTCTTATCTGCTTTACTTTGTGCATCAGTGAATTTACATTGAGGACAATGCAAAATTTAGGTGTGGGGTGGGAAGTACATATTTTCCTCTTTATTTTATCCTTTTGTTGCATTTTTGACATAATTTTTGTTTAAAATAATAATAATAATAATAATAATAATAATAATAATAAAATACAAAAATATTGTCACTTGCCAAATTAATCAAGTTAAGTAATAATTGATCTAAGTGATAAATTTTAAATTTTTTAATTCCTAGTTAGTGATATACTCAAGTTCACCTTTTATGATAACTTCAAATAAAATTCTTAAGAAATGATTTTTCAAGTAGTATACTTTTCTCAAGCCTTAACTTAGACTTTTAATTAAAAATAATAAAAATTTTACATGATTAACTTAGAGTTGAAAATATTTTTTTAGGTTATCTTGATTTAAACATTTTTTTAGACTTTATATATACATACACACACATATATATTAAAAAAACTAACCTTATAAAAGAAGAGTGCAAAAAATGGGCACAAAAAACTCTTGAATTCAAGGTGATTCTATCTTATAAAGCCTAAGTTGACTGAGTAATTAAGCCCAAGGAGTATCTCTATACTTAATGACCTAAGCCCAATTGGGTTAAGATTCATTGGCCCAAAACTCATTAAATGGTCACTTAGAAAGCCCGTTAAAATAGAAAACAATCACCAAGAATTAGAGAGTGAA
>BQKN01066796.1:281213-296458 GCA_022839385.1 Asparagus kiusianus
AATAATTTTTGATCAAGAGACTTGAAAGTTATTTAAAACAAAGAGTTAGCATGTTCTTTTCAAAACTTTTAAATTAAATCTCTAAGATTTGACTTGGTTCTGTATTGCTATAATGAAAAAGATTTTCTAAGAGATTTACATTGGAGTTATATATAAAAATATTTTCTTGAATATTAACTAGCTTCAATTAGAATATCTAAATATTTTAAAGAAAATTAGTTATTCACTGACTTCTTTAACTTGGCAAGTTGACCGAATTTTATGGGTATATTCATTGCAAACCCTCACGAGACTACAACTCGTCCACTAGAGTAACCTAGGGGTTTATAGGCTTATTATATGAGCTAAATACAACCACGATTCCTGCGAAAGTGAGTTAGTTTTTTTTTCTCTATCTTTGCTAGAGGACTAGCAAAAGTTTAAGTGTGTGGGTATTTGATAATAACATTTTATTATAATTTTATACCCTTATTATCTATTTTATATGAATAAATATGACACTAATAATTGTTTTTATCTTTAAATGCAGGTTAATGAAGAACAAATCTTAAAAAATCCCATCTCTCAACAAAGGCCTTTGAGTAAATGAAGAAATAAAGCAAAAGAGAAATCAAGAAGCCCATTAGAAAATCCAATTGCCAAATTATCCAAAAGCTCAAGCTAAAAAGAAGAATTAAAGCTCCAAAAGCCCAAAGACCAAGCCCATAAGCTAATGGAAGAAAGGATCTGCGGACAACAAAAGGAGAGCACCACGCATCGATGGGTACATCGATGGGCACATCGATGGGCGCATCGATTTTAGATTTCTCATATCTTTAATTGAACCATCTATCTTTTATTTTCTTGATTTTTTTTCTTTCTTATTCTATTCTTTGATTCTTACTTCTCTTCTCTAAAATTCAATTTATTGTTACTTGCATATATTCACAACAATCACTCTCACTCATCATAACTCTCATACTTATTCTTTAATTTTTTTTTGTCACGCACACAACATACGAACCAATTCTAATAATCTATTAAAATCATTTTCCTCGTGAGATCGATAACTTTTTATACTATAACTTGATCAATTGTGCACTTGTAATTTTGGTATATAATTATGCCACATCATATAGTACCAAAAAAATTGATAACAAAAAAAAATTGCACTTCTTTTTTGAAGGATTCCACATTCCTGTACATAGGTCGATTAGAAGGATTTGGAGCTGGGATTATCTCGTGCACGACCAGTTGAGGCTTCTTGCATTAGCTTATTCATAGTTTTAGCAAAAAATGGTTGTATAATTTAAACATGTATGCATTTCACTACTCAGGCCCCTGTGTACATAACCTTTTTGTAGCTCTCTGTCTGTCACCACGTACTGGCGTAATGCTGATTTATGTTTTTGGCATGTTTCTCCCTTGGAGTGGAGGGTGCTTGCTACTGTAGGTAAAATTGTGAAACTCTTTAAACCTCAATGCTTAGTTGTACAAGTTTGTTTCACTAACTCATTAGTTTTGCTTCTCTTGTCACACCTTTACTTTCTCCTATGATCGTTTGTTTGTTTCTAACTTTTGGTTTTTTTTTTAAATTCGTAATTTCAGTACGTTGTGGAATTGATCAACAACTGTATGTTTGACATAATTTTTACCAAGTCCTGCATGGGTCCCCTTTACTTTTATTATTTTAGGAAGTATCTCTATGCATAATTGTTGTAGAACATACAGAGGCAAAGTATAATTTCTGATATATAAAACCTTATAGATGAAGTAGTTATTGCATAAGACTTATTTAGTTAATTCCGTCATCAATGATGTACCTGTGAATTTACAGTGAATTAGCCAACATATCCAACAAATTTCGCGATGAACTGGAGACATCTGCTTATAAAGAACATATTTTTTGATGGATACTTGCAGTTGAAAGCAAGGCTTATTATAGTGACTTAACTGTTATCTGAAAGAGGACAGGCTTCTCATGTATAGACTCTGGCATTTTGAAAAAGACCTACAAATAGTAGCGCTGCAACATGCGGACCGGGGGCAGTTCAGGTTATTACGTTTCAACGGTTTCATGTCTCATGGCGTTATTGAAATCCGAAGTGGATTTTTAATAGGATACTTATTGATTCTCAATGATTATACACAATATGCAGGTTGTTGCTGTTGGCGTCACCATGCACGTGGTTAGTTGACTGGACTGAGCGTCGACTCTTCCTTAATAGTGAGTTTTAGAGCAAAAAATTCTTACACTGTCCACGTTATATAATTATGACAACTAGCAAAGAATAAGGGTGTTTTCTTATGCAGATTTCGAGGGCTGGCATGACTCTTCGCCTTCTTGTTGTTGCCATTGCGTTTTATTTGAGGGTTTGCTTCATGCCATTTTGGGAAAATTTGAACTTTCGAAAAATCAATATTTGAATTTTGTGAATGCACTTTTGTCTCTTTATACTTTCGTTTCGTTCGTATAGAGCTATATTAGATGATTCTAGATTCTACTTTTTACTAAGTATCATCTCATTGGTTGGACTTCTGGCAAGTTCAAGTAAAAGAAAATGATTCATGGATGTGGAAATGTTGATAATCTTCTAAATGCTGTTGCTGGATGTTGTGCCAATGGTTCAATTAGTATTTCTTCAGTTTACAGAAAGATAAATCAACAAGCTCCTCCTACTGTACTGTCTGAAACTATTTGGGGAGGATGGCATTATCCTAAACACTCTTTCATATTGTGGTTAGCTTCTCTTTCCAGGCTGTTAACACAGAATAGACTATGAGAAATGAGATTATTAAGTACCAGCCAGTGTGTTCTATGCTCCAACCAGACGGAAACCTGTGAGCACCTTTATTTCGAATGCCAATACTCTACAACTGTTTGGAATAAGATCATGGATTGGCTAGGCTACAGATGGAAAACTTGCAAGTGGAATCAATTAACAGCATGGTATGGTAATCTAAAAGGGATTGGTTTTAAGAAAAAAATGAAGAGGATGGGTTTGATATGGCAGGAGAGGAACCTCAGAATATTTCAGCACAAAGCTAGAGACCCTGAAAAGCTTTTTCGTGTAGTGAAGATTACAATTTTTGCAAAAATTTTGAATAACATCCCAAATCATGTTAGGGACTATATAAAGAGCTTATAGCTTGCTCAGTCTGGGTTTCATTACCAGACTTCTTGATGTCAAAGAGTGACATTGATGTACTATAAATCTTTCATACTTGGTATAATGAATACAATTTTTCATTGACCAAAAAAAACTTATTCTACTTTTTTGTATAACTATGTGCTCGTTGATCGATTTACATGCTTTTAGGTTTATGTCATTTCTTTCTCTCTTGGGATTGGAGATCATCATGTCTTAATTATGTAAATGCTACTTTTCTTAGTTTTCTTTATGTAATGTATATTGTGACTGGATACATATTTTTAGACATTTGTGGACTTTTGGTTCATCTTAGACATGTTTGGACTTGAATGCATTTATTTTTTCATGTGTATTGTATTATGTATCCTATTTATAATTTTATTGCTTTGTGGATGGATATGTGATGTGATTTATATATTACATGTGATTGTTAGGTATGGATATGTATGAATGTTGAATATATAATGTAGTTTGATTGTTGGAGATGATGTGATATATCAATATTCAGGATTTATATATGTATTTCTGAACAGGAAGCGAACTGATTCATGCAACATTTTTTTGTGCATTAAAAAAATATTAGTGATGGATTACCCCGTCAGCAATGCTCATTGATGATGAATTTTCATATGTCGTTAATGATTCCTGTCGCCATTAAACCCCATTGCCAATGCCCAATGGCAATGGTATTCCTTTTCACCAATATGCATTGAAATACGGTGATGAGAAGATACTCGTCACCAATGCCCATTGGTGACAGATTTTGTGGCATTGGTGGTGGATTGACTCGTCATGAATACCATATTTCCTACTAGTCTTTGCACATGCTTTTTAAGTGGCAGCTTAAAGTTTTTTTAATTACAGTTTTCCTATACCAAACTTGAAGTGATTTTCGTAATAATTACCTATCTTTTTTAAATAAAAAATTTAGATCTCTCCCACATTTTTTTAATACCTAAAACAAAAAATTCTTATCCACATGTAGATGACAAATAAAACTCTAATAATTGAAGAATATCTTTTATGCATATAGATATGACAAGGCGCTTCCACGTAGAAAAAACTAGTTATTACCGTGCTATGCATGGGATTGAATCAATATTCTTGTGTGCATATTAGACTTTTGGGTAAAGAGAAATAAAAATAAGATTTTTTGGAAAGAAAAAATGAATGATTTATAGAAAATTGGAAGACGAAGAATAGAGATTTCCTAGATGTGGAGGAAAAAATGATTATCACTTATTAAATGTTAGAGCCCTTAGAATTTGCTAAGCGGCAAAAACATATAACTAGGTTTTTACTTTATTAATATATTGATAAACCCTAAATAAAGAAGAAAAATTAATCTAATGTGTAGATAAAAATAACGAAAATTTCCCATAAAGAAATAAGTGATAGAAATAGTGAATAAATCTTTACACACATAAATGATGCGATTAAAACCTATGCTTATATACCCTCTTTATCTTTCTCTTTCTCTGCCCGCTCTAACCCTAGCGACCACGTTGACTACTCCCGTTGGTGCCGACCCTATTGCGGCAACACCATCCTTTTTAGCGACCTTTATAAGTTTTTTCTGTTGATTATTTAATTATGGTTAGATTAGTCATCAACTTAACATAGTTGTCTATCGTTTTACCCTCAATTATTCCCTTCCAAAATAATAAAATTATGTATTTCTCTCTTAAAGAAAATGGGCTTTTGGACAAGAATGTGACCATTGTAGTACTGACAAATTCAAAATTTTGTTCTAGTGGTGTCCCCATATAACTTACTAGTGTTCATCCTAATTCTTAAAGTGCTATAAGTAGCAGAGCAAATAAAAGCAAACTATTCAATAGTGTCATGTGATATAACTTAACACTATGTAGCTCCACCACTACTTGTTGGAGGAGGTAGTTCGAGTTTTGATTTTTTTTGAAAAGGCAGGTAAGGTAACATAACCAGTCAAGTCCTCAACAATAACCTGTCTCAAAAATTGGTAGGCAAAATCTACAAGCGCATAGACTCGTTGTAGCTATCAAGGTCGATCCTACAAGGACTAGGGTTAATTACCAAATCTCACGTTATTCGACTAGCTAAACTAATGAGTAAATCAGAAGAGATGAAAATTAAAAGAAATAAAATAATAACTAATCAGGTGGAATTCAATATAATGAAGAGCCAGTATTATAGTAACTTACTAGTGTTCAATCCTAATTCTTAAAGTGCTATAAGTAGCCGAGCAAATAAAAGCAAACTATTCAATAGTGTCATGTGATATAACTTAACACTATGTAGCTCCGCCACTACTTATGGGAGGAGGTAGTTCGAGTTTTGATTTTTTTTTGAAAAGACAGGTAGGGTAACCTAGCCAGCCAAGTCCTCAACAACACTCTGTCTCAAAAACAAAGGGACAAAAATAGACCAAAAACAAGAGGACAAACAGTCAACCGACTTAGCTAGGGAATGATCAACATTATTACCAATGCGTCTTACATAAGAAACTTTAGAGCAGCTAGTAATACTCAGACCAGCGTGAACTTCATCTGTAATAGGAGCCAAGGAAGCAAAATGATAAGGAGACAACCTTTAGAGAGTCAATTTCCACCACTGAAATCCTTAAGTTCATACGCCGAACAAAGCGAATGCCTTCCACGACAGTCAACAGCTCCGCATGATCCACAGGCATAGGACCCTTGATCCCCATAGAGTAACAACCAATCACATGTCCATGGTGATCCCGAATAACACCTCCCAAACAAACAATATCTCCTTCCATAGGAACATCAGCATCTGTGTTGAGCTTCAGTAAACCAGGAGCAGGGGGATACCAAGCAGAAGGCCATTTGGAAGGGGTGACAATATCACGGGAGAGACCTCTAACTCTATCCTCTTCCTCCGCAAAATAGAGAATCCGAGTCATCAAGACCGAGGCCTCTCTAACACCGCCACCATAAGAGCGTATATTCCTTTCCCCCCATATAAACCACATGGTTGTGAAAGCCAAAGCTAGAGAGTCCCCAGGGCAAACAGAGGTGAGAGAAAAGGAAATCACCACAAAGACGTGTCTCGAAAACCATTAATCACTTCCCAAAAATCAAAGAACTCCCACACTAAACGAGCAAAGGAGCAGACGTTGAAGATATGAAGGACGGTCTCAAAGGCAGCAGAGCAAAGGCGGCAACTAGGGGGCACAGAGATCCCCCTGCGAGATAAACCAGCTGAAGTGGGGAGACCATCATAGAACAGACGCCAAAGGAACACTCTAATCTTCGGTGGGATCTCTGCATGCCAGATCAAGGACCACCACCTCGAGTTTTGTTTTTAAGCATGTTTGGACCTTGACAAAGGAAAGGGTATAGTTTAAAATACATATCAAAGCGTTAAGTTTAATGGAATATTCTTCCCAATCCACACAGCAATTTACTGTAGGCCTAATTTGCAGCAAGCTATATGAATTGAGGGACTAAATAGCACTATCAATGATTTGATGGCTCTAATTTAGTAAGGGACCAAAACCCAATTTATTTGAAGAAAATTTACTAGTTTGGCAGATTAAAAATCATCAATGTAATTAATATTGAACTTCGTAATTCTATTGAGATCAAGACAAGAGAAGTCAATGTAGTTAATATTTCAAGAAAATTAAATTAAGGCCTAAAATTGAAATATCCCAAAAGGAGAGCGTCCATCACTAAGGGCTTGTTTGGATTGAGGGGAATAAGGATGAATGGAAGTTAGGGGAACCATTCATCTCCATTCACCTTGTTTGGGAACATTTAGGAGGTGAAATTATTTACCCTAGTTCTCATTGGTTCACCCGCTAATAGTATAAAATTTGTTACCCCAAATTGGGGTGTAACCAAGGGGAAGAGAACCTCATTCCCTTCTCTTCCCTTCCATTCTCTCACCTAGTTTCCCTTAACTTTTCTTCACCCCTACAAATCCAAACAGGCTCTAAGACTATAAGTCTAGAAGGTATGTACGTAAATTTAATGGAGGGTGTATATGCTAAATACCGATTTCTATACCTTCCACTGTAAGTTGAAAACTTTCCACACGATTTCGCAAACCGAGCTCTCAAATGGCCGTCTACCTCGTTCATTCAACCTTCTATTGGATTTTTGTCGTGTATAATTTTCCAAAATTGTCCTCATTGTCTACGTGTCACTCTGCATTCGACTCTCTCTCGCCTTTATACCTCTCTCTCTCTCTCTCTATCCGGTTCCATTCACCGTCCGTCTCTCTTGCTCCTCTCCCCTTAGGTAAAGAATGGTGAGATTTCTATCATCTTTTTCATCTTAATCTCCCCCAAATCTCATCTTTTTAATGCCCAGTACCTTTGATTTTTGGTTGCTTTGTTAGATAGTTTACATTGCTACGTTTTGGCCATTTTCAGTATATTTTCTGATCTTTTTTGGATAGTTTTTGGTTATATTAAAAGGTCAGTTTAGGTGTCTGTCTCTGATCTCAGTTTAAATAAGTAATAAAGATGAAAATTGATTATTTTCTGATCATCTATTTTGTTACTGTGATCAGTTGTTGAAGTCTCGTGCATCGTATGTGAAAGAATTTATGCTATTCTATTGATTATGGATGTATTAGTGATGTTTAGATAAATTGTATGTAGATCATCTCGGTAATCTCAGTATTTGGTAATCTTTTATGAGGGTTTATCTGTGACATGTTTGCATGCTTTAATTCGTTAAGATCCTTTGAAAGAAGGAATCAGTTTACTATAAAATGGCATTTTAAATGTTAAGGCGTATACCTAGAATATATCATGTAATTTATTGTGTCGTTCAATGGGTAATTCAGAGCTAAACTCAACAGATCCTTCGATATTATTTGGGATATTGTATAAACTGATCTGATTGATGTACGGTATTTTTAGGCATTACGTGGACTAAATTTGTCGTGGAGCATAAAAATTATGATGTAAACTTATCGACTTTCAAATGTCGTATCTTCAATAAACACGTGATCCTTTTAGCACGTTTTCTTTTTTCAAAGTGTATAGAAAATCTTGATCTGATAAGTTGATCTTTATGGACGTGGAACATGCACGAATATAGTTTGGACACGTGTAACTTCATAGTTTGTCGATATTGATATTTTTTTGAAGCAATGAAAAGTGGAAATTATCAAAGTTCACTCTATTTTAGGGTCGTGCCATTTGCGATCTCTTTGAATTTGCAGATATCATGGAGTTATTTTCGTCCGGAGGGTATTGTTTCTTTTAGGTTTTTAATGTTTTTATCTAATTTTTTAAGAGGATGACAATTTCACAAGGAAAATGGGTGAATAATTCAGGGAATCTTTATGTTAGTAGTTGATGGGTAAATTTTGAATTGTGATTTTGGTGAATACGAACTAGAGGTGTTGAAAATAATTTTATAAGAGAAAGAGCTCTTTCTCATCATATTTCCATTTTTTGAAATATGATGGACTATATATCCTGTTAGTTCACTCTTTTAATATGGGTAATAGACTCTAGGTTCAATTAGGAAACAAGAAAAGCAATTTAGAGATAACTATATTCTATATATGTCTGGCAGGACTTAGTTATATGTTTTAACATGTATAGAAGTAGTCTTGGTATAATATTTATACTAGTATGCGATGCCTGCATAACAAAAAGATGTGACAGCATTTTTGGAATGATCTTTACGAAAGTAGTAGCATTTATATTGATTCTCAAATGCTAGGAATTTTAGTTATGTTTTTCAAGTATGAATACATTTTGTTTGGTTTTTTGAAGCATGAGGGTGTTTTTGGTATTTTTGAAAAACTGACACACAAATAAAAAAGGTGTCTTTCTTGAATATATAGTATAGATATAACATTAATTAACTAATACGAAGAATTAAGTAATGACGGATGCCCCAAAATTAGCTCTAATCATGCAAAATAATGTCATTCTATTTCTTGCTATCAGTTTGTACTATTGCCACTGACACCTAAGAAATCCTTTGAAGATTTTGAATAGCCGAGAAACTCTTGAAGTACTTCTTTTGGTGCTTTCATGGATGTACAAAGTGAAAGAAATTGGTAAAATGTAGTTTGTTTCATGTTTTAGAATATTCTCTCGGTACTTTCCTGGATGTAAAAAGTGAACGAGGATGAAACATTAATTTGGGGAGTAGTCACAGAGTTGAAGGTGATGATTAATTGATGCAGTATGTCAGTATGTTTTTAATAATATGATGTTTCCTTATGTCTAGCAAAACTATTATTTATTTAGGCATCTTATTTGTCTTGCCTTTATGTCTTGGCTGCACGAGCATAACAAAGGTAAGCTTCATTATGTTTTGTTGGAAGGATTGTTCTTGCAAATATTGGCCGTTTTTGGTGTCATCATAGTTCCTCATTATTTTTTTAGGGAACATTTTTATTTCATTTAGGGGAATTTGATATTGTGCATGACTTGCCATGGCAAGAATTGTGCAGAAGCAGATTGTGAAAGAAAACATACAAAAGGGCATGGCAAGAATTGTTGTCAATAAGGTGTTCAATTAGACACGTCTTTGCAATCATAGGTGTCCATATTGTCAAGCTAGTCATTCAAGGTTTGATCATTTGGCTGGACAACACATACTAGATTGACATGATCTGAAGATGAACTAATTAAGTTTATTAAAAAAAAATGGTGTATTCTCTTTTAAGGAGTTAAAGAGTGCCACCAACATTCTACGAGCTAGTATGCCTTGTAACATGACAAGGTATTGCACCGCATTGACACTTATTTAGAGGTGCTGAATATACATTAGACACATAATATGTGTTTGGAAAAAACGAATATGAGGTGACAACCTATTTTACTAAATGAGCTATCAAGAGATATGGTAGTGGTGATACCCATTCTGCTAGTCACATTGAACAGATGGAAGTCACGAGCCCTACCTCTTGGTAGCTCATTGTACTAAATGAGGTGGCGACTCAAGCACAATATCACCTATGCGTGTGTGTGTGTGTGTGTTGAGCGTGAGCATGTGCACATGGATGTGTGCAATCATTTCCCAAGCAATCTTGTTAGTATCAATCCTTCTTATAAATATTCTCTATTTTCTAAGTAGATATTGTAACTGTGAAGTTTAAGTACCCAAATGATGCGGGCATCGATATCTTAGCTAGCTTTTGTCATTAGTTCTCTTTTGATGTTTTTTCTCCTGATATGAAGTAGGATATAAGATACTTCGTTTTCATGTACTTGCCTTTTTTTCTCCCTTATTCTGCCGTCACACTGATGCCCCAGCTACATGATGTCTGTAGTAGTTCCCTATTTTGGTTAGTTTTCTTTTTTCCTTTATGAATTATGAGTTTTTCATGCAATTTATCTGGTCTTTTCAAACATACTAGTGGAGATACTTGCAATTTAATGGTACTAACATGTGTTGCTTAGTGATCGCTATTTACTTCCCTTCTATGTTTCTCATCCTTACTGATTTTTTCCCTCAGTTTTTCTCGAAATATTTGCATATGGAATCTGGAACTGATTCTCTGATCCATTTATTATAGAATAGAATCCCCATGGATCAGTATGGCCAGCCTGCAATGGTGCTCTCCTTTGCCGAACAACTCCAGGCAATGCAGCTTTTCCTTGAATGAACCAGATATCAATAAGTTTTTAATTAATGCTTTACATCTCTGCAAATTATAAGTTTGGCCCTGAAAAGAACTTCTTCGTTGGACCAATGTGAATCACAGTCTAATTTCTTATGTATAATTTCTTTGAAGTTAACAACATCTGCCTCTTGAGAAGCTATTTACGTGATAAATGAAGCTTATTTATCGGTAATTTAATGGATTACTCAAAATGGATTCTCAACCTAGTTCGAAACACTGGCCACATTTATCTTTTTCTGTTGAGAAATAAATTGAAGGAGGCACAACTGTTAGAGTCAGAACTTACCTTTTCTCTTACTTCCTGATAAGCATTACCCATGTTCCCCTTCCTCATATACAGTAAAAGATTTTGAAGTTATTCCCTTTGCATTTTCTTTTAGATTTCTACTTAATAAAGAATGTGAGGTTTCTATCTTTCCAAGTGCATCCTACCTATTCTGAAATATGAATATTGTTTTAAAAAGATGTTTTTCATTTTTATAATCATTTTCCAATCAATCATGGATCAGTCCTCTTATGCATATTCTCTCTTTTCTGAGTACATATGGTTGTAAATTATGAACTTTTAGTACCCAGATCATGCTGTCATCAATATATTCTCTTTTGTCGCTATTAACTCTTTTGATGTTTTCTGATATGAAGTAGGATATAAGATCTTTCATTTTCCTGTACTTGCCTATTTTTGTTTTCCTATTCGGCAGTCACATTATTATGCCAACTGCGTTATGTCAGTGTTAACTAGTTTCCTATATTTGGTTTGGGGCCCCCCCCCCCCCCTCTGAATTATGAGTTTTAAACACACTAGTGAAAACACCAGCCTTTACTTAGTACTAACAGGTGTTACTTAGCGATAGCTATTCGCTTTCCTTCTATTATTTCTCCAAAAATTTGAATAATGCCTTCTTAGGAATTTGAAACTGATTCTTTGCTCCATTTATTTTAGTACAAAATCCCCATGGAACAGTACTATGGCCAGCCTGCAAAGGTGCTCTCCCTCGCCGAGCAGCAGCAGGAGATGCAGCTGCATGCATTCTGGACAAAGCAGATGGTTGAGATAGAGCAGCTCAAAGAATTCAAGAACTACAGCCTCCCACTCGCCAGGATCAAGAAAATTATGAAAGCTGACGTAGACGTCAACATGATTGCAAGTATGTAATGCCTACAGCTGTATTTGTTTAAAAACTTTGAACACGGATATTGGTCAAATATTTATTTATCAAATAGTATAATGTATTTATCTGATTAGGGTTTAATTGCTCTTTATACCCTAAAGTTCAAATTTGCCCAAATGATACCCAAGTTTATAAGCTGTGCTTAACCCTTTTAACTTAACAGAGAGGGCAATACCCATTTTCTTGTTAGTAGTAGTAGTAATATTATTATTTGCAATTCAGGGTTTTCTTTCCAATTTTTTTGCAAAGCCCCCTTAGTCAAACGATTTATAGTTTTTGCTAAAATATTGATAAATATCACTTTTTGCAGGGCTTCCTTTTCATAGAAACCACCTCTGAAATAGGGTCATCTTATAGAAATCACCTTTGATTGTCAATTTATACATAAACCGCATTTATACAATTTTTTGTTGCAATTAACCACATGTACTCACTTTTTTAGGTCAAGTGTTTTTGGTTTTGCTGTAATAATTAGTTGTCAAATACCATGTATATGAGAGAGATGATCCTTAATGGAGTTAGCTGGGATCAATTACCCACAAAAATTAACCGTAACATAAGCTCAGGTGGTTAATTGCAATTAAAAAACCATTTAAAGTTAGTTTACATATAAATTGAATGTCGAAGGTGGTTTCTATAGAATGACCCTATTTAAAGGTGGTTTCACAAAAAACCCTATTTTTTCAACTTAATATGTTGAATTTATGGTATTTATTTGAGCATATATATGGGGGGAAAATCTTTATAGCAAAGAGTGGGTTCCCACAACAAATGCTTCCTGCAATACAACATTTGCTACACTTCTTTTTGTCGCAAACCAAACAAAGCCTTAAATTTTATCTCCCCAACCAAATTTAAACAAATAATTTGCCAAATAATAGTGGAATTATGTGATTGATTCTTTGATCAATTGTAGGTGAGGTCCCTGTTGTGTTCGCTCGAGCGACCGAGATGTTCATACTGGAGCTAACAATTAGGGCATGGAACGTTGCTGCAGGACACAAGCGCCGTACTATGCTGAGGAACGACATCGCTGTAGCCATCGCGAAGACCGACATCTTCGACTTTTTAGTTGATATCGCACCTGTTGAAAATACCAAGACCAAGGAGGTTAATGAGCCTGAATCAGTTCCCTACCGCCCTTTCCCTCCTCAGCCTGAGAACCCAGCAGCAGGGATGGTTATAGTGTCGATGATGGAAAAACCGGTGGACAATTTTCAGTGGGGGAATGATAATGGTTTCGACTTTGGGGATGGTTCCAAGAATAATGGTGAGTGAGAAGAAAGTTTATGGTTTTATGCGTGTATGTTTTATTGAAGTTAAGTTGTTGGGCTTATGGGGTTTGAGTGGGAAGGAGAGAAGTTTGTCTACCAGTGCTCTTTATAGAAGTGAGACATTGTTATAAGGTAAGGGGAGTTTTGTGTTTTGTGTTGAATGTCCAGTGCTGTAACTTGAAGTTGCTAAGTTATAGTAAAAAGTTTAGTAAGTACATTAGCGTATTATAGTCTTTAATGGATATTTGTTTGATAGAGAAGGTTGACTTTGCTATTCTGCTGACAAGGGAACTCTATTTTCAAAGAGCTTCCGAGCTTGTATGTTCTAGTTACATGGGTTAATTGTGGATGGACACCCTCTGTAGTTCTGTTGTTGCAGAAAGACCTCAGGTGAATTTTTTTGACTCTTTTCGCCTCTGGTCTATTTGTCGGAAGAACAATATTATCTTTCTCTGAGGGAAAAAGAGCAAAAAAAAAAAAAAAACAATAGAATAGTTACATAAAAGTGAGATAGAGGTTTAGCAAGCAATGGAAGAGTAGGAGGCTGAAGAGTAGAAGCTTTGATTTTGCTTCAGCTATCAGCTAATGAGCCGAAGTTTATGAAAAGTTGAAGAGAATGCATTGTTCTTTTGTTTCAGCTTCACATCATGTGACTTGTAAAGCTTAAAAAGAACTTTGCTTTGTCTTCAACTTGTAAGCATTAAAATGAATTTTGCTTTGAGTTTTTGATTGTGATATGAAGGGTTAAAATTTTTGTTGCTCCTTTATCTGATAATTATAAGGAAAAGAAAAGGGAATGGAATTGACATGGATTTTTGAGGTTTTCTTTATTATTAGTATTATTATTATTACTATTATTGTGATATGAAGGGTTTTTTTTCTTTTTTCTTTTTTTTTGGTTCTTAAAGAGGAAATGATAATGTTTTATAATCGTGCAACTATATATAATATATATTGATGGCTGCTATCAAACAGTGAAATGAAAGAAGTGATTAAGTTAACGGAGGTCCTCTAACCCTCTGAATGTCTAGTTCTGGAGTAGGTTATTCTTCCATGCACAAGTAGCAAATCGTAAGAGGGCGAGGTTTGGTTCCCCGGTTGTTTCTCCGACGATCAAGTCAGTGATTTTCTTGAATGGAGAAGTAAATGAACTGCAATAGTTCTTAAGCATAGTGGGTAGAGGTAAAGATCTTACCTTATTATTAAAAATAGTACCCTTATTTATAGCGGTGGTAGAAAGGTACAATGGTAACTTTAGCTGAGTATGGGATGACGGCCATGTCAGCCTCTGCTTTACAGGTGCCGGCCAACGAGTGGAAGAGAGATGACTTCGGTATTTAATGTGAAATGCTTGGGGGTGTGCGGTGCGACGTGGTTAGATGTGTCATAAAGACTATTGAGGGCAGAGGAATAATGACGCTCATAATGCATTTAATGATATTTATTGCGAGGTGATTGATTGCCAGTGTGCGGGAGGGGGCTCGAGGCTTGAGGTATTTTGTTGCCTATCTACTCCTCCAGTGGTCGAGAAGTACCGCCCTTTAAGTCATCTTCGCAAGATGTGGGCTGAATGGCCTGCTGGTAGGTCGATCGGGGAGTCGACCCAGCTAGGGGTCGACATGCAATGCCATTTGAGCAGCCCTCGCGTGATGTCGGCCGAAAGGCCGATCGAGTATGTCGATCAGGGAGTCTATCTAGCCAGGGGTCGACATGTAATGCCATTTGAGTCGCCCTCGTGAGATGTCGACGTGTCAAGTCGTCCGAGCTGGGTCTTTGGTTATTTTGAAGTATTGAACTGATTAGGCATAATGTGGGACACTTGTTCGCTCTTGATTGGAGATTACTTTTCAACAATAAAATAACTTACAACATATAATTGTCATAGAGGGTCTATATGTAAAATTGTACAATATATATATATATAGGGAAAAGTGAATCTAAGGTGACACCCTAGGCTCCCACCTAAGGACGCGGCCTAAAATCACATTATTTCCTAATTTTTTTTGCGATCCGTCCGTTGAACTTAATCTACACGTTCTTAAACCCAAACACACCAATTT
>BQKN01066796.1:311458-322539 GCA_022839385.1 Asparagus kiusianus
ATTGAAGAACCCATCGATCCTTGGAGAGATTTGGATATTTGGCGGGTACCCATTTGTCGGAATCGCATCCTCTCCCAAACGAGGGCTTCAATTTGCGTTTCCGAGTCCGGAGGAGTCTTGGGTAAGATCTCTTCACAATCCCCTTATTTTCTTGCAAAGATCATACATTTATGTTTGCAATAGATAAGGGTTTATGGATGAAATACTCACTTGGGGGTTTTATTGCAAAAACAACCGAAATTATGGGGGGTTTATTGCAAAACCGAAACTATAGGGGCTTATTTGCAAAATAGGGCTGAAATCTCGTGGGGGTCTTTGTGCAAACATGAATGGGACTGAAATTTTGTTGGGTTTTGATTCATACTCAAAAATGTGGGGTGCTTTATGCAATGGGATCAAGGAATTGTTTGGAGGGGTTTATTTGCAAAATAGCCCATATAATTTTCTGGGGTCTAATTTGCAAAATAACCACGAATTTGGGGCTGAAATTCAGAGAATGTTGACCCCAAACCCTTGATCGAACTTTTGGTAAAGGCACGTGGATGCAAAATCAAAAGTTCGCGGAGGGGCTTTTATGTAAAATTGACCAAATTCTGCAAAAGGACTTATTTGCAAAATTTGATCAGATTTATAGGGTACCGGGACGTTAGATGATCAAGTATAACGACCACGCCCCGAGTCACACGTGTCCTTGACCTGAATTTGGCCTTGAGCACGGGGGGTATTTTGGGTATTTCGCCAAAATTTATCGCGAAACGACGATTATCGTTTTGCGTGCACGAAATTCGTAGGTTTAATTAGACTTTAACTGTAAAATCCTATTTGTTTATAGGATTTCAAGTCTAAGTGCTTAATTTCCCCTTTTTTGATATTTCGTGTATTATATGTTGTACCTGATGTACTGCTTTTCACTGCAGATTTGTGATGTCTTCCCGTCGTGCTCGGCTTTCCAGGAGTCGCTCCCACTCGCAGCACAGCGAGGAGGAGGCTCCCGCTGTATCTTCTTCAGCGGCTTCTTTTTACGGGGGTGAGAATTTTATACTTTCTGTATCCCGGATTGACCTCTCGCGGGTTATGAAGGAAGAACCGATACCCCTCGTGCGGGGGTTAAGGTCTGTATCCCGGATTGACCTCTCGCGGATCATGAAGGAAGAACCGATACCCCTCGCGCGGGGGTTAAGGTCTGTATCCCAGATTGACCTCTCGCGGGTCATGAAGGAAGAACCGATACCCCTCGCGCGGGGGTTAAGGTTTCAGACTTGTTTTGCTTTAGCCAATTCAAGTCTTCGGATATATCGGGGCGATCTCGTGTCGTCTTACACCTTACAGGTCGGTATATATTATCACGGTATCTACGTGATGATACGTACCGTCCTCTTGGTGTAGGACGCTCGAAATCGTCACTCCGGTTATCCCGCGAGTAATCTTATGACATGAATTTTCTGATTCCATCTTCATGCTCTGTTGCAGTCGATTTTCCCGGGGGTAGTCTCCCTTACCATGCTCCTACCGGTTGCAGCAGGGAAGTGTTCTCTTCAGCTTCCGCTAGGCAGATCATCAATCCCCTTCCACAGTTTGGCCATGATCGTTCAGACGAATTCTGTCGTCTGATAAAGGAGGGAGGGCGTCACTGTTTACGCCAACTTATCACCGATGCTTCCCTCACCGCAGATGCTACTTCTACTGAGGCTTTAAAGAAGCCAGATTTCCTATTCGGGGATCGCACCGAGGATCCTGCCGTGCTGACTCTTGCTGAGGAGCATTGGCTAACCCTTGACGAGGGAGCTCTTTTATATATTCCTTCCATTCCTCGCCAGTGTTCTTTTACTCTCTTAGAGAAACAGGCTGTGGGGCGACAGATGTCCTGGTCTCTTACCAATGCTGTTGTCCACATCCAGTGCGGATACATTTCTCATCATAAGAGTCCCGGTTCTCTGGGGTATCAATCCATTTGCGGTCTTCGCCCCGGGATCATGGGTCTCGACACCGCACCTCCAGGCGAGGTGTCGGCGGCTGCTCTTACCGTGAAGAACCGTCTAGCTCAGCTTGGAAGACAGCTACCTCCACTGGATTACCGATGCTACGGTTGGGCTTCTTCGCCGGGCAAGGGGTGGTGGACCCGTATGACCGGCTATGTTCTGGGAAGGTGGGAGAGGGATCTGAAAGATAGTGGGTTATATGCGCCCATACGAGCTACCATGTACGGGATCCCAGTCAGTTGCCGCCACTTTTTGGCACTGTTAGAGACATACATGCCTGATAGCAACACTTTCCTCACAAGCGGCGGGGAACTAGGGCTGGCTCTTCATGAGATGCACCAGATTTCGGGCCTTCCGTGTATCCTTCGACAACCGCAGCAACTCGTATAGAGTTATCCTGGCCGGGATGTTGGCCAATTGCGCCATAATGTCGAAATGGGGCTGAGAGCTTGCATTCCCCGGTTTGTCTCGTCCAATTGGATTATTGAATCGAGACGGCCTTGGGTTCTGAGCTTCTTGACGTACGGGCTCTTTTCCCTTATCCTTCTGTGGGATTCTCTCCGTCGCCACTGTAGGTGTTGGGGGAATTGCTGAAATTCCCAACTCTGCAAGCATCTTGGAAGGTGGGGTTTTGGTACCCAACTGCTCAGTAGCATCCGGATAATTGAAGTGATATTCGTTCCCGCTCCGAGTTGCAAAGGCTTCTTGCTCATCCTCAGAAAGTGGGAAGGTTGGAATTTTGTCATCATCCACCCCCGGTATAGCAGAGACATCGTAGCACGATTTGCCCTTCCTCTTCGATTTCTTCTTGTTCTTTGTGGAAGAGGTCCCGGCCCACTGTTTATCTGCGATCAAGTCCGGATGAACCCACAAGATTTTGCCATTTGGGGCTGTGTGTGGCACAAGCCCTTTCTGGCGCTGCTGGTGTGGATCATCGTTCACTGTCTTCACCGCCGCTTTGATCACCGACTCGTGTTGGAACCAACTCGTGGGAACAGATCCGAAGCTAATAGACACGGTATTTGCACCCACCTTCTTCTCCTTGGGCTGTTTCATGGTGATGACCCCAACATCGATCAGGGCCTGAATCTTGTCCTTGAGAGCGTAGCACACCTTGGTAGGATGGTGCACTGCTCGGTGGAATGCGCAGTATTTCGGATCGTTGACCCTCTTGGCATCTTCTTGATCCTGAATCGGCGGCAACTTGATCTTGTTGTTCTCGACCAAGTACTTGAAGATACCGGGGATTTCATCCTCTTTGAACGAGTAAACCTTTGGGAACCTCGGCTCCCCAACCTTTTGCTTCTGGGGCTGCTGTTGCCACCTGGGTTGTTGAGGCGCCCTCTGTTGCTGCTGTTGCGGCTGCTGGGGCTGTTGAGGCTGTTGCGGCTGTGCTTGCACCTCAAAGACCTGATTTGCGACCACTGCATTTGCATGCGCCTTCCCTTTACCCTTGGGGGTAAAATTTGGTTGCGGGGCATTATTGGGTATTTGCCCCCTCTCTGCCTTCTTCCTCTTGAGGAATCGTTCAGCTCGCTCTCCACGCATCTTCAAATCCTTCCAGGTTTTAGATGGCGCCATTCCCATGGCTTCAAGGATGTCGAGCGTAAGGTTGTTGTGGCAAGTCTCAAGGATGAAGTCCTCGCTGACCGGATCCCTGCAATTCATAGCTTTGTTCCGGAATCTTTTCACGAAGTTTTCAACCGTCTCGCCGTTCTTTTGTTTTTCATCGAACAGCGTGCCGATTGAAACTTCGGTGTCATCATCAAAGAAGTTTGTTAGGAACATGTCCTCCATGTCATCCCAGCCGTTGATGCTCCCAGGCTTGAGACGGCGGTACCAATCGAAGGCAGCTCCGCGAAGAGTGCCAACGAATGACCGCACCATGAGGGGCTCATTTCCGGAAATGATTCCTAAATGAGACTTGAAGTAGATTAAATGCTGGGTAGGGGAACCCTTCCCATCAAACGGCGTAAAGTTAATCAGATTGAACTTTGCCGGATATGGGATCGATTCCCACTCCCTTGGATATGGGCAGGGTATACCGGATCTTTTTACCTCCTGAGCATTCATCAACGCATTGATCTTGCTCTCTAGGTCTTTCATCTTCCTGTCCTCACTCGTCTCGGTCTTCGAGTGGCTTCTGGGAGAGGGGGCGTGGTCCTCTTTTGCATTATCCTCTGTGGGACCACCCCCAGTGCTGGTGTTGACAGGAGGGATGTTGGCATTATCCGCTTCCCGCTCATGCTCCTCTGGATTGCGTTGGCTCGGTTCTCCTTGGTGAACCGTCATCGCCGCGATCTGTTGGTCGTGCATCTCCCTCATTCGCTGCATGGCCATCTCCATTTCAAATTTGAAGCTCTCCTTTTGCTTGGCCAGGGCTTCTTCAAGTATCTTCGACATTTGCTCGGCGCTGATCATGAGCGATTCATAAGGTTAGCCTGCACTTGAAGCCGTGTCATCGGATGCGATGGCGGAGCACGTATCAGAATCAGCATCGGATTCCTCTTCTTCTAGGGAAAGTCCCTTATGTACTCTTGGGTAATTGTTTCGTTTGATGGTTCCCGACCGCAACCATGTCATGCATCGGGATGCCTCGGCAAGCTGCTCCAAGTTGAGACGTGGTGTTGATCCCCCTCTGCCGGTCATGTTGACTGACACTTTCGAGTATTCATCCTCTCGGCGGAGCGGTTTCTTCTTGTGGAAACGCTTCGGCTTGGAGAGTCTCTCGAATACCGAGATTCTTGTTGGGGTCTGAGCACAGCAACACTCGGACAGCACTGCCTTGATAATGTTGGCACACGGGCAGTGGGACTCCTGCATGTACCTCTTTCGAGATTTTTCCACACCCCCAGCCCTGTAGTACAGCTCATCAGCTTGATAGCTGGAGCAACCTACGGAGTGCTGGTGGATGTCCCTCGGTATAACACGCTCATCCTCAGACGAGTGTGTTTCCCTTTGGGAATGCAAAAATTGGTTAGATTTTTCAAGAGTGGCCCGTTCAATTTTACGCTTTTGGGAGCGTAGAAATCGAACGGGCTCTTTCAGTTCGGCTCGCAATTCAGTGCGGCCGGTGATAGGGGCTTTCCCTTTGTCAATATTCTTGGGGGGATTGATTCCACCCCCAGTCTGGATTTTAGTTTGGGGACCTTTCAATGGTCCCAGCCTTTCTTTGACGGGTATTCTGCCTCGGTTCTCCGGTAAGGGACCGAGGTGACTCGTCAAAGGAACCTGGGATCTTGAATGATCCCCTTTTTTACCTGGCCCTGTTGAGGGTGCCGGTACGGGAGGAGTAGGCTCTGATTTGGTTGAACTCTGGGCGATAATCTTGCCCTTCTTGGTTTGAGGTGTTGGGTTTGCCTTGGGCACCCACACCGATTTGCTTGTAGACGGTGTTTTGACCACCGTTCCTTGCTGCATCTCCTCTGCCTTCTTTAGGAGGAGCCGGGCGTGTGCAAGTAGAGCGCGGCGCTTCTTGATTCGCTCCTCGAGCGTGGAGCGGTTTCTTTTGACGCGGATCCACTCGTTTGCTTCTGATTTGGAGGGGAGGTTGATTACCTGCCGCTGCTCTTGTCGCTGCCTCGACTTCAAGTTCTCTGCATAGCGCACTCCATCCTTTGACTCCTTGGCCTTGGCGAGCTGTTGAGCGAGACGTTGGCGACGTCTTTGAAGCGCTCTCTTTGATGGAGTTGGAGCAGCATCACCTATCGCCTTTGTGGCGGTTGTGAGGGCCGGATCTACAGCCTTAACCACGCTGATCGACGCGGGGCCGTTGCGTGGTACAGGCGTAGTGGCAGCGATGGCGGAGTCTCGGATTGAGGAGTTGGAGATCCCGCGAGCCCTTTTGGGAGATGAGTTCTTTCTACGCCGTTGCGGAGAGGCGGATCTGGAGGAGGAGGAGGAGAGGTACTCTTCGAACTTCTTCTGATCGAATTCGTATTCGATCTCTTCATTCACCCGGATCTTGAAGGCCGGTTGCGTCACTCCGATCTCGGCAGCGAGGTCGGCGGCTCCCACTGTGGTCGCCAGCTTGTTTCCGGTAAAAGTTGCTGTTTTCATTGCTGTTCTCTTTTTTTTGAGATCTGTTACAACTTTGAGCGTTACAACAGAGTTTAAATGAAAACAAAAGATTACAACTTAAACGAAAATAAACACGAGAGCCCGGTTTGGTACGGTCTCGCTTGCGTGGGTTGTTGGCCTGTGACGGGGACGTCGATGTCCGTGGACCGCCGACTCTTCAAGATCCTTGCCGGTAAAATCCGGCAGAGTTTCGTCTATCCGCGTAGGATATAGAAACAGAACCTCGTCGATCCGCGCAAGATCTAGAGGTTATAAGCGTATATCTCGGCTAAAACGAGATAATAGCTCTTCTTAGTGTCACCGCTAAGGAGCAACACTAAGGATCAGAGGGGGGGGTGAATGAACCTTGATGAAGAATTCTGACTCCTCAATCCAGCAGGGCTTCGCCGCTTCCAAACTCCGGAATTTCAGATCTCGAGGATAATCCCAAGACCGGAAATTCTTCTCCCAAAGCTAAATCAGAGCCAAATCAAGAGCCCTTGTAAATTGAGGGCTAAGGGGGCTATTTATAGCCATAAGAGAGCATATAGGGGTCTTATGGACACCCCATGTGGGGTGTCTCGAGCCAGCCGAGACTCGCTTGGGTGTCCCCGGTTCAGCCCGGGGCCCTGCCGTTGTCCTGCCGTTGTCCCGTCGTTGACTCGCCGTTGACTTTTCGTCCGAACTCGGATTTGAGTGATTTCGGATGCGTTGGAATCGTGACGGCGATCTCTGTAGGCCCCGATGGTTGGATTATCTGTGGGGTGATCGGGGCACAGCGGGCGTTGGTCCGATTGTGGTGATGGCGGGGTTTTCGGTCAACCCGTATCTTCGTGATTCTGACATTCTGTCGGCTCACGTAATCCGTTGGTTTGCTTCAGTCGCTCACCGGCGTCATTTGAGCTCTTGTGAACCGGGTAGTGACGTTCGATCGTCGCTCGTTGACACCGAGCTATGTTCGGGGACCTATCGGCAATTTTTGATGCCTACACGTCTACCAAACCACTATGGGTCCGAAACTGCTGACGAGGATTCCCGATGTAGAGCTGATCATAGCCAAACTGGCGAGCAAATCGGCAAGGTAGATATGGCTCTATGAAGCACTGATCCCTCACCCGGAAGATCAGATAGCCGGGCCTAATGTTCACTAGCCAGTTGAAGCAGCCGATGTCTAAGTGAGTCCGGCACTCTCTCGTCTTCTCATCATCTATCAAGCACTCGCCGTATCGGCCGGAGAACTGCGGAAAACAAGTGGAGAATGCCCAACACTTGTGGACCTGCAGTTGCTGTCTGACGTTAGAGAATCCGCGGCCCTCCCACCTGCCATTCTCAAGCAACTGTAGCAGGGGAACAGAGTGGTCGATGGTGTTCGGCACTGACATCATGTCTGAACGGTGAAGGACGAACCAAGCCATCAAATAAGCATATGGAAGCTCCACCTTTAGAGTGGGAATCTGACCTGGCGAATCGGTTTCCTTCCGTGTGAAGGCACTGGAAAGCTGTCGAAGTCCTCGATGAATGTTAGTCACCATCGCCGGAAGAAGTGAAAGATCTTTCTTATAGGCAAGCTGAACTGCTGGGTAAAGTACCTCCAGTGGCAAGGCGTCGCAAGACTGATATGAAACCACACACTTCTTCAACCAGATAGCAAGAAAGCCGGCAAGAAGAGTCATCGGTCGGATCGGGGCGGTCGCATGCCATAAGAATGACCTGAACTTGGTCCCTACGGAGAAACCACCCTCAGGACTGCTAGCGGTATAAGAATGAGAGTCGGTCTTCTTCATTAGATTATTCACCTCTGAGGGAGTGAGTGTGGCTAACTCACAAATATCCTCGCCGGAGCTGCTCTCCAGATTCCTGAACAGATAATTGGCAAACTGCCTCAGACTCACACATACCTTGGTTCTCTTTGCTAAAGGCTCAGACTACACCAAAGCAATGTGATAATGACAAGTGAGGTCCCATAGGGTCTCATAACGGTCGGGCATGCGATCCTTCAGCTGGCTTAACTCATGATTAGAGGGAAAGTACTCCTGGTATAGCATCTGTCCCATGGGCAATCCAGAAATCCTGTGCATCTCATGAAGAGCCAAGCCCAACTCCCCTTGCCGGGTCAGAAAAGTGTTCGAGTCTAGATTATATAGCTCGAACAAAGCACAAAAATGCCTCAAACTGATCGGCAAGCCATACATGGTGGCACGGATAGCTGCATATAAGCCACAAGCGTGCAACTCTTCGCCCCATCGGCTCAAGACATATGTCGTCATACGGGTCCACCAAGACTTGTCCGAAGAGTGGACCCAACCATAAAACCTGTGACGCGTCGCGGGCATCTCACGTCCTAGAGCAGCAAGACGGTTCCTCAAAGTAGAAGCGATGGCGAGGAGCTCGTTACGTGGTGGCGCATCTAGTCCCACTACTTCGGGATGCAATCCAGTGATGTGACTCCTGCTCGAGCCAGGAGCTGCCTGATGGGTGATGTAGCCACAATGGACACTCTCATGATCTTCCGACAAGTGCCACGACATCTCCCGTGTCACAGCCTGACGCCTGAGCTCAGTCAACGAACGATGACGAGGAATCTCCGGCAAGTACATGAATCTGCTGCCAATCTTATGGAGCCACTGCTCGGCATCAATGAATACGGCATCTGGATCGTCGACAGAATCGCCAAACAAGGAATCGCTCTTCCGAAGAGGCTGGGTAGAGCTGGCGTCCTTCACGAAAGGCGCATCTGTAATCAGCTGGCGAAGAGTTCGATGCCCACCTTCCTTCACCACTTGGGTAACCTCAGTAGATGTGCCCGAAACAAACTGAGGAGTAGCTGGAATAGGAGAAGGATCGTCGGAAATCGAGTAATACTCACCACGACGCCCATATACTGCGTGGGACGAGAATGAGCCAGAAGGATACCCCACTGCAAAATAGACAATCAAACACTAGTTAGTCTCGATTATAAAAGGAAATTGAACTCATCTTACAAATAGCTAAGATAGAGTCATTGCCTTATAAAGGGTGAGACGATTTGGCCACATTGTGCAATCACAAAACAGGGTATGTCGACAACATATCCCTGCCTTATAAAGCGTAATGTAGCGTCAAATCGCCCCCTTTAATTTTGAGATATAGTTTTGACCAAGCAAAACATATCTTTAAAGCGTCGATCCTCGCCAAGGAGAATCGAGGCTCTTCCTGATTGCCTCGCCAAGGAGAACAACATGGGGTAAAATGGACCAATTTACAAATTTTCAAGAAAAGAGGGGTTAATTTGCAAAATTTCCAAATATGCCAAAAGCGTCGATCCTCACCAAGGAGAATCAAGGCTCTTCCCGATTGCCTCGCCAAGGAGAACAACGTGGGGTAAAATAGGACCAATTTGTAAATTTACAAGAAAATAGGGACTAATTTGTAAATTTCCAAATACTGCCAAAAATAGCTCACCAGCATAGGAGGGAGGCGCGTCATCAGCCGGCATAACAGGGGAACGACCTCTCGTAGCGCGCGACATGACAAGCTGCAAAATAATTTAAAAGAGGTCAGATCTAGAAAAAAGACCACTTTTTTATCAGATCTACCCCCTTGAAAGATTAACTCGAGGCATCAAATCACACCTTCAACCCTCACATGCGATCCCACAAGTACATAAATTAAATTGAGCATGAAAAAGATCAAAATTGTGGAGGATTTACCTGAAGAAAGGCTCGAGATCCAATAAAGATGGGATCTTTTAGGAAACTTTCACCACGTGCTCGAGGGGCCTGAGAGAAATTCTAAAAAATGGTTTTTCGAGGGATTTTTCAGTCCGAGATCAAAAGGAAGCCTAGATCTGGGACAACTATCAAAGTTTCGAGGAGAAAAGACGCTCGAGGGAAGAGAAAATCAAAAAAGAGGGTTGAGGGGGGGCCGGCCCTAGAGAGGAGAAGAGGAAAAGGAGAAAAAGAAAAAATGGACCCCTTTTTATAAGGTAAACCAAGTTGAACCGAACCGGACCAAGTTGAACCGAACCGGACCAGTCCAAATCAGTTCAAAAGAGACTGAATTAAGCGTCGAAACGACTTCAAATCAACTGAGGGTCTCATCCTTGGTTTATGTCTGTCTCTCCCACACATTCGGAAGGAACGGAAGAAATTTTTTTCGAGTCAAATTACTGCCTTTTTTGGCTCATTTTCAAGCCGGTTCAGCTCATTTTGAGCACGGAAATACTCCAATAAGGTATACGAGTATAAACTATTCCCTATTTTTATTGAGAAGTTCCTGGAGAATATTTTTCTATTCTTAAGGATAACTCAATAACACGACGCCGGACAACGCGTCACAAATGAAGACTCAACGCCAACAATCGAGGGTTAGTTGTACGTCGAACCAATGAGCACGAGCTAAAAGATTGGAAAATCAGGAATCGACTTCAAAGTTCAAATTCCAACAACGGTCAGACAATAAATGCAGCACCGGAATCCTTACAAGCATTCGATAAAGCACCGAATAGCCTGAAGGAGTGAAGGAATACAGAACAAAAGTCGTTCCAGGTCCCGTTACACCGACAAGGAATAGGGGCAATCATATCCAAAGCATTCCAGACTCTTCTATAAAAGAATGAGGCTGGAACGCTTTGGAGGGGGTATCTGTAGGCGTATAAAACTGCCTATAGGTCCCTTAGCATAGCTCGACACAAGGAACCGACAAATCAACGGACGTTCGAGCGACGAAACAAGCCAACGAGGCGATGAGGCACGCAAGCAATGGGATGCGTTCGCGTGTGGAACCAATCCAACGGTTCAGAAAGTTAACGAGTCGTCCAATAACAAAACGGACTTGAATTCAAACACCGAGGCGGATTTACTGCCAAATGAGGACTCGGGCTATCAAATCAAGAACCCGAACAAATCAAACGAACAACCGAATCACGGACACAACCGAACAACGGGAAAACGACGGAAAACGAAACACACCCGGGGACTCGGCTCGAGCCGAGCCAACCCGGGGTGGCTCGGCATGAGCCGAGCCACCCTGAGGTGGCCCGACTCTCCCCCCCCCCCCCCCCCC
>BQKN01066796.1:322639-334049 GCA_022839385.1 Asparagus kiusianus
CCCCCCCCCCCCCCCTCTCTCTTGTGCACAAACGCACAGTTCAGAGAGGCTATAAATAGGGGGGTGGTTGTTCATTTTGGAGGACTTTTGGTTGAACTTCTAAAGAGCCGAAACTCTGCCGGATTGTCACCTCAACTCGGAATTGTGAAGGCTTGAAACTTGGACACTTGGATTCAGTTCTTGGCGAGCACCCGCACCAAAAAAGGCAGGAATCCAAAAGAGCTTAACCCTCAGATCTACGTCCCTACACTCCGGATCAAAGCTTGGCCTTTGATCCCGAGATTCGAGCGGTCATTTCCTTGGCGAAACGATCCCTCCCGGCTATTATCTCCTTGGCGAGATAGTACCCGTAATACGTCGTAGATCTGTTTGGATCGAGATCACGCGGTGGTCCACGGCACATAACCCCGGCGCAGGCAAAGAACCCCACAAAGCGAGCGACCGCAAAACAGGAGCTCGCGATCTGTTCAAAGGAAAGTTGTAATTTTTTGTTTCTTTCTTTATTTCGATCTCCATTGTAACCGGCTCTTATAAAAAGACCGGATATTTGTAAAACGCATAAAGTTGTTTTCAAAGTTTGTAATGGAATCCTCAATGAAGAAGAACACGATTTTCCACGCGAACACGTAGGTTCTCGGACCGGAGGTCTATCTTCTTCAATATGAGGGGCAGTAGAGGTAGTATCATGAAGCATGTCTTCAGGGGTAAATTCTGTACCCCCTGCAAATGATTCATCTCCACACTCTTCTTCATTCAATGAATGGGCAGAAGAAATAGGGCCTCCTAAAGCGGGACCAACTGTAGGGAGACCAGGCTGAGGCGAAAGTCCCATAGCCGTAGACTCTCGTTCTTCCTCTTCTGCATGCCATGCTTTCTGAGCATCTGACATAAGTTTAGAAGCAGGGGGTTCGAGCGCTAACTTTCGACGAGCTCGTTTGTCATATTTGGCTTCTTCAGCCGGGTCTAGTGCTCTTTTTCCAGTAGCACTCATACTCCGAGTCTTGACTCTCGATGGTTCCACCTCGTGTGTATCCAGCATCCTGATCTCTTCCTGAACTCCCTATGGTGATTGCCGTCGTTCGCCCTCTGTAATCGCCTTTTCATATGATAAGTATTCGTTAAAGCCCAGGGCATGGAACCTCTTAGCACTCCTCTTTGAAGCATACCATTTGCGAATGGCTTTCAAGAAGGAGGTGTTCATGTTGTAGGCTGAAATTTGAGAGGCAGCCTGGTACCAGGTACAAAAGCTTAAAGAGGTACGAACGTTGGGCATCTTATGCGGCAGTTGGAATTTTGCTCCCGTACATCCTGCTACGGAGTAATACCAAGCTCTTGCTCCTTCAGACACATTACCCGTATATGCAAGAGTAGGGTTTGGATTTCCGACATAAATCTGATCATAGCCAAATTGCCGAGAAAAACGATAAGGCTGATATGGTTCAATGAAGCACTTTCTCCCTTGTCGAAAAATAAGATAGCCTGGGTGAATATTTATGAGCCACCAAAAGACGCCTCTACTGAGTATGGTAAAAGAATTTCATCCCGGTATGTCTTGATAGATTTCTCCATACGCACCACCCTCGAAAATGGGAAACTTACAAGCGATCTCGTAATTATAATCCCGCCTAAATATTTCACGGAATTTAACTTGATACCAACCGACCCATTGAGAAGTTTCTAATTGTTGAACAAGAGGAGCTGAGGTATCACTCGATTTAGGAGTCGACATTATCGAAGGGTAGTGCAACACAAACCAAGATACCAAATAAATATATGGCATTGGCACTCGAGGGGTTGGGGTTTGAATGATAGTATTCCCGTCTGAGTCCAATTTCTTAACGGCAATAAACTCAGAGGCTAGTTCCCGCAAGCCACACTGCAAGCAGCACACCATGGCTGAAAGAATATTTAAGGGCCGTCCATGAGCCAAAAGAACAGCGAGGTATAATACCTCTACTGTAATAGCATCCACCGGCCTAGTGGGTACCACAACGCTTCAACCAAAGAGTAAGGAAACTAGCGAACAAAGCCATGTCGGAGATTGGGACTTCTGCTTGATAATGGAAGCTTTCGAATGTGGTAAAAGCTGGGAAGACATCCTCCTCTACATCGCAAGTATAGTGGGAGGTCGCATCATTGATACGCTCGTTGATTTCTTCAAGAGTACTGGCGGCTAAGCGAGTCACCTCAGCATCCTTGTCCCACAGATTTCGGAAAAGATACTCTGCCCATTGTCCTTGTTTCACACCACTGGTCCTTTTTCCAGTAGTTTGTGCACATATCTGGAAATGGCACATCAATTCCCAATAAGTGTCATAGATTTCGGGGGCACCATGTTTCAGGATCTCTAATTCCCTATTTCCGGGGACAAATTCCTCATAAGGCAGCTCTCCAAAAGACAATCCAGAAATTTCAAACATCTCATGAAGAGCGAAGCCTAATTCACCAGCAGGAGTGAAAAAGGTACCGGTGTGAGGATTGTAAAATTCTAGCATAGCAAAAAGTCCGTTATAATTTGGAGAAATCACATATCGAGTGGCTATTATTGGAGTTCTCAATTCTAAAATTCTCAAGGGTTCTTCTAGCTCTTCCAAGACAAAATTTATCATCCGAGCCCACCAATCTGTCTCACTCGAATGTACCCATGTTGGAGCCCTAAAATCTTGAGCGGAGAACTCTCCTTTGACAGAGATAAATTTTCTAATGAAGACCTCCACCAGCTTAGCGGGTTCACCGACAGGATGTTCCTTCTTGAATAAACCTGGCTTTAAGACCACAAAATGATTAAAACCAGCCAGGTGAGTGCCCCGAGGAGTAATATGCCCAGTAGCAACACCTCACTGGTCCTGAACAAGTTCTCAATTCATTGACCGTGAGATGGAAGCGCACTGATAATAAGAAATCGGCCACATTCGCTCTAAGTTGGGAAGGAAAAGACGACGGTTATTGACAGCCCTCAGCCATTTATAGTTTCCCTCCGACATCCGCTTAGGGTCCATTTTAACAGAATCCCCGAAGAGGAAGGATGGTTTCTTCAAAATCTTACGCTCGGCGGTTTCAAATCTAGCATCCGTAACCAAGGACCTAAGAGTCTCGGGGAAAGCTTGAGTAATGAGTTTCGTCCGCTCTTTGTTGATGTCCTGGAAGGTTGGGTACTCTAAATGGAAGATAAAGATTGTATTTTTTTCTCCGCACCTCCCGCATGACCGAAGTAATGGATGAAAAAAAGGGGCTCATTGGAGTAGCACACTTCAAATGGAAAAGTCAGTCAGTTAAACTAAGGAGTCTAACTCAAGAAGGTAAGTTCTGGATCTACGTCCACCCGCATCCAGAATCCTAAACGCAGGACCTTAACCCGCATTTGAAATTTTAAACACAGGGTCTCAACCTGCATCCAAAATTTTTGCAAGGTCCAGACCCGCGTCTAGAATCCTAAACGTAGGGTCTCAACCCGCATTTGAAATTTTAAACGTAGGGTCTTAACTTGCGTCCAAAATTTTAAACGCAAGGTCCAGACCCGCGTCCAGATTCCTAAACGCAGGGTCTCAACACGCATTCAAAATTTGAAACGCATGGTCTGAACCTGCGTTGAAATTTCATGAACGATGGAGCTAACCATGCGTTTTTTCTTTTTTTTTAAAGTTGATAAACACTAAAGATTATCCCTGTATTTTAATGGTGGAATACAAACCACAATCCAAGATTGAGGATAAGGAATCTGTCAAAATGACTTACGACTGCCTAAACCTACCGTTAATTGAGAAAATCGGAGAAGATGGTATCGCGGTTTGGACATCTCCGAAGGTTTTAGCCGAAGGAGCACCTTGAGTTTGGGCGACTTTGGATTTGTAAACCAATTTCTTCTTGGAAGCCAATCCAATAGTGATGAAAAAGGTATAGAATGGCTTAATGAAGGATTTAGGGACGAATTTCTCTTTCGTTGAAGCGCTGGAGAAGATGAACAGGAACCATGTTAAGCAGTCGACAGAAGAGCAAGAAAGAGAAAAGTCGAATGACTTTTTGATTTGATCTTAGTGGTTTATTTATATACAGCTGTAGTTGTCAAATCAGCGCGGGATTTTAGGCGAAAATCTCACCCAAAATGCGATTTTTGTGTTTTTCAAATAAAGAATCCTAACTTCCAAATGCATCCTCACATCCGGATGGTCGAACGCATGATTTAGCCATGCATTTTAGTGATCAACCTCAACCTATCACGCAACTAACTCTTACAAAGGGGTTAATATTCCAAGTAATGACAACATGGTCAAAGTTAGTACCCCAGTTGAGCTGATCAAGATAGGAGATAAGCCCGGAGGTGCTCAACCTCACTGAGGATGACCTCGTTGACGAGTTTGCAGCTGGTATTTCTATGGTTGCTTCGATGTCCTTGGCTCTCTCATACCCAACTCTTGCAGCTATGCCTCACATATTCACGAAATTCCTACAAGAATCTTCCAAACAACGGAATGCACCTCATCACAGATCGAGTGGAGTATCTCAAAAACCCAGACAAATTCGTTGTTATCATCATTCTTGTTTGGTTCGTCAGTAATGACTTGGGCTTTAGCTTGTTTAACTAAGTTCGTTGTCATCAAGACGCCAAAGTTACTATTCACACAACCAGGTTCACGATGTCTTCGAATCAGACGAAGTGAGCAATCGATCAACAAATTTTGGGATCCAAAGTATTTCAAAAATTCATCCCAGTCAACCGTAAACTTTCGAAAACTTTGGAGAGGGTTCTGTAGGCTGTCTAAAAAATCGCAATAAATAGCTAGTTCCTGTCAAGTCATAACTAAGAGGGTTATAATCAAATGATTTTCTTGTTAACAAAAGGGAAACTGCAATCAAAGGATTCCCCTATGGATCAAGAAGAGATTACAAGGTAATGATTTCTTCAAACCAAGAAACAGAATTCGTCCTTGCAATCGCAAGTAATTTCCAACGTCAATGCAATCACTACATCCGCGGCTCCACAGTCATTGCAAACGCATCACTATATCGCTGCAAACACAGCTCTTCAGTCACTGCAAACGCAGCTCTATATCACTGCGAACGCAGCCTCATATTTGAGATGATTGGTCTTGATGACTGCGACAACAACATGACTAATATTATATTAGCAACTATTAGAGGTGCTGATGAGTAATGTAATGATTTTAAAAAAGCGGGAAGATCTAGAGGCTACGTGAACAGTCTTATTAAAAGCTTGCCATATCCACCCACTGAGATATTTGATGAGGATGTTGGGAAGTACCTATTTCCAACAATTTCCGGGCATCCACAGCTTCATCCACTACAAATGCAGCTTCTAAACGCTGCAAAACGCAGCTTTTAAATGCTACAAACGCAGCTTCATATCGCTGCAGAACGCGCTTCTAGACACTGCGTTCAAACGCAGAATCTATGCCAGAATGCAAGTCAAGGCTCTGACTCATTCAAACATGATCCATACAGTCTCAAAAACCGTTTCTCACCCATGATCTGAGGAGTGGTTTAAGTGGGTTGTTACACCCGGTTAATAGGCAACTAAACCCTTATTTAGGCGCGGATTATGGGGGCAGTTACACCCCTAATCTCCCTATAAATATCAACTAACTCAACAGAGTTCGGGATCGGATTTTGGAGGTCAGATCCGGGAGAGGAGAGAATCTGAAGGCAACAATCTTCAACAACGGAAGATTTCTAGATATTTGATACTTGGCTTATTAACTGAATTATTTCAGTTCAAACAACTCTTGTCTTACTAAAGTTTGTCACTCATTCTAAGCTACAACACTCGTGGAGAGTTCTTGAGTAGTTCAACCATACAAGTTATTTGTTCCAGTGAATTGAGATTTTCAGATCGTCAACGGAGAGCAAGTTCGACGCGAGCATTCGAAGGAAGCACTCCATCGCCACCGTGAAGAACCCAGATTTAAACAAAGGAGAGGATTCAAATCAATTCTCTTCTCTTTTGTAATCAGGAAATACAAATTGTAAGCGATTTTGAGAGAATACAAGTCAATTTTTCTTTCACTGTCTTTTTACTACAATTTTTTCCCTAAACAGGTGTTAGTTCTAGATTCTATCGTGTTAGTTCTAACTCCAGCCAACGTAAGATCTAGTGTAAGTATTTGTGACGATTGCCCATGTTAGTTCTAGCTTAGTTATTGTTAGTTCTAACTAATGTGGTGTAAGTCCTAGATGCTATCGTGTTAGTTTTAACTCCAGCTAATGCAAGTTCTAATGTAAGTGTTTGTTTTATACGCTATGTTAGTTCTAGCTTAGTTATTGTTAGTTCTAGCTGTTATGGTGTCAGTTCTATATACTATCGTGTTAGTTCTAACTCCAGCTAACGCAAGATCTAGTGTAAGTATTTGTTCCATTGCCCGTGTTAGTTCTAGCTTAGTTATTATTAGTTCTAGCTATTGTGGTGTTAGTTCTAGATGCTATCATATTAGTTCTAACTCCAGCTAACACAAGATCTAGTGTAAGTGTTTGTTCTATTGCCCATGTTAGTTCTAGCTTAGTTATTATTAGTTTTAGCTGTTATGGTGTCAGTTCTAGATGCTATCGTGTTAGTTCTAACTCCAGCTAACGCAAGTTCTAGTGTAAGTATTTGTTTTATACGCCGTGTTAGTTCTAGCTTAGTTATTGTTAGTTCTACCTGTTGTGGTGTTAGTTCTAGATGCTATCGTGTTAGTTCTAACTCCAGCTAATGTAAGATCTAATGTAAGTGTTTGTTCTATTACCCATGTTAGTTCTAGCTTAGTTATTGTTAGTTCTAGCAGCTGTGGTGTAAGTTCTAGATGCTATCGTGTTAGTTCTAACTCCAGCTAACACAAATTCTAGTGTAAGTGTTTGTTCTATTACTTATGTTAGTTCTAGCTTGGTTATTGTTGGTTCTAGCTGTTGCGGTGTAAGTTCTAGATGTTATCGTGTTAGTTCTATCTCCAACTAACGTAAGTTTTGTGTAAGTGTTGGTTCTAGTATTCATGTTAGTTCAAGCTGAGTTAATATTAGTTATATATGTTCTCGTATTAGTTCTAATACTAACAACATTTCATCTAATGGAAATGATGTTAGTTCTCATTTAACATGAAAATACTTTCAACATTAAACAAAAATAGCATAAATTCGAACGCGACCTTTATTAGAACTAACGTGACCCAAGATAGGACTAACATGACGCCAACTAAGACTAACATGACCCAAATAAGGACTAACATGAATACGGCTAGAACTAACATGAGTCTAGCTAGAACTAATATGATGTAAATTAGAGCTAACATGGCATAAATTAGAACTCATATGATATAAATTAGAACTAACATAGCATAAATTAGAACTAACGTGACTTATGATAGGACTAACATGATGCCAACTAGAACTAACATGACTCATGATAGAACTAGCATGGAGCCAACAAGAACTAACATGCATTTCAGTCAAAACTAACACGTTAATTTAGAACTAGATATGCATTTCAGTCTATCTTTTCCTTTTGCCCGCCTATTTTCTCGCTGATTCATAAATCTTTAACCTGTTACTGAAGAATACTATATACGTTACAAAACATTACACCATTTAATAATTAAGCAGTACAACATAAGACTCATTTCAACCACATGAAGATCTCAAATGGCAATTGACATCCACTTATATATCTAAAACTTGCAAGATTGCTCCCAAGATTGATATTAGTCTTTTCTTCTTGTCCCAAGATTGCTCTTCTTCTTCTCCACAACTTGGCCTAACTGCAAATTTCATGACAAATATATGAAACGAGGTAAAATGTGAATTTTTATGAAGTTTTATGAAATGAATCTAAAATTTACTATGGAAGCAAACAAAAAGCGAAAAGGGAACAAATCCAGACATACATACATGAACAAATCCAACAACCTGTGCTCAAGAAATGCCACATGTATCCAGATATATGTTTAGCTGTAGATTACATGACAAATTAATCATGAAATATGGCTTTGTGCTATGAAGTTTCATGAAAAAAATTTATTAATTGCACCTTGGCAAGTTGACTTTACAGGTAGTTCTATAATGCCCGAGTTCACCACATCTGCTACGTATGCATTTCTTCCTTTCTTTCTTTTCTTGTGCTTGTTCTAAACCTGACTAGATTCTAGTAGCATTGCATGGACGACCTTTAGTTCTTGCAGGTCTATCAGGATTATCTGAGGAATGTGCTCTATGGTATGTGAAATGGGTGCGAAAATCTAAGAAATATCCACCATTTAATCTTGAATTTCTCCAACTTCTTCTTCAAGTGATTCTATAAAATTTGTTAGCACATCATCTAGTTTTTGCATCTTCTCTTCTGAATCAAATGCAAGCTCGAGCGCATTATTGAATTTTGCTCTTAAAGCTTAAGATTTCAATAAATTAATCTTCTCTTCACAGCTTGTGATGTTTCTTCCAAATACAATGTTACCAACCTTAATATTACGATGCCGAGCATGTATAGTCCAACGATGGAGGATGTAATGGTCGGGTAATGAATCCATTTGCCTAGCCATCATTAGCGACAATATATGTCTACATACAACACTATTAGTTTCAAACAAAATACAAGTGCAACGGAACTGCATCTGACTAGATTGTTCATAAGTAACCACCTCCCATTTTCCTCTATCTGTAAACTTATAGATCTTGTATTCAACAATGTCCCCATATTTTCTCAATTCTTCATAAAACTCTGTACCAAATCCTTTGAATTCAGTTTGGAACACATCAAATATATTGCGTGTATGCATTTCTCCCGCTTGGACCTCAATTGGATGTCCAAGGAGTATGACAGGCTTTGTGTTAAGACTCTTAAAATCTTCATGGGCTTCACTTAAGAGGCGATGAGTTACTGTTTTTTCATATTGTGTCACAAACTCATGTAATTGAGTTTGTGAGTTAACATACCAATCAAAAAATACATTAATACTTTCACTTCTTTGGCTCGATCTCATTCCAGCAAAAAAAGCATCCTTCAGATAACATGGCACCCAATGTTCTCGACATTTGTAAACTATTTGCAATCACCCCTCCCCTTCTTCATTTATATCAAACTTCTCCTTCATCTCAGGCCAACATCCTTCACATTGTTCAATTGAAGAACTATTATATCACAAGCTCTAATACCCTTGAAACTGTTCACTATAATGAAACCCCAAAGTAGGAAAATAATCAGTAATGTGCTTTTGCATGTGCCAATAGTAATAACGGTGTCTTCTTGTTGGAAAAACAGAGTGAATATAATTACACATTGCTCTATCCTGATTTGTTATAATAGCACCTGGTTCAACCCCATACATGCATTTTAGCAATTCTTGAAATAACCACACAAAGGTATCTTCCTATTCATCGGCTAATAATGTACAACCAAGTAAAGTGGACTGCCTATGATGATTTACACCAGTAAATGGAGCAAATGGAAGACTAAACTTATTGGTTCTGTATGTCACATCAAACACAATAACATCACAGAATTACAAATAAGATGCTCTGCATCTCCTGTCAGCCTAGAAAACACTCCTCATTTGTCCACTCCTATCTACTTCTATTGTAAAATAAAATTCTGGATCATTCGCTATCATACTCTAAAAATGTCGAATGCTAGATATGCATTCATGGCCAATATTATGGACTCTTTGGGTTCTAATATGATCAATGCACTGTTATGATGTCACTAATTCAACTTCTCTTCCACCGGTTGCATTGATGACGCGAGAAATAAGGGAAGACCTTGATAAGGAAGAAGAACAAGAGCTACATCGGCAGGACTCTCTGCAAGTGGAAGGTCACATAGGGGCTCTCGGAAAGCTCTTTCCTTTATACCAGTTGAAAGATGGTGATTGGAAGGAGGCATACCTTCTTCTCGCAGACTATCAATAAGTTTTTTACATCTTTGAGTTTTATAAAATTGTTGATGTGATCTGTGCATTTTTGCTTTGCCTGGACTACCCAACACATGATTTGTATGTTCTTCAACAAACCCCGTGACCTCCCACGATTTGTCCTCCAATAATTTAACTCGCATCATTGCCTTACATCTCACTCGGGTTTCTCGCCGAAAAGGGATCTCTATCTTGTCTCTATTAGATCTATAGCCCTCCTTATCACAAACAAACTTTCTGTCTACCACTTCTCTAGTCTTACGAGAGTAATTTACTGTGCTCTTCCATATTCCAAAATCCATCAATAATGCATAAGAGTTATAATAGTTATAAGCTTCTTCATAACTACTTCATTCCTAGTAGTGGTTTAGGAGCATTTACAGTATTGACCGCAATTTTACTTCCAATAGCACTTGATTCTCCCATTCCGAACTCTACACTAGTTGAATTTGTTTCCTCCATTTTGAACTCCTAAAGAAGAAAAGAAATTCAAGAAAAACAAATTTAGTATTTGTAAAAACTTTGATGGTTGTATAAAATGCTAAAATAATTACAACCTAATACAACAAAGAAGATTGAATTACAACCAGAAAAAAATATTATAGATTGAACTTACAATCTTTAGAAACCAATGATATTGATTTATGTTAAGTAGTGATATTAAGAAAAAAAATCATAGGTAAGCACTTCAAATTGAAAACAACAACATGATAATGAATTACCTAGTACATTTTAAATTAATAACATACAGGCATCATAATCTTTGTTATTTAGAAACTTGATTGACTTAGCTCATTAAATTTTTATCATCATCATCAAAATTTCATGACTTGCACATCCCAAAATTCCTTTGTACTAATCCCGTAAAAGAACAATTGATCTTGCATTCAATCCATGCTCACGCATAACGAATTCAACTCGATAATAGATCTACACCCAGAATCCAAAACCCCTTCTCCATAGCAACCAATTTCAGCATAACCAATTAACGAAAATAAAGACCCATTAAACCAATTTCAACACAACCAATTTTAGCACAGTCCAATCAAAAGGATCAAGGGACAGATCGAGAGAGAGGGTTCGAGTTATTACTTACGTCGACGTCAGTGTCAAGAGAGGGAGGAGGGAGGGTCTTCGACAGGGGAGTGGCGTCAGCGTTGGTGTCGAGAGAGGGAGGAGGGAGGATCTTCAATAGGGAGAGGCATCGGTGTTAGTGTCGAGAGAGGGAGGAGGGAGGGTCTTCGACAGGGAGAGAGCTAGATCTGGTTCATGGGGATCGAGAGAGAGGGAGAGAGATAGCTTCACGAAGATTTGAGAGACCTGGCTCTGGTTTTGGGATAGGCTTTTTGCGGAGTTGCAGCTGGGGTTGGGGGATGGGAGGAGGGTGGAGAGGGTGAGGTTTGGGGAGAGAAAGGGTCCTGCAACTCGTGGGGTTTTCCTGGGGAGTTAGGTCGAGAGAGAGAGAGAGAGAGAGAGAGAGAGAGAGAGAGAGAGAGAGAGAGAGAGAGAGAGAGAGAGGTCAC
>BQKN01066796.1:349049-364199 GCA_022839385.1 Asparagus kiusianus
AAAAAAAGAGAACAGCAATGAAAACAGCAACTTTTACCGGAAACAAGACGGTCTCCGTGCATGGTTGTGGACCGTGACTGGCTGTACCGGTGCTAAGTTCAGCCTCCCGAGTATTGACCGACAGTTGAACCTTACTTTCTTGAGCTGCAAGTGGTTATTAGCAGCTAACAAGACTGTCCCCGTGAAGCCGATTGCAGAGATAGACGCTGAGGAGGCTTCTCAGCTTGATTCCCGTAGGATTCGGGAGAACGCTCGGGCACAGAGGATACGGAACAAGACTCGCCGGATTGATGAAGAGGGCCAGAAGACATTCCATTCCACAGACGAGGCTTCAGGCGGAGATCCTGAAGATTATGATGACTCTTCTGAGCGAGGTTTGTACTTCATCTTTTCTTCTATCTTCCAGAATCATTGAACTAACTGTGGTTTGATGTTTTAGGGACCACAGCCGACCAGGATGAAGAGTTCCGTCCTCCTCCCCGGGCGAGACCTTCGATCCCCATTGCTAGGCGGAAGAGATTGGCCCGTAAGCCACGTGCAGCTTCCCGAGCCTCAGATATGGATCTGGCTGGTGATGATCCTGCTAGTGACAGAGGTAACATCTATCCCGAGGACCATTCCCTTAGTTATTCAGCACATTGACTTATACTTTTCCATCTCTATATAGGAGTGCGTGGAGAGAGTCCCGATCCTATTCCTGTATCTCCCGATGAGTTTGACCCACCACCCCCTGTAGAGAGGCCTACAGGGGTTGCTGACATCAGAGAGGAGGTCAATGTAGGACCTGATTCCGTGAATCAAGGTACATCTAACATTGACAACGTATTTCTTTAGATAATACACCAATGAATTTGGGGTATCCTCTAACTGTTTTCTGCTTCTTGCTCCTTCAGATAATTTGCAGGAGGCGAATCTTGGAAATGAAGAGGTTGATGCGCCCAGGAAAGGTAATTCATTCCCATTGGTTGTGGTCTCTTCATTCTTCTTTGGCACTTACATTCTTTTATGTCAGATTTCTCCATTGATGATTTTGACGAGGGAAGCTTGTTTGCGGACACTCCTATGATGCGCTACATATATAGTTCTCCTCAGATCGATGACCAGTTACCAGGGGATATGTTTTCTGAGCCCGCTTTCGCTGAAAATCCCGAGGATGGTTCCTTCGAAAGTATGTGCCTCTTTTTGAGTCAATTATAGGACTAGCCAATTTTGACTAATACGGCTATAATGAGACGCCTCTGTGAATTCCGTTTTGAATTTGACAGGAGCTTTTACTGAGGAAAATCCTATTGAACCAGCTACGAGACCAACTCCACCAGTTGATACATCTGCAGCCGTCACATCTTCACCACTACCCCCAGCGGCTCGGGAAGGTATGAATTAAGTAACTAAAAGTATTACTCATTTATTTCTCAAGGCCACTTTTGACGAATTTTTCCTTCTTTGTGTAGGGGTTTCTTCTCGGCTCCATGTCCTTGTGAAGGAGTTGCTATCAGATAACGATCCTGAGAAGATCGTCATCTGTATAGAAGTCCGCTCCTTCTTCTCCTTCGTGAATGCTATGATTGGCAAGCTCTTCCACGATGGACTTTCCCTTCCCCAGTTCAAGCCTTTCCTAGATCCCAGAATTAATTCAATAAGATAAGCAGGATATCCAGATCTGGCGAAGGCTATAGTCGACGACCTCGACTGTTTAGAGCATGAGCTTCAGACGTTTCGTGAGCTCCGGGATGCAGGTGCCTCCTCCTTTATTGCTGTTGAGCTGGATGCTCGCCTACAGTCACTGCGCGAGACTCAGATGGTTGCTGAGCTCGAGATTCAGATGCAGCGGGACCGAGTAGATCGAGTTGGGACCGACCTTACTGCTAGATTGTCTTCGCTTGCCGAGCTCGACCTTTCTGTTACCCCTTGTGCGACCGAGATAGACCAGCTCAGAAGAGCACTCCGTGAGAAGGAGGGGGCCATGGATATTCTTCAGATGACGAGAGCACAGGCTCAGCAGACCTGCACTGCTGTATCTGATGAGTTGACATCCTTGAGGCAGAAGCTAGTCGAGACAGAGGAGATTGCTTCGAAGACTTCAGCCACCACTGAGGATTCTATCAGATCTGAGCTTAGACAAGCTTATGATGAGAAGCTGTCTAAGATTAGTCAGCAGATTTTTGACCATGGGCATGATGTATGATTTTGTTTACTGAGTACTCTGACTTTTGATTCTCTTTTAGTGACACTGGTCTTTTTATCTTTATTATGATTCGTAATTCCGTTTGAAATGATTGACCACAATACTCATAGGATTTTTGGCAAACCCTCAGCCATCAACGGGTTTGATATGCCTTTACCGACCACCGTTTGAGTCGGGCTAGCATGCGAGTTGTTTAAATCCGTTCGCATGTAACGTTATGCTCAGAGATTGAATTCTCTGAGACTTTGTGCTATGATATCGAATACATAGACTTCGCCATTGTTACGGGAATAGGCTACCCGGCGACACGTGTGAGGTGTTGGCTTTAGGATTTTTGGCCAACCCCCAGCCTCTAACGGATTTGATTAGCCTTTACCGACTACCGTTTGAGTCGGGCTAGCGTGCGGATTGTCTAAATCCGTTCTGCACGTCACGTTAAGCTAAAAGAGTTAACCCTTTTAGTGCTACGATATTGAATACGTAGACTTCGTCTTTTTCTTGTGAAAAGACTAAACAGCAACGTGTATGAGACGTTGACTTAGGATTTTTGGCAAATCCTCAGCCTTTAACGGATTTGATGTGCTTTTACCGACTACCGTTTGAGTCGGGCTTACATGCGAATTGTTTTAATCCGTTCCGCATGTGACGTTGTGCTAAGGGAATGAACTCCCTTAGACTTTGTGCTACAACTTGGAATATGTAGACTTTACCATTGTTATGGGAATAGGCCACCCAACAACGTGTCTTAGATGTTGGCTTATCCCTACTTAGGCTTTGGGATAAATGTCCCCAGAGTCAGACTCTGGTATCTCTTTCTACGGGTAGAGATTAAACCGGCGGCGCGTATTAGGCGCCGACATATCCTTTCTTAGGATTCAGGATGAAATTCCCCACGCGTGTGAGGCACGGATTTTGGTGTTATTAATAACAACCAGCCACAATGTTGAATATGTGGACGAGTATTCTTTTTAACGGTTAAGAACTAACCGGCTGCGCGTGTTAGGCGCTGACTTATCCTTGCTTAGGTTTCAGGATAAAATACCCCAGAATCGAACTCTGGTGTCTTTTTCAATCGGAAAAAGACTAAACCGGTAGCGCGTGTTAGGCGCAGACTTATCCCTTCTTAGGATTCGGGATAAACTTCATAGGATGAATCCTAAATTGGAAAAGAGTTGGTGTGGGAAAGGAAGAATTTTATATTCTGTTTCCCGAGCAAGGAAAGAAGAATTTTATATTCTGTTCCTTGATTCTGGAAAGGAAGAATTTTATATTCTATTTCCAGGGAAAGAAAGAAACTAGAAGTGGGATCTCCACTCCGAGAATCCGGAAGATCTAGATAAACTTACCTTTTATAGGATTGGTTATCTGATCGAAAAATGAGCTCTTCGTTTATCGAAGTGAAATTTCAACTTCGGTTATAACCATGCGACAGTTTAACCAAAGAGAAAGAAATGGAGTTCTTTCGTTTATTGAAAGAGGACTCCGGACTGAAAGAGGACTTTTTTTTGGTGGACCCACTGTCAATTGAAATCGATCAGTGAGGGATTTTGGTGGAAAAATAAATTTGGGTTATTCTCTAGAATATTAAGTGTAATATTCTTCGAGGAACTTCCCGATAAATGAGTTGTCCTGAACGTACTAGGGATAGTACTTTTTCAGGAACTTCCCATTTATTGGTATTAATTGCCTGCTACCCTCTAAAGAAATTAAGCGGTAAGCACCGTTTGAATAAACTGTGTCTATTACAAATGGTCCTTCCCACTTAGGTTTGAATTTACCTTTCTTCTTAGAGGTGAGGATTATTGGTCGACGAGCAGCGAGGACCAGATCTCCTTCCTTGAAGCTTCTTTGGCGAACCCTTTTGTCAAAAGCTCTGGATATCCTGGCCTGATAGAACTCAATGTGTTGTTGAGCTTCCAAGCGCCTTTCGTCCAGCCTTTCGAGTTCTTCGAGACGCTTCTGATGCTGCTCTTCGGTCGTCATCTCCGTTGCGAGAGCGATCCAAAGGGAGGGGATTTGAATTTCCAGGGGTAGCACAGCTTCACATCCGTATACCAACGAATATGGGGTAGCTCCCGTGGGTGTGCGTATGGTAGTGCGATAAGCCCAGAGTGCTTCTCCGAGTTTATCGTCCCAATCTCGCTTGTTGGTTTTCACGAGCTTTGACAGAATCTTGATGATCGTCTTGTTGAAAGCTTCAGCTAACCCGTTCGCAGCGGGATAATAAGCTGTCGACGAAACATCTTGGATCTTGAATTTGTCACAGAACCTGATGAAGGCGTTGCTTATGAATTACGGACCGTTGTCATGAATGATCCGCCTCGGCATGCCGTGTCGGTATATGACATGATGCTTGATGAAGTTGATGACATTGTTCGTCTTCACTTCTTTAAGCGGAATGGCTTCAGCCCACTTTGAAAAGTAGTCGGTGATAGCGAGAATAAATCAATCACCTTTGACTGAAGGAGGAAAGATAGGACCGACAATATCCATACCCCATGTCTCGAATGGCCAAGACGTGGTTGATGTGTGTAATCGCTCCGGTGGTTGGTGCATATAATTCGCATGCACTTGACAAGCGTGACATTCTCGGGCGTACTCGATCGCGTCGCGAACCATTATTGGCCAGAAATATCCCATTCTTCTGATTCGATCATATAGCTTGGGACCAGGCTGATGTGCACCGCATTCTCCTTCATGTGCTTCCTTAAGAACTTCTTTTGCTTCTTCGTTCGAAAGGCATCGGAGGAGTAAGTCGTCATATCCCCGGCGATATAACGTACGGGTCTCGGTATTGTAAAAGAACCGTGGTGCTCTTCGACGAATAGATTCTTTTTCTTTTACGTCCTCCGGCAAGATACCGTATTGGACGTAATCGATGATGGGAAAATGCCAATCTCGGGACTCGGACCCGATTTGGGTTGAGTTCACCTCTTTGGCGTTTACGTTTCTATCTTCCTCCTCTTCGATATCCATATCGTATATGGGTACGCAGAGTTGGTGTGATCTTACTGTGACTAGCAGTTCAGTTTCGGGCGGTTGCGCGAGTGATACTGCTAGTGCTGCCAGTGCATCTGCATAAGCGTTCTGCAGACGCGGGATGTATTCAATGTAAAATTCTTCAAAAGAATCTGCCATTCTGACGGCCTCCTGGTGGTATGGAATCAGATCCAGGTTCCTGACTTCATACTCCCCACGAACTTGGTTGACAATCAGTTGAGAATCTCCAAAGGCTTCGAGATATTCGACCCCCAGCTCTTTGGCGAAACTGAGTCCTATGAGGAGTGCATTATACTCAGCTACGTTGTTAGAGCACTGACTCGTTAGTGAATAAGCTCGAGGCATCACGTGCTTCCCTGGGGAAACTAAGACAACTCCAACTCCGGAAGTGACCTTAGGACATCCAGGGGTTACTGCCTTATTAACTGCTCTCGAAGCACCATCAAAGTATAACTGCCATACTTGTTGGTGTGACGTGGTATTAACCTCGTGGGTTTCATCCGGCAAGTCATCGTATACTTCAACCGTATCTGTTGTCGGGCTTGCCGCCAAAAGGTCACAAATCGCTTGTCCTTTGACCGACTTCTGCTGTTTGAAGTGCAGATCATACTGGGACAAAAGAAGGGCCCACTTTGCTAACCGCTAATTCATCGAACCTGGTTGAGTCATGAACACCCGTACCGGATTAACATTGGCAATGATGTAAATCGTCTGGCCCACCAAGTAATGTCGCATCTTCTGTACTGCGAACACCAATGCGAGACATTCTTTCTCGATCATTGGATACCGAGACTCGGCGCCTATCAAGGTCCTACTTAGGTAATAAACTGCCTGTTCGTGACCATTATCATCGTCTTGTGCTAATAAAGCACTTACCGAATGGTTCATCGCCTTGATGTAAATCAAGAACGGTTTACCTGATTTTGGTGCAACAAGAACAGGGGGATTCATCAGATACGCCTTGATATTTTCGAATGCCTTCTGGCAAGCATCGTCCCAAATAAACGATACGCCCTTCTTGTTTAGCTTAGAGAATGGTTGACACTTCCCAGAAAGATTTGAAATGAATCTCCGGATATACGCCAAACGCCCTTGCAATCCTCTGAGTTCTCTTAGATTCTTCGGGGGTTGCAATTCATTTATCGCCTTTACCTTGTCTGGGTCGATATGTATACCCTTGGTGGTAACGACGAATCCAAGGAATTTTCCGCTGGACATTCCGAGGAAGGATTTTGTGGGATTCATCTTCAATTGATGACTCCGCATGAGATCAAACATTGTTCTCAAGTCCTTGATGTGATCTTCTTTGCTGCGGCTTTTTACCACTAAATCGTCAACGTAGCATTCAACTGTTTTCCTGAGGTGTTTCTGGAAAATCTTAGTCATCGCTCGTTGGTATGTGGCACCTGCGTTCTTCAGACCGAACGACATCACCGTGTAGCAGAAGACACCGAGGGGCGTTCTGAATGCTGTATGCTTTTCGTCATCGGGATGCATCTTGATTTGATTATACCCCGAAAAGCCGTCCATGAAAGACATTCTCTCGAATCCGCACGTATTGTCGATGATGACGTCCGTGATTGGGAGAGGAAAATCGTCTTTTGGACATGCTTCATTCAGGTTCCTGAAGTCGATGCAAATCCTGATTTTGCCATTCTTCTTCATGACTGGGACGATATTGGCTAACTAATCTGGATGCTGCTCCTCCCGGATAAACCCTGAGTCGATCAATTTCTTGACCTCTGCCTCGATGGCTTCCATAATCTGCGGACGAAACCGTCTTTGTTGTTGCTTGACAGGTTTAGCATCCGGCTTGATGTCGAGGCGGTGCATAGCCACATTGGGGTCGAGCCCTGGCATGTCCTCGTAGTTCCACGCGAAGACGTCGATATATTCCCTGATAAGGGCAATTAACTCCTCCTTCTCATCTGATGGAAGACTACCGCTGATAAATATGGGCTTTGGGTTGTCTTCATCGCCCATGTTAATTTGGATTACTTCGTCTTCGGTGGGTGGCTCTCTTTGTTCGAACCTATCACCATATTGCATGTTTAGGTGATGAACCCATGGGTCCTCCCACGTTGGCATTTGGTCGTCGTCCTCCAACGTAGACGGATCAGCTGTAGTCATGTTCGACATTAAGGCCTTGAACATTTCTCCCAAACTTGTGTCGGAATCTTCAGCTGACGAATCTAGCAAGTATCGATCCTTGGCTTTGTTAGCAATTTGATCTATGATTTGCCAGCCACATTCGTCATCTGACGAAACGTAGCCTAAGCCCCTCTTGTGACGATAATAGCCCTCCGGTTTACCCTTTGGTACATATGCCGCTTTGACTGGGACACGGGAACCTCGATCGAAGTATAGACCTTCTCCGAGTGTGAAATCATATCCTTGTCTTTCCATGAGCTTGCGCGCTTCTGGACTGTACTTAGATAAATGTAAACCAGATTTGTCACCATCTTCATCCTCTCTTAGGAAATGATCTGGCACCGGAAGATTTTCTCCTTTACCGAAGATCATTTCTTTTTGTCCCCCTATTTTGGCGGGAATAATTTGAGTTGTTCCGAAAGAGTGTTGGAGACGCTTCTTCGTTACATACGACGATCGGAGCGGCATACATAATTCGAGATTATCGTATAATCCCTTTATCACATCATCAAAAGACAAGGAGTACTCTAAGCCATTATTTATTTCAAGTTCGGCAAGTTGCCAGTTACAACCGCCATCTGACGACTATTCGTCGTCGAGATTGATTACAAAGGGTACAATGTCATTAAAAACAAAACCACCATTGTAATCAAATCCGGCCTCGGAATCAGCTTCTTCTCCGCTGTCCGTGCCTTGGACCGATGGTTCTGTATCGGATTCGTTACCATAAAGGAGAGAATCTGTGAAGTAGTTCTCGTACCCTTTGAATGGCTGCTTATCCGCGACCACCGTCCTAACTCTTCCATCAGTGTCGACATATTTCAAACACTGATGTAGAGTGGAGGGGACTATAACGTTACTATGGATCCAAGGCCGACCCAATAGTAAGTTATAGGATGTCTCAGCATCAATCACGTAGCACGTGACCTCCGTCTTTAAATCGCCCATTTGGCATTTTATCCGGATTTTACCCAAAGGTCTTGACCCGCTGGTGTTGAATCCGTATATGACTGTGCCTGTAGACGCCAACTTGCTGACTGGAATGCCAAGGCTGTGCATCAGTCGAAGTGGCATAATACTCATAGCGGAACCCGGATCCACTTGGATTCGGTTAACTTCGCTGGAGCCAATGTACCCGACGAAGTACAGGGGCCGATCGTGATTTGAATTCTTCGTCTGCATGTCCTCTTTGGTAAAGGTGATGCAGGGAATGTTCTTGGCTGCCACATTACACTGTTGGGCTGACAGTTTTAGTTCCTCGGGCGCTGGTTTGATTCGAGTAAGGAACACCTCTGAATCGGCCAGGGCTTCTTGCAAGGCTTCTCTAGTTTCCTTAGATAGCCGCAGCAATTCATAAAGTGTTATCCTTGCTGGAATGTTGGCTAGCTGAGCCATGATGTCGAAGACACGCGGATTTTTTGAACTTCCCGGTTTATCTCCTCTAATTGGACGACTGAAGCGAGACTGCTTCGGGTTCTGAACCTCTTGGGATCCTTTGTCTTTCTGTTTATCTGCCGGCTGTCGTCGAACATCTTCATCCGGTTTGGGAATTGGGATCACCCCCATCTCTGTGAGAGTCTTGGCTGGTCCCTGTTTTGTCACCCCTAGCTTAGCTGCTTGTTCATTATGTGACGGATAGTTGAAGTGGTATTGGTTCCCGCTTCTGGTGGTGAAGACTTCTTGTTCATCTTCAGAAAGTGGGAAAGCTGGGATTCCTTCGTCATCTTTTCCTGGGATGGCGGAAACTCCGTAGCAAGACTTTCCTTTCCCTTTAGATTTCTTCGTGGATGACGATCCGGCCTATTGTTCATCTTCAATCAGGTCGGGGTGAACCCAAAGGATTTCGCCGTTCGGGGCCGTGTGTGGCACTAGTCCCTTTTGGCGCTGTCCGTGCGGGTCGTCATTTACCGTCTTCATCCCAACTTTGGTGACACGCTTCAGCTCAAACCAAGCTGTGGGTACTGACCCAAAACTGATCAACACCGCATTTGCTCCTACATTCTTGGCCGGTTTCGGAGTTATGACTCCTACATCGATCAACACATGGATCTTGTCCTTGAGGTGGTAGCAGGACTTCGTAGGGTGGTGGACCGCTCTGTGATACGCGCAGTACCTCGGGTCCGTCACTTTAGTGGCCCCTTCATGATCCACAATCGCCGGCAGCTGGATCTTGTTGTTCTCCAACAGATATTTGAAGATGCCGGGAACTTCGTCATCTTTGAAGGAGTAGACTTTGGGAAACCTCGGCTCCGAAGACTTTTGCTTCTGAGACCGCTGCTGCCAATGTGGCTGCGATTGCTGTGGAGCTCGTTGCTGCTGCTGCTGCTGTTGCTGAGGTTGCAATTGAAAGGTTTGGTTAGCATCAACAGCATTAACCTGAGCTTTACCTTTTCCTTTCTGGTTGAAATTCTGCTTCGGAGGGTTTGTAGCCGGTTGGCCTCTCTCCGCCTTCTTCCTCCTGAGGAATCGCTCAGCTTGCTCGCCTCGGACCTTCAAGTCCTTCCATGTCTTGGATGGAGCTGTGCCCATTGCTTCCAAAACATCCAGCAAGAGGTTGTTGTGGCAGGTCTGAAGAATGAACTCCTCGCTGATCGGGTCCCGGCAATTCATCGCCTTATTCCGGAACCTTTTGACGAAGACTTCGACCAATTCTCCGTCCTTCTGCTTCTCATCGAGCAATGTCCCGATAGAGATTTCAGTGTCGTCGTCGAAGAAATTCGTAAGGAATTTGGTCTCCATGTCGTCCCAGCTGTTTATGCTTCCTGGCTTGAGGCGACGATACCAATCGAAGGCAGCTCCGCGAAGAGTGCCGACGAATGACCGCACCATCAGAGGCTCATTACCCGAGATGACTCCCAAGTGCGATTTGAAATAAATCAAATACTGAGTTGGTGAACCCATCCCATTAAACGGCGTGAAGTTGATTAGACTAAACTTTGCCGGATATGGGATCGATTCCCACTCTCTTGGGTAAGGACAGGGAATGCCCGTCTTTTTAGTCTCTTGAGCAGAAATCAATGTATTGATTTTGCTTTCGAGGTTCTTAATTTTCAGGCTTTCACCTATGTCTTCGCTAGCATTATCGTTACCATCCCCTGGGTTAATGGGAGGGTTATTGACGTTGCGAGCTTCATTTGTATCCTCATCTTCCAAGTTGTTCTGGTTTTGACGACTTGGTTCCCCTTGTTGGTTCCTTAACGCTTGGATCTGTTGGTCATGCATCTCTCTCATGTTCTGCATGGCCATCTGCATCTCGAACCGAAAGGTTTCCTGTTGTTTGGCAATGGCATCTTCAAGCATCTTGGCCACTTGCTCTGCGCTTATCATGAACGACTCGCGGGGTTGTCCTTCACTGGACACAGTATTGTCAGACGCAACGGCTGAGCCAGCGTCGGATTCTTCATCTTCTGAAGGTACTCTTGTCCGGACCCTACCGTACGTTCCTCGCTTGATGGCCCCAGACTGTAAACGGGTCCTGGGTCGGGATGCTTCTGGAATCGTCTCGGGGTTATCCTGAGCCGATGTTCCTCTGTTGGTCATGTTGACAGTGACCCTTGAATGTTCACCGTCTTCGACCATCGTTCTTTTTCTTCGGAAACGCCTGGGCCTTGGCTTTGGCGCTTCATTGCTGAGTCTCTCGAACACGGAAACTCTTTCGGGGACTGTCTTTACACAGTTGCACTCAGACAGTACTGCCCGAATAAGTTTTGAACACGGACATTGAGCTTCAAACCTCTGAGGGCTTCTCTTTCTGGATTTGCTCGTACCCGCAACACGATAGTACAGCTCGTCCGTTTGAAAGTCGGAGCAACCTATCGTGTGTGGGCACGATTTCTCAGGTATAATGTCATCATCCTCGGACGACAACATTTCCTTCTGAGGATTAATTGCCTTTTTCGGGCTCTCGAGAGTTATACGCCTCGAAACGCGTCTTCGTGGACGTGAATCTTCAGCGGAATCTTGCACTTGAATGCGCAAAGTTGTGCGCTTGGGTGCCACAGTTTTCTCCAAGTGTTGAGGGTTACGGCGACCCCCAGCGTGTTGCATTATTGTGGGCTTCTTCATTGGCCCCAAGCGTTCTTGAACTGGAGCTTTACCTCGTTCCTTCAGAAGTGGACCGAGTCGCTCCAAAACGTATTTTTTCTTCTGGGATGGTCCTGCGGGATCTCCCAGGGCAGTTGCGGCAATCACCGGCTGTTTGGGTTGCTTTGCCGGGTGTTGAATCTTTGGAGGCTGCGGGTCTTGCTCCTTAGCCTGAACCGCTTCAGACTTTGACCTCCAAACCTTGCGAGTTGGTGGCGGTTTCTTGACCACCTCCTTCTGCAGCTTCCGACGGGCTTCTTCAGCTTTGGCCCGTGCTTGCGCCGATAACGCGCGGCGTTTGCGGATGCGCTCCTCCAAAGTCGAGCGATTCCGTTTGACACGGACCCACTCCATAGTTGATGGTTTAGAGGAACCACCCTGCATTTGCTGTTGAGGCTGCTTGCCTCGTTTGTTCTTCAGATCCGCATGATAGCGGACCCCGTCAACGGACTCAAGGGCCTTGGCGAATTGCTTCGCGAGGCGTTGACGCTGCCTCTGGCGGGCTCTCTTGGAGAGAGTCACCACGCCTTCAATGGCGGATTTGACCTTCTTTGAGGTCGGTAGGGCCTCACTCAACGCAGCTTCGGCGTCGATTGGGGTGAGGTCGTCGTTGGTGGCTTCAACTTCATCGCACCAACGCACCTTTCTCCTAGAGGAGAGCTTTTGGGACTTCTTGGACTTCGGGGAGGAGGTAGATCTGGACGAGGAGACGTATTCCTCGTACTTCTGTTGGTCGAATTCATACTCGACCTCCTCCACAACCGGGATCGAGATCCGCGGCTGCGACGCTCCAGCTTCGGCAGCGAAGCTGTTGGCTCCCACTGTGGTCGCCAGATTGTTTGCGTGGAAAATCGTGTTCTTCTTCATTGAGGATTCCATTACAAACTTTGAAAACAACTTTATGCGTTTTACAAATATCCGGTCTTTTTATAAGATCCGGTTACAATGGAGATCGAAATAAAGAAAGAAACAAAAAATTACAACTTTCCTTTGAACAGATCGCGAGCTCCTGTTTTGCGGTCGCTCGCTTTGTGGGGTTCTTTGCCTGCGCCGGGGTTATGTGCCGTGGACCACCGCGTGATCTCGATCCAAACAGATCTACGACGTATTACGGGTACTATCTCGCCAAGGAGATAATAGCCGGGAGGGATCGTTTCGCCAAGGAAACGACCGCTCGAATCTCGGGATCAAAGGCCAAGCTTTGATCCGGAGTGTAGGGACGTAGATCTGAGGGTTAAGCTCTTTCGGATTCCTGCCTTTTTTGGTGCGGGTGCTCGCCAAGAACTGAATCCAAGTGTCCAAGCTTCAAGCCTTCACAATTCCGAGTTGAGGTGACAATCCGGCAGAGTTTCGGCTCTTTAGAAGTTCAACCAAAAGTCCTCCAAAATGAACAACCACCCCCCCTATTTATAGCCTCTCTGAACTGTGCGTTTGTGCACAAGAGAGAGGGGGGGGGAGCCGAGCCACCTCAGGGTGGCTCGGCCACCGAGCCACCCTGGGGTGGCTCGGCTTGGGCCGAGCCACCCCGGGTTGGCTCGGCTCGAGCCGAGTCCCCGGGTGTGTTTCGTTTTCCGTCGTTTTCCCGTTGTTCGGTTGTGTCCGTGATTCGGTTGTTCGTTTGATTTGTTCGGGTTCTTGATTTGATAGCCCGAGTCCTCATTTGGCAGTAAATCCGCCTCGGTGTTTGAGTTCAAGTCCGTTTTGTTGTTGGACGACTCGTTAACTTTCTGAACCGTTGGATTGGTTCCACACGCGAACGCATCCCATTGCTTGCGTGCCTCATCGCCTCGTTGGCTTGTTTCGTCGCTCGAACGTCCGTTGATTTGTCGGTTCCTTGTGTCGAGCTATGCTAAGGGACCTATAGGCAGTTTTATACACCTACACTACGGTGACTGCCTAGCAGGACTTAGTAGCGGACAAGTCTCCCTCCGCTTCTATGCTATTACCACCTGTAGGAGACACACAGCCCAGCCCTACTACTGGGGTCATATCAAAACCTACCATCACCGGGGATCCGCCAGCATTTTCTCCTGTAGGCGAAGAGGAACCTACGGACCATAGCGATGGCGCTTATGACACAGATGATGATGGCGACCAAAGTGAGAGTAATGAGAACAATGACAACTTGGGTGATGACAGCGATGATCCCGGTGAGTGGAATATTCGATCACCACATTCTTCAGACAAAGCGTCAGCCTACATTCCTCTGCCTCTAACTAATAAGCGTCGTTCGTTCTGATTCACGACTAATCTTTATTGTACATTTACATAATTTTCTCATACAGATCCTATGATACATGAGGCAAGCGCTGTCATCCCTCCTTCGACGCAACAGCTTATGCTACCACCAGCTCAGGTGTCAGAACCACCTTGCTTGGAGCTCTCAACGACAACCCTCCCACCACGACTTTATTGACAATCTCTTTAGCCTCTACAGAAGTTGTAGACGTGCCAAGATCATCTGGAGTGGGGGAACTTATGGTTCTTCAATCGAGTCCATCTCAACTGGATATCGACGTTCCCTCTCAAGCCACTACGCCGAAATCGCCTGCTGGTCTTTTACTTGGCTCTGTATCTTCAGAAGTTTCTGTACCATCTCCCATCGTTGTTTTGAGTCCTACGGACGTGCCAGATTTCCTTAAGATTTCTCTTAATTATTTAGAAAGTATGACAAAGAAAGTGATTGAGGTTGTATTGGCTGGCAGAGATACTTTTGAAACCTTTAAGCCTATGCTCACAAATAGTTTGAACAACCTCAAGTTCGTGGGTGATGTCGACATCGTTCGTCATTGCTCAGAAGCCATCTCATGCCTGGAGGCACAACTACGGTTCTTGGAGGCCTTAAGTCGCGCTGATATCCAAGCGCAGATCGCGTCGATGTTTAAGGACATCCGGGCTGAAGAGTTTAATAAGTATGAAGCAGCTCAGCGTCATATAGCCGAGGAGGAAGTCCGGGTGGAACATTTACAAAATCTACATGCTCAAAAGCAAGCTGAGCTAGCACTCTCAAACACTTCTTTAGAGAATTTACGAGAGAAGATCATTGCTACTGAAGTAGAGTTGACTAGGTTAAAAGCTCAATTAAAACGAGAAGAAGCTGTTGTCACTGAGCTCAACGTCAAGAGCGCAACCTCTCTAGTAGATTATCGCACAGGAGCTAATGCTCTTGCATAGGCTAAACAGAAGATTGCTGTCATGTTACCTAGCGAGGACGAGCTTCGGAAACGAGCTGAAATGCTAGTGCGAACTGACCATGAAGAGAAACTTTCTAACATTAAGTCTCATCTTGTCTCCTTTAGTTTGATGAATTGATGAGTCGGTTCTTGTGTTGCTCCTTTGGTAGTGACAACACTTATCTTCTTGTTACTTTGTTTTCCTTTGAATAATCGTAGTGCTGTTTTGGTTTTTCATCGTTTTTTTGCATATGGAACAATAAAATTCCGTTTTAATATGAAAGAATAGATTGTTTATATGCTTTTGTTTTAAGCATTAGAAGAAATTTGTAAATCTCCGAAGTGCCATGTTACATGATGAGTTTGAGGACTTATCGCTCTATTAACGAGAGTTGATAAGTTGAACGTGTTGCGATCGGAGCGACTTTGAGGACCTATCGCTCTATTGACGAGAGTTGATAAGTTGAAAGTATCGCGATCGGAGTGACTTTGAGGACTTATCGCTCTATTAACGAGAGTCGATAAGTTGAAAGGTTGCGATCGGAGCGACTTTGAGGA
>BQKN01066796.1:364209-382095 GCA_022839385.1 Asparagus kiusianus
TGAGGACCTATCGCTCTATTGACGAGAGTCGATAAGTTGAAAGTGTCACGATCGGAACGACTTTGAGGACTTATCGCTCTATTGACAAGTGTCAATAAGTTGAAAGTGTTGCGATCGAAGAAACTTTGAGGACCTATCGCTCTATTAACAAGAGTCGATAAGTTGAAAGTATTGCGATCGGAGCAACTTTGAGGACCTATCGCTCTATTGACGAGAGTCGATAAGTTAAAAGTGTCACGATCGGAGCGACTTTGAGGACTTATCGCTCTATTGACAAGAGTCGATAAGTTGAAAGTGTTACGATCGGAGCAACTTTGAGGACCTATCGCTCTATTGACGAGAGTCGATAAGTTGAAAGTGTCACGATCGGAGCAACTTTGAGGACCTATCGCTCTATTGACGAGAGTCGATAAGTTGAAAGTGTTGTAATCGGAGCAACTTTGAGGACCTATCGCTCTATTGATGACAGTCGATAAGTTAAAAGTGTTACGATCGGAGCAACTTTGAGGACCTATCGCTCTATTGACGAGAGTCGATAAGTTGAAAGTGTTACGATCGGAACAACTTTGAGGAAGTCAGAGTTCAAACTCTGTAGAAATGAAAACCATCATAGGTTTAATGTTGACATTGGAAAGACTTTGCCAACTGTTTTATTTAAATACTGCAGAAGTCCTAAAGATGCAATGCATACTCTTAGAGGTTTGGCACCATATTTTGAAAACGTAGAAACAGAGGTACCCCTTGCGTTTATGCTCTTGAATTGGACTGCGTATGTTTGGAAGAACGCATCTCCAGATTATTGCGTTAGCCTCGCCTGCCTATCTTATGGACGCAGGGTCTTGTCCCTCGTCTTATCAGAAGTCCAAACAACTATAATGATGATGAAGAGACTATACTTGGCGGGAGTCTCGGAACTCTATCTCATCGTTATTAATTGTTTATAAATAGGCCTGATTAGTCTTGTTAAAAGCCTCAAACGCTTAAACTTCCTTCTTAAACGCAGAAACGAGTTTCTTCTCGTTAATTCTAAAAATCTTCGACTGTTTTGCTTTGTCTTCTGGCCATGACTTCCAAGAAATCTTGCTCGAGCGGAGACGAAAAGACGGCACACCCCATACCGTCGTCGGAGAATGCTTTCGGGTCCACCTCCGGACCGACGTCGACGCCTCCCTCACCGATGCCTGGACATCAAGGTAAGCCACACTGTCTTTTCTGTTTTAGCGTTCTTTTTGATAAGTTTTCTTTAAATCCCTTAGATGGATTTTGGTTGAGGATGACGAATATAATTCGTCCCTTCAATCTTGAATGTAGAAAGCAATTTCTGCATCTTTTGACGAAAACTGTTCGTCTCTTTATTTTCGAACGCCAAAAGAAATTCCTATGTTCATTGACAAAATGAAATGTCAATCTCTTAATCTTGAGGGCATGAAAAGCTTCTGCGTTCATCGACAAAACGAATGGTCGACCCCCTAATCTTGAACGCATGAAGAAGCTTCTGCGTTCATTGACAAAACGAAGGGTTGATCCCTTCGTTTTGACACACCGGTTTGATCCTACTGCGTTTGACACAGAATCAAATTTCTTCATCTTGGAAGCTTATAACGCAGTCTTATTTTACTGTGTTTGTAATGATTCAACACGAGTCTAGATCCATTGCGTTTGAGTTGATCTCGACGCAGGTCTGGACCCCTGCGCTTGAATTCACCTATTTTTTATTGACTTGGCTTTTATTTGTTTTGTTGCAAGGTGGGTCTTCTACTGCTGCTCCTCTCATCATTTCAGAAGACGCTCCTTTGATTACCCCCCTTGCTATAGTCCTTCCTGGTGAGGCTTTTACTCCACTCCCCGAGAGTGTGACCTTCCTCACGAAGCTTCTAGAGAACTTGGTGAGGCAGGCTTACCTCATCTCTGAGCAAGGATGGGCCACATTTTCTAAATTCCAGAGCTCATTCATGGACGTGTTGTACTCTCTCTCTCGTATCAACCGTAGCTAGGCTCTGCACTGTGCTGAGAAGATTTACTTCTTCTCAGGCACTGTGGAAGCCTTGGAGAAATTACAGCGTGCTGACTTGAGGCCAGAGATAGAGGAGGCTCTTCAAGCCTTGCGATCAGAAGCTACTGTTGCTGCTGCCACTGCTGAGGAATTAAGGGGGAGGGCCGAAGCAGAAGTTCGAGCCAAGCATTTTGCGCGTATATCCCAGGCTAAAGCCTGCCTCACAGCTTTTTCTCTTTAAAGACTTTTATAATACTTTTTGGCCTGTAATAAATTTTTTTGATACTTTCGTAACAATTACTACTCTTGCCTGTGATGAACTGTTTACCTTTTCTGGAATGCTATGGTCTTTTTATGGTGTTGGAATTTTTGAAAATTACCCCCTTACGTTTGAATGATTTGAACGTAGGCCTGCCAAAGACGCATGGTTTTGTCTTTGCGTCCAAACAGGTTTGAACACAACTCTGAGACTTGAGCTGTGGTTATAAGACTTGTGTTTAGGATGATCTGGTGCATTCCAATTTGTTGAGGATCCTATTTTCTATTGTTAGAGTAATCTCTGGAAGTTTCTTCATAGTTGAAAATCTTGCGTCCAAAAGACTTGAAACGTAGTTATAGAACTTGCGTTCGGAGAGGCTAAACGTTTTTTTTTCTTTTTCTTCCAACCTTGGGTGCATATCTTAGGCTGCTAAGACTTTTCCACTGGATCAAATCAATCTGACAATTTTCTGATAGATTTTGGGAAATTTTTTTATTATAATATTTCTCGATAACTTCAATCGTCAGGGGTGTAATGTTAACTTGACGACATACAAAGTAGGAGAACAATTTGTCCAAACGAATACTTAGTAAGCAACCCCCAGCTAGGCTCAAGAGACTCTGTAATCTACAGGTAATATTTCTTGAGAAACTTCCCATTTATTGGTATCATGAGTATGTCGCCTTTTTTATCGATGAGACGGTAGGCTCCATTGGAATAGACTGTCTCTATCACAAAAGGTCCTTCCCATTTGGGATTAAACTTCCCTTTAGTTTTGTGAGTCATCACCATAGGTCGTCGATTAGCCAAAACTAAATCGCCTTTCTTGAAAATACGTTCTTTAACCTTTTTGTTGTAGGTTTTAGAAATACGGGCTTGATATAGATCAATCTGTTGCTGAGCTTGAAGTCGCTTGTTGTCTAAAGCTTCAAGTTCCTGCAGACGTCGTTGGTGTTTTTCTTCCTCTGTCAGTCCGGTTGTGATAGCGACTCTTAAGGAAGGGATTTGGATTTCTAATGGCAATACGACTTCGCAACCATATACTTAAGAGAATGGCGTAGCTCTTGTAGGGGTCCTCACTGTTGTGCGGTAGGCCCACAAACATTCGCCGAGTCTTTCGTCCCAATCTTGTCGGCTTTCGGAGATGAACTTTTTGAGGAGCTTCACAATAGTTTTGTTAAAAGCTTCTGCAAGACCGTTCGCTGGCGGATAATACGCCGTAGATACGACACTTTAGATTCTAAACTTATCACAAAATCTCTGAAATCCAAAGCTAACAAATTGTGTCCCGTTGTCGTGAACTATTCGTCTTGGGACTTCGAAACGACAGATGATGTGATGTTTGATTAACTTGATCACATTCTTTGTCTTGACTTCTTTTAGCGGGATTGCCTCCGCCCACTTGGAGAAATAATCGGTTATAGCCAAAATGAACCGGTGTCCTTTGGAAGTCGGAGGAGAAATTGTTCCCATGATGTCCATGCCCCACATTTCGAATGGCCAAGAAGCAGATGTGGGATGTAAGTTTTTAGGAGGATAAAATCACCATGAATTTGGCATGCGTGACAACGTTTAGCGTAGTTCACAGCGTCTGCGAACATCCTTAGCCAATAATAACCGATTCGTCGGAGACGATCACCTAACTTAGCTCCAGGCTGATGAGCTCCACACATTCCGTCGTAAGCTTCCTTAAGGGCCTCTTTCGCTTCCTTCCAAGAGAGGCATCTAAGCAAAACTCCATCATGTGATTTACGATACAGGGTTTGAGAAACTGCATCGTAATAGAATTGGAGGGTCTTTCGTTTAATAGTAGCCGCTTCCTTAGGGTCATCGGGCAAAATTCCGTATATGGCATAGTCGATGTATGGGAATCGCCAATCTCTAGCTTCAAGTTCCATCGAGGTTGTGCAGACTTCTCCTGTCGGTGTCTTATCTGAGCTTTTCTCTATAGGAATCTTGGAACAGTATAACTCGCGTCCTGTAACCAGAATCGTAGTTTCGGCCCCCAGAGGCAATGCTAATGAGGTTGCCAACGAGGCTAAAGCATCCGCGTAAGCATTCTGAGCTCGTGGAATGTATTCAATAAAGAAACCTTCGAACTTCTCAACTTGCTTTAGAACTGCAAAGTAATACGGGACCAGATCCTCATGACGTACCTTGTATTCTCTTCGAACTTGATTTACAATTAGCTGAGAGTCACCGTAAGCTTCAAGATATTGAATATTAAGTTCCTCAGCAAATTGCATTCTTAGTAGCAGAGCATTATACTCAGCTACATTGTTAGTGCAGGGTTCGATCAGGGGAATCCTCTTAGGATCACGTGACCATTTGGAGAGACGAACACCACTCCTACTCTCGCAGTAATCGCTCCATGAGGATTTGCTCTGGATGCACCGTCGAAGAATAATTTCCATACTTGCATAGCTTCTTGAGTGACGCAAGCTTCAGCGACTTCATCGGGCAATTCTTCATACAGCTTAGATGTCCCTGGTACCGGTTGATCGGCTAAGAAATCTGCTAACGCTTGATCCTTGACTGCTTTTTGGGGCATGAATCGCATGTCATATTGTGACAAAAGGATAGCCCACTTTGCCAACTGACAATTCAAAGATGACGGTTTTATCATTAGAACTCTCAAGGGATTTACACTAGAGATGACGTGAATTGTTTGTCCTACCAAATAATGTCGTATCTTCTGGACTGCGAATACCAAAGCGAGATATTCTTTTTCAACTGGATTATACCAGTGTTCGGCTCCCATCATAGTCCTACTTAGATAATAGATGGCTTGCTCTTGACCTTGATTGTTGTTCTGAGCTAGTAAAGCTCCCAGAGAATGGTCCATAGCTCTCACGTATAACAGGAATGGTTTTCCCGATATTGGGGCTACAAGAACTGGCGGTTGGGTAAGATACTTCTTAATCTCCTCGAATGCTCTTTGACACTCCTCATCCCAAATAAAGGATACTCCTTTCTTCATGAGCTTAGAGAAAGGTTGGCAACGCCCCAATAGGTTAGATATGAATCTCCAAATGTAAGTCAGTCTCCCTTGCAAACCCCTGAGCTCTTTGAGATTCTTTGGGGGTGGCATATCTTGGATAGCACGGATTTTCTCTGAATCAAGAGAAATTCCTTTGGACGTGATAATAAATCCCAGGAATTTTCCGCTTGACACCCCAATAAATGATTTGGTCGGGTTCATCTTCAGTTGATGTACTCGCATGATGTCAAACATTGTCTTCAAGTCTGTAAGATGATCGCCATTATGCTGACTTTTTACTGCTATGTCATCAACGTAGCATTCTATCTTCTTTTGCAAATGTTCGTGGAAGATGGTATTCATTGCTCGTTGATAAGTTATACCGGCGTTTTTCAGGCCGAAGGGCATCACTGTGTAGCAATACACCCCCAGTGGAGTTCTGAACGTAGTATGGCTTTCGTCTTCAGGATGCATCTTGATTTGGTTGTATCCTGAGAATCCGTCCATGAAAGACATCCTTTCATATCCGTAGGTATTGTTGATCATGACATCGATGATAGGGAGAGGAAACTCGTCTTTCGAACAAGCTGCGTTGAGATCACGAAAGTCGATGCATATTCGGAATTTACCATTCTTCTTGGGAACTGGAACAATGTTGGCTACTCAATCTGGGTGTTGTTCCTCTCTGACAAAACCCGAGTCTATAAGCTTTTTAACTTCGGACTCAATTGCTTCCATGATCTCTGGACGAAACCGGCGTTGTTGTTGTTTAACGGGTTTTACATCCGAATCGATGTTAAGCCGATGCACGACAACTTTTGGTTCAAGGCCAGGCATATCTTCATAGTTCCAAGCAAAGACATCTATATATTCTCAGATAAGAGATATAAGATCTTCTTTCTCAGATGATGATAAATTTTTAGCTATGAAGATGGGCTTAGGGTCATGTTCATCTCCCATGTTGACCTGGATCACTTTATCTTCAGTGGATGGTTCACGTTGTTCGAAACACATATCCCATAAGATGTTAAGATGTTTAATCCAAGGGTCATCGGTTGATTCTATTAAATATTCATCACCCTTCGCGTCTTCATCTGGGTGGCTAGTTGAAACTATGTTCACAGTCAAACTTTTAAGGAAAGGTCCGACATTGACGTCAGATTCCCAGGAAGATGTTCCGGATGAATGATCCTGACGCAGATAATTACTGATTTCATTTTCTCAGACAGAGGGAGTTGTGACATAACCTAAGTCTCTTTTAGTTTTTTGATAATAATCTGGGGGTTTCCCTTTGGGGGTTAGAGACATTCGAATTGGTGTTCGTCTCCCTTTCCCAAAGTTTAATCCCTGTTTTTCATTAAAGTTATACCCCAGTCGTTTCATCAATTGGACGGAATTAGGTTCGTGGTAATGGAATTGAGGAACTCCATCAATTTCTTTCGAACTTCCCCGTTTGAGTGGTTCGGGTTTAACTTTACCAAAATTAATTGGTCTCTGCCCTTTCCTTTTGGACGGGACTTTGAAGAAAGCCTTCTGTGCATCTTTTACTTTTTCATCTGAAGTGAAGGATGTCTTAATTGGCAATATGAGGGATGCCTCTATACACAATGTGTGCCACGGGTTGGTACCTGGATTACGATCATTCTCTATGTGTTTATTTTTTGAGGACACATCAGACAAGTACACCAAAATAAAATCTTCATTAATGCACCACTCGCCCTCACTCGGTACATTATTATTATTCTCGACTGGACCTATTACATTAAAGTTCAACTCCCATGGACAATTTCCTTCAGGGTCTGGCTTGACGTCTGCTTCATTACCGCTGTCAATATCTTCTTTCTCTTGTGATTTCGAGTAGAAGACCGAATCTGTGTGGAAGTTTTCCACTCCTCTGAAAGGGTATTTTTCCACAATCAGGGTTCGAACTTCACCTTCATCATTGACATACTTCATGACCTGATGTAGGGTGGATGGGATAATGCGATTTGCATGAATCCATAGTCGTCCCAACAACAGATTGTAGGATGTGTCCACATCTATGATGTAACAAGTCACTTCGGACTTGAGATCTTCGATCTGACATCTGATTTTGATCTTTCCCAGGGGCCGAGTGCTGTTAGTGTTGAATCCGAAGATGGTAGTTTGAGTAGCATTCAACCGATGCATGGGAATCCCTAAGACTTGCATGACTCTATAAGGCATGATGCTGAGTGCTGAATCTGGGTCAACCTGAACATGGCTGATTTCTGATGACCCTATGTATCCTGTATAGTACAAGGGTTTGTCATGTTTGTGCTTCACTTGCATGTCCTCTTGAGTGAATGATATGCATGGTAGACTTCTTGCTGCTTGTGAGCATTGTAGGCATGACTGGTCTTCAGATGTTTCAGAAATCGGAGTGACTTGAGTGATAAAGCTCTCCGTGTTCTTTAAGGCTTCGATTAGAGCTTCCTTGGTAGTTTTGGACAACCTCAGGAGTTCATATAGAGTAATCCTGGCCGGTATGTTGGCTAGCTGGGCCATAACATTGAATTGGAAGGGAGCGCTCGACTCCCCAATATCCTGGTGAAGATTTTTGTTGAACTGAAGCTCCTTTTGTTTCCCTTTATCGACCGACTTCTTTGGTACAGAACCCCTAGCGTCTTGGGGCTGTTCTTTAGCTTCTTGAGCATTCTGGTCATAGTCTCTCAAGTAAGCCTTTCCTGACCGAGTGCCAGGGTTACCTCCTGGGTATGCTGCCAGGGCAATCCTCTCTTCCTCTAAATCGGTAAGAGGTTTGAGGTGGTTATTACTCTCAGTAACGGAGGGGCTAATCATGTTGGATGACTTAGCCTTGCCTCTCTTCTTTTTGGACGTGGTTTTCGTCCATTGTTGATCTTCGACTAGGTCGAGATGGACCCACATGATCTCTCCTTTTGAGGTAGTGAGGGGCACCAACCCCCTGTCCTTCTGACCATGTAAGTCGGTATTTTTCAAGTGTATTTCCCCCTTACGGATGGGAATAGCACTATCTGCAATAGCTACAGGGAGGAAGTCACCGAACTGGACCGCAATCAAGTTAGTGGACACAGTCTTCTGCTCTGGCTTTAGGGTAAGTACGTTAGCGTTCACCAAGTTTTGTAAGATGTCTTTGAACACATAACACTTTCTGGTAGGATGTCCCAAGAATCTATGATAGCGAAAGTAATTGGGATCGTCTACTTTTCCTGCTTCATCTGGTTTTCTAATCTCGGGGAGCTGCAATTTGTTGTTCTTCCGAAGTAGTTAGAACAGAGTGTCCACATGCTCTTCTTTGAATAAGTATTGTTTAGGCGCTCTTTGTTGGTTCGGTGCATTTCCTTGCTTCCCAGATGGCACGCGTGCATCAGTATCAGTAGCTAATGTCTCCTTCCCCTTGGAACGTGGCACATTGTTCTGGTTGCGCTGCTGTTGTGGTTTGGGTTGAGTAACTTCTTTAGCCTTAACCCGAGCAACAATCTCTTCGGCTTGTTCTCCTTGCGAAACTAATTGTCTCCAGGAACAACATTCTGCCACTCCTATCTGAGCGAGGAGTTGGGTCTGCAAGTTGTGCCTGCAAGTTTCAACTAAGGTTGATTGGGTCATATCTGATGGGCATCGCAAAGCCATGCTGCAGAATCTTTCCACATAAGCCTTGATGGACTCTCCTTTCTTTTGTTTGATGGCGAGAAGAGTCGAAACCGAAACTTCTGTATCATTTTCGAAGAACCTGGCTAAGAAAAGCCTCTCCAAGTCTACCCATTTCTGAATAGATCCAGGAGGCAGTTTCATAAACCATTCAAAGGCAACTCCTTTAAGCGTACCGATAAACAAACGGGTCAAAATAGCGTCGTTCGCTACCACATCTCCAGTCTGTGACTTAAAATAGTAGATGTGCTGGTTCGGTGACCCTGTACCATCAAAAGGTTGTAAAGTCGGAGCCTTAAACTTCGGCGGATAGGGAGTTGTATCCCATTCAGCAGGATAAGGCCGTATCACCTCTTCTTCGTGAAGCTCACTTCTGTTAGCTATACCTTAGTTGACTGAGGATTCAGTTCTCTCTCCATCTCCTTCTCGTTTTCGGAAAAAGATTCTATGTTTTGAGTTTCGTGATCTGAATGCTCATGTGCTTTCTGTTTTCCCTTGGAGGCTGTCCTCCGGGAAGATTCAGGTTTTTAGCCTTTTTCAGCAAGGAGCTGGGCCAACATATCCTTCATTTGGAGAAGGGTTTCCTGTTGTGCCTGGAGCATGACATGATGTTCATCCACTCTTTTTACTAAGTCTTCAGGATTTCCAGTCATATAAACAGAAGTCTCTCGTGCCACTACGGAGCTTGAAGATTGGGATTCGGCAATTGCCGAATATTCATCGTCGGAAATAATCCCCTTGGCTAACTTTTGACAATCGACCGAGCGGATAGCTCCTATTCGAGTATGAGTATGCTGGTATACTCCTTCAAATTCGTCACAAATTTCCCGCACGATCGGGGCATGACTTCTTTGCGACTCGTCAGTACTAGGATGCGAGGCTTTTCCTCTGCCGACCACGTTAATAGTGACCTGAGGATATTTAGCTTCAGAAACCCCCTTTTTCTGATGACGCCGTCACTTGGTAGGTCTTGCGATGTTATTCAGTCTATCGAACACAGATTTATGAGGCTCAGGTGTACAACAGTAGCATTCGAAAAGGACTGCTGAGATAAGTCGCTCACAGTAGCATGAAGGAGCTGCCTGTTGCGTCGATTTCCCTCTAGAGAGTAATTCCCGCAAATCAGAGATTTGAGAGTGATTCCTCGTCGAGTATGAGGGTGAGACTAGTTCTTGTTGAACATGAATCTTGAGCCCATGTCGACTCCTCTGAACTAGGCGGACCACATCATGTTCTAAAGACGAAACGCGAGGGTCACGTGGTGATTTGTGAACGCCAGGCTTTAACCTGCATTTAATTGATGAAACAGACCCCTTAGGGTCTTGTTTAACTTGGACGCACTCATCAGGTGCATGTTTATCCTTAGTTGCAATGTGTTTTGTATGGATAACGCACCCCTGAGGATCGCGTTTAAGCTATATCACCCGAGGTTCATAGTTAGGCTCATTTCCGTGAAGTACGCGTTCTGGAGTAGGAACACAATGTTTAGGCTGAGCTTCAAAAATGCAACCCTTGTGTTGAACCAGGGATTGGTTTTCTCAGAGATGTGCATGTCGGATGGATCTTCTCCGTCTTCGAGCAGCATTCTTCTTGGCTTGTTTCAGAGCCTTTGCAGCAACGTCTTTGGCGTTTATAGAGTTGGACTCTTCTATAGACCGTTTGTAGCCCGTAGCACGTCGTGTTGATGTAGACGTGGATCGTTCAACTTGTTGGACAAGTCCAATAGAGGCTAAGTCCGGTCCTTCAGAGGAGGGGTGATTTGATGAATATCGGCCAAAGGAGAGGGCTTTCTTTGACCTTTCAGCAACAGGTTGGATCTCTCTGGAGGTTTTTCGAATGTTGCGCCTGGCCTTGGGGCTAAGTGATCCAGAGGAAAGAGCTTCCTTGTACTTGGCTTGATCAAACTCTACTACGAGAGTTTCAACAGTTGTTCCAACGAGATGGATATCAGATTGCGCCACCATTTCTTCATCAGAGAAGCTAGTCCCCAGCGGAGTTGCCATCTTTTGTTTATAGAAAAATTTGTAGTAAAAAGATAGTGAAAGAAAAATTGACTTGTATTCTCTCAAAACCGATTACAATTTGTATTTCCTGATTACAAAAGAGAAGAGAATTGATTTGAATCCTCTCCTTTGTTTAAATCTGGGTTCTTCACGGTGGCGATGGAGTGCTTCCTTCGAATGCTCGCGTCGAACTTGCTCTCCGTTGACGATCTGAAAATCTCAATTCACTGGAACAAATAACTTGTATGGTTGAACTGCTCAAGAACTATCCACGAGTGTTGTAGCTCAGAATGAGTGACAAACTCTAGTAAGACAAGAGTTGTTTGAACTGAAATAATTCAGTTAATAAGCCAAGTATCAAATATCTGGAAATCTTCCGTTGTTGAAGATTGTTGCCTTCAGATTCTCTCCTCTCCTGGATCTGGCCTTCAAAATCCGATCCCGAACTCTGTTGAGTTAGTTGATATTTATAGGGAGATTAGGGGTGTAACTGCCCCCATAATCCGCGTCTAAATAAGGGTTTAGTCGCCTATTAACCGGGTGTAACAACCCACTTAAACCACTCCTCAGATCATGGGTGAGAAACGGTTTTCGAAACTGTATGGATCATGTTTGAATGAGTCAGAGCCTTGACTTGCATTCTGGCATAAATTCTGCGTTTGAACGCAGTGTCTGGAAGCGCGTTCTGCAGCGATATGAAGCTGTGTTTGCAGCATTTAAAAGCTGCGTTTTGCAGCGTTTAGAAGCTGCGTTTGTAGCGTTTAGAAGTTGCATTTGCAGTGGATGAAGCTGTGAATGCCCGAAAATTGCTGGAAATAGGTACTTCCCAACATCCTCATCAAATATCTCGGTGGGTGGATATGGCAAGCTTTTAATAAGACTGTTCACGTAGTCACTTGATCTTTTCGCTTTTCTAAAATCATTACACTGCTCATCAGCACCTCTAATAGTTGCTAATATAATATTAGTCATGTTGTCGTCGCAGTCATCAAGATCAATCATCTCAAATTTGAGGCTGCGTTCGCAGCGATATAGAGCTGCGTTTGCAGTGACTGAAGAGCTGTGTTTGCAGTGATATAGTGCTGCGTTTGCAATGACTGTGGAGTCGAGGATGTAGTGATTGCGTTGACAATGGAAATTACTTGCGATTGCAAGGACGAATTCTGCTTCTTGGTTTGAAGAAATCATTGCCTTGTAATCTCTTCTTGATCCATAGGGGAATCCTTTGATTGCAGTTTCCCTTATGTTAACAAGAAAATCATTTGTTTGTAACCCTCTTAGTTGTGACTCGACGGGAACTTGCTATCTATTGTAATTTTTTAGACAGCCTACAACACCACAACAGCTAGAACTAACAATAACTAAGCTAGAACTAATATGGCGTATAGAACAAACACTTACACTAGAACTTACGTTAGCTGGAGTTAGAACTAACATGATAGCATTTAGGACTAACACCAAAACAGCTAGAACTAATAATAACTAAGCTAGAACTAACATGGGCAATCGTCACAAATACTTACACTAGATCTTGCGTTGGCTGGAGTTAGAACTAACACAATAGCATCTAGAACTGATACCACAATAGCTAGAACTAACAATAACTAAGCTAGAACTAATATGGTGTATAGAACAAACACTTACACTAGAACTTACGTTAGCTGGAGTTAGAACTAACACGATAGCATTTAGGACTAACACCAAAACAACTAGAACTAATAATAACAAAGCTAGAACTAACATGGGCAATCGTCACAAACACTTACACTAGAACTTGCAGTTAGGAATAACAAGCGTTGGAAATAAAACTTTATGTACATCAATATATAACTAACAATAGGTTTCCTTCCATTATAGTGGAAAAAACAATAGAACTAACTTCATGGGTTAGCTGGATTCGATGATCCACAGTGCGAGCCATCCTAACTAACATCTATCAACTCTAGGTACGTATTAAAAGGCTGCGCTTGTTGGGTCCCTAAGTCAATGCGAGCGGAACCCTCAGTCCTCTCCAAATTCCCCCTGCCAAGTACCTGCGCGACGACGTAGCCTTCGGATCTCATTTATTGGAGAGATGTGTTCGAGCGGGAAATTGTGTTATTCTTCATTGATGATTCTGTTACAACTTTGACAACAACTTTATGCGTTTACAAAGAGATCCGGTCTTTTTATAAGATCTGGTTTACAACAAAATCAAAACAAAGAAATAAAGATTACAACTTTCCTTGAACAAATCACGAGTTTCCTGTTTTGCGGTCCCTCGCTTTGTGGGGTTCTTCGCCTGTGCCGGGGTTGAGTACCGTGGACCACCGCGCAATCTCGATCTGAACAGATCTACGTGGTATAACGGGTACTATCCCACCAAGGAGATAGTAGCCGAGAGGGATCGTTTCACCAAGGAAACGCTCGCTCTAATCTCGGGATCTAAGAACCAAGCTTAGATCCGGAGTAGTATCACGTAGATCTGAGTTTCCAAGTCTTCAAGCCTTCGCAATCCGAGTTGAGGTCGCAATCCGGCAGAGTTTCGGCTCTTCAGAAGTTTCAGAAAAAGTCCTCTCAAATGAACGAGTGCCAGGCCTATTTATAGGCACTCAAAACTGTGCCTTTGGCACAGAACTGCGCCTAGCCACCTCTGGGTGGCTCGGCCACCGAGCCACCCTAGGGTGGCTCGGCTTGGGCCGAGCCACCTTAGGGTGGTTCGGTTCGGGCCGAGTCCCCCCAGGTGCGTTGGTCTCGTCGTTTTCCGGTGTTTCCGGTTCTCCGTTGTTCGGATGTGATTCGATTTGTGGTTGACTTGGTTTGGAATCGATTCGTCGACTCGATTCCAGATATGGCAGTTAATCCGCTTCTGAGTTCGAGTCCGGGATTGGTCCCGATTCGATCGTTATATCACCGAGTTCGCTCTTGTTTAGATGACTCGGTGATTCCTCGAAACGTTGGTTCGATTCCACGTGCGTACGTGTTCCATTGTTCGTGTGCCTTGTCGCCTCGACCTTTCGTTGATTTGTTCAGGTCTTGATTCGATTCCCCGAATCTTCATTTGGCAGTAGCTCCGCTTCGGTGTTTGAGTTCAAGTCCGTTTTGTTGTTGGACGACTCGTTAACTTTCCGAACCGTTGGTTTGGTCCCGCACGCGAACGTATTCCGTTGCTTGTGTGCCTCGTCGCCTCGTCACTCGAATGTCCGTTGTTTTGTCGAATCATCGTACTGAGCTAAGTTAAGGGACCTATAGGCAATTTTATACGCCTACAAGATGTAACGAAAACCATTCCTCTTAGGGACATCAGATAAATCCCTAATCCTGAGAAGCACTTTGCATTCTGTGAAGTTAGCATGGGTTATGACACCACAACAGCTCATGATCCACTGATACCAGTGAGCAGAGATTGCAAAAATTTAAAATTCCAGAGGTGGTATGGGAGGTTAAAGAGGCGGATCCATACTAGAAAGGGTTGGGGAACCATTGAAAGCCTGAGATCCTCCCTCTAATGGTGGAATCTGTTCCTAAAGGTGCCCATATCTACTAGGCCGAGCTCTATGGCTTGGGCAAGAAGGTCGTCGGATGAAAACTGCACCATGAAGCTGTGTCCTGCCGCTTCTTTGATTTGATGGGGCCATGATCTAAGATTGAAGCAATAAGCCAGCATCTCTCTGAGCTCCTAGATAGATGGACGACCTGACCTAAGATTGAAGATGGTGAAAGCAGAGAGATGTCAGATGATGCTGGCAGTGTTGGCAGGGACAGTAAGCATCCTTGGAGAGGCATGAATAGTAATACAATAATGATAATATCGAGAGGTATGCTCGGACCCATGGCAGTGTGCATAGGCACCGTCCAAAGCCATCTGTGATGGTTTATGATAGAGATTAAAGACGTTGGCTTTAGGAATTTGTTTGGGGATGAGGGGTTTAGAGAGTTGCCTATACTGGTGGAAGAAGTTGAGGGGTTGTGGAGGAATGACGGTGACGTGAGTATCGAGAGAAATATTATTTTAACTGCTTGTCCTGACTTGGGAACACGTGGATATATGATGTGAACTGTTGGGGTGATAGGACATGTCTTGAAAAGCAGCGAATAAATAAATGATGTAATGACTAGAGCTAACACTTACTCAAATAGAACTTTAGCAAAGTTAGAACTGGCTGTATATAAGCTAGAACTAACATTGAATCAGTTAGAACTAACATAGCAACTAGAACCAACACTTGTGATAGAAAAACCACGGGCTAGAGGTAGAGCTAACACGGGATGGGTTAGAACTGACTGTATATAAGCTAGAACTAATATTGAATCAGTTAGAACTAACGTAGCAACTAGAACCAACACTTGTGATAAAAAAAACACGGGCTGGAGGTAGAAATAACACGAGATGGGTTAGAACTGGCTATATCTAATCTAGAACTAACATTGAATCAGTTAGAACTAACGTAACAACTATAACCAACACTTGTGTTAGAAGAAAACACGGGATGGAGGTAGAGCTAACACAGGATGTGCTAGAACAGGCTGTATATAAGCTAGAACTAATATTGAATCAGTTAGAACTAACGTAGCAATTAGAACCGACACTTGTGATATAAAAAAATGCGGACTGGAGGTAGAACTAACACAGGATGAGTTAGAACTAGATGTATCTAATCTAGGACTAACATTGAATCAGTTAGAACTAACATAACAACTAGAACCAATACTTGTATTAGAAGAAAACACAGGATGGAGGTAGAACTAATACGGGATGAACTAGAAATGACTGTATATAATCTAGAACTAACATTGGATCAGTTAGAACTAACATAGCAACTAAAACCAATACTTGTGATAGAAAAAACGCGGGCTGGAGGTAGAGCTAACACGGGTTGGGCTAGAACTGGCTGTATCTAATCTAGAACTAACATTGGACCAGTTAATATAGCAACTAGATCCAACACTTGTGATAGAAAAAAACACGGGCTGGATGTAGAGCTAACACGAGTTAGGCTAGAAATGGTTAGTGTAGCTGGAGGTAGAACTTGTTAGCCTTCTTATTTTGATGATGTTTAACAAACAATTTACTTCTAATGTTGTTTGTCTAGTATTTGTGTTTTCGTATTTATTCTAGACAAACAACGAGTTGGAGGATGGATGAAATAAAGCCTCAACGATCATATTCAATGAAGGTTGGCGGAATAGTGGAGTGAAGTCTATGCATTCAAGCTAAGATTCAAGTTCAAGCTTCTTCCGTAATATTTACTAAGAAGAGCTTTATTGAAGATCACAAGCTTTGGTAAATTAGTTTAGGTGTTATATTATGTGTGTTCAATACTTCAAGCTTAATTTCATACACACACACGTTTATTTTGATTTATTGTTGTTTTGGATTATAGACTTATTAACATGATGATATATCTTTTATTAAGTCTATAAACCTATTGGAAAGTGTTTTGAAATTTGTTTGGAATGAATTTTTCAAAATCAAGTTTTAACAAGTTTTGTTCATGCATGTTTAAAGTTCATGTTCGTGCATGTTTTTACAAAACAGATGAGTTTTCACAATTGGAAAATGAGATTTAAAAAATTTATTTGTTTACATGTTTATATTCATATATACAAACATTTTCCTAAGTTTTACTAATTTTGGAGTTGTTTTGTTATTTTCAATTGAATTTACAAAACCGAGTTTTTAACAATTTTTTTAGAAACTGTTTATCTATGTTCAAACATTTATTTATATAAACTCAAAAGTGATTTTTCTAAAATTCTTTCTCTAACATGTTAATCTACCTGTCTAAAATCTTCTTTCAAAATTTTATGATTTTTGGAGTTGATTTACTATTTTTAATTGATTTTACAAAATCAGATACGCAAACTTCCAGAATCTGTCAAAACCTAAAATTGTTTGTGCACGTTGCTACAGTGCGGTCGACCGCCATGGTCGACCATGCTACAGGACCATGGTGGTCGACCGTTCATAGTCTAGAGAGTAATTTTTGAGTTTTTGTTCTCGCGGTCGACCGTGACGGTCGACCGCCGAAGTTACCGTTGCACAGTAACGATAACTTGCTGATTTTTGCCTTTTAGTGGTTTTTGGAGGTTTTTGGGGTTGTTTTCTTCTACCCTATATATATCCCATTGTATTTATCATTTCATATATAGTAAGAGTGTTTTAAACAAGTTTTAGAATATTTTAACAAGGATTTAAGTTTTGTTTAAAGTTTATTTAAAAAGCTTTTAAGCAATTGAGAGTTCGATTTTGTGAAATCAATTTCACAAGAGCTAGAAGAGATCATCACTTGGTGTTTGAGCTTCAATCCATATCTCTCTCTCTCTCTCTCTCTCTTGTTATCTAGAGAAGTTTTTCTAAACTCAATTCTAGCTTTTATTTATAATTATTTGTTGATTATCGTTTCTATTAAGCTAGTATTTACATTTGAGTTTAGTTGATATTATTTCACTCATTGTTTACACACACCCGCTTGAGCTTATTGTATTTTCATACATAGTATATTTGGGTTGGTGAGAGTTGTAGCAATTGAGTGTGAGCTTTCATTGTATTCTTATCTATTGTAGAGAACAAATTTATTGTTTGTTATATTATGGGATTGTAAAGTTTTCGGTGAGCTAGAAAACTGAGTGTGAGGAGTGAACGTTGATTGGTGAGCGAACCAATATTGTGAGTGTGAGTGTTACGTTGATCGGTGAGCATTAAAAACCGATATTGTGAGGTGTAAACTTTATTCGGGTGAATGTAAAAAACCCGGTTGTGATAGTGGATTTCTCTCCGGGAGTGGGGAGCGGAGACGGAGGACGGAAGGTTTGAACTCTGTGATCATTTGAGTGTGTTTGAGTTTGTCATTGGTGCATTTTCTTATGCATTTATCTTATATCACCATTGCCTATTACTCTTGTATATTTTATCCTATCACTTTTATAGTTTGATTATATCACCCTTGTGTTAGTTTATATATCCTTGCATATATTTTTATCGTATAGGATATATCTCATTATTCATATTACTTATCCTAGC
>BQKN01066796.1:408528-424185 GCA_022839385.1 Asparagus kiusianus
ATTGTAAAGTTTTCGGTTAGCTAGAAAACCGAGTGTGAGGTGTAAACGTTATTCGGGTGAACGTAGAAAACCCAGTTGTGATAGTGGAGTATCTCCTCGATGTGAGGAGCGGGGACGTAGGTCGTGGGGACCAAACCTCGTAAACATATCCTTTGTTTGTGATTGCATTGGCGCACTTGTTTTCATGTTCATATCTTACATCGCCATTGTGTATTGCTTGTTGATCATTTTTCCCTATCACATTTGTAGTTAAATTGTTTACCCCTTGTGTTAGTTTTATATCCTTGCATATATCATATAGCATATCTCATTGCTAGGATATATCCCTTAGTTCATATTGCTTATCCTAGCTCATATATATTGTTGTATTTCATACTTGCTAGGATAACTTGTTAATTAGTTTTAATTAGCATTTAAATCGGATTAGATTAGCATAATACCCTAATCACCCCCCTCTAGGGTCTAACAGAAGACACTACTAAATGATAACTAGCTGCCTAAAGCATCCTAAAAACTCCTCCAGAAATAGGATGTGAAGACTGAGCCCCTATCTGATACAATCATCTCCGAAACTCCATGCAATATGACAATCTCTCGAATAAAAATCCTCGCATATGTGTATGCCGTATAAGTCATCCTTACGGGTAAGAAATGCACCGACTTTGTCAATCTGTCCACTATAACCCAAACAAAATCATTTACTTTCTTTGATTTAGGCAACCCTAATATGAAATCTATAAAAATATCTGCCCACTTCCACTCGGGAATGGATAAAGGCTTTAGGGTTCCTACAGGTCTCTGATGTTCTTCTTTAACTTGCTGGCAAGTAAAACACTTAACCACATACTCTGTAATCTCTCTGTGCATACCACTCTACCAAAAATGCCTCTTCAGATCCTTATACATTTTCGTCGTGCCTGGGTGCACTGTATATCTGCTACGATGTGCCTCGTCAAAAAGTTTCCTCTTCAGCTATAGATTGTTCGGCATGACAATCTTGCCCTTCATCCTAAGGCCTCCATCTACTCCAATAGTCCAATCATCCTTGGACTCTTTGGAAATCTCCCCCTTACGGGTTTGAATCCAAGAATCTCTAACTGAGCTCTGACTACTCTATCACTTCAAGACAACTGTACTGATAAAGCTCCTAAGAAGACACTGCTCCCACCAATCTCTGGCCTAAAATCATAATGGCTGAGGGTATAAAGATCCCGATATAGTGAACACCTCAAAGCCGCTGGCCCGCGACGACGCTTCCTGCTCAATGCGTTTGCTACCACGTTCGCCATTCCCGGATGATACTGTATAGCGAACTCATAATCCTTAATAAACACTATCCATCGCCGTTGTCTCTGGTTGAGTTCTTTCTATGAAAAGAGTTACTTTAAACTCTGGTGATCTGTGAATAGCTTAAACTGCACTCCGTACAAATAATGCCTCCACGCCTTCAATGCAAAGACCACTGCTGTTAGCTCCAAATCATGCGTGCGATAATTCTGCTCATGAGTCCTCAACTATCTCAAGATATAGGCTACAACTCTCTGGGTCTGCATCAATACTCCTCTAAGACCCGATAAAGATACATCAGTGTAGACAACAAAAATCTTATCACTACTGGGAATAATCAATACTGGTGCTGAAGTCAACTTAGTCTTCAATGTCTCAAATGCCTTCTGACACTCTGTTAGTAAGGCGTGTAAGTGGCATCACGATCTTCATGAAGTCCTGAATAAATTTCCTATAATAGCCCGCCAGACTCAAGAAGCTACGTATCTCTGTAACTATCTTTGGTGGTTCATAATCAAGTACGGCCTCTACTTTAGCTGGATCTACTATAATGCCCTCTCGGCTAATGACATGGCCTAAAAATCTGACCTCCGATAACCAGAATTCATATTTGCTAAATTTTACATATAGCTGGTGTTCCCGCAAAGTCTACAATGCTAACTGAGCTCCAACTACTCTATCTCCCCAAGACGGTTGTACCGATAAAGCTCCTAAGAAAACACTGCTCCTGCCGATCTCTAGCCTGAAATCATAATGACTGAGGGTATAAATATCCCGATATAGTGAACACCTCACAGCTGCTAGCCCGCGACGACGCTTCCTGCTCAACGCGTCTGCTACCACGTTCGCCTTTCCCGGATGATACTATATAGCGAACTCATAATCCTTAATAAACTCTATCCATCGCCTTTGCCTCTGGTTGAGTTTTTTCTGTGAGAAGAGGTACTTTAAACTCTAGTGATGTGTGAATAGCTCAAACTACACTCCGTACAAATAATGCCTCAACGCCTTCAATGCAAAGACCACTGTTGTTAGCTCCAAATCATGCGTGGGATAATTCTGCTCATGAGTCCTCAACTGTCTCGAGATATAGGCTACAACTCTCTGGGTCTGCATCAATACTCCTCCAAGACCCGATAAAGATACATCAGTGTAGACAACAAAAATCTTATCACTGCTGGGAATAATCAATACTGGTGCTGAAGTCAACTTAGTCTTCAATGTCTCAAATGCCTTCTAGCACTCTGTGCTCCAAATGATCTATACACCCTTTTTAGTAAGGCGTGTAAGTGGCATCGCGATCTTCGATAAGTCTTGAATAAATTTCCTATAATAGCCCGCCAGACTCAAGAAGCTACGAATCTCTGTAACTGTCGTCGATGGTTCCTAATCAAGTACGACCTCTACTTTAGCCGGATCTACTGCAATGCCATCTCGACTGATGACATGGCCTAAAAATCTGACCTCTGATAACCAGAATTCATATTTACTAAATTTTACATATACCTGGTGTTCCCACAAAGTCTGTAATGCTAACCTCAAATGCTGCTCGTGCTCTGCCTCCGATCTCAAATAGATAAGGATATCGTCGATGAAAACTATCACGAACTGGTCCAAGTATGGATGGAAAACCCAATTCATCAAACTATGAATACTACGGGTGCATTGGTCAGCCCAAATAGCATGACAAGAAACTCGAATGACCCATATCGAGTCAAGAAGGCGGTCTTGGGAATATCAATCTCCCGAACCCACAACTGATGATAACCGGAACGAAGATCTATCTTCAAAAAACACTAAGCTCCCTACATCTGGTCGAATAAGTCATCGATCATCGGTAATGGGTACCTGTTTCGGATAGTGACCTTTTCAACTCGTGATAATTAATGCATTATCACATACCCCCATCCTTCTTCTTCATAAAGAGGACCGGTGCTCCCTACGGAGAGTGACTCCATCGAATGAATCCCTGAGATAACAACTCATCTAGCTGGATCTGTAGCTCCTTCATCTCAGCAGGCGCCATACGGTAAGGAGTTTGGGAAATTAGCACGGTGCCTGGCTGCAACTCTATGCAAAACTCGACCTCTCTCACTGGAGGTAATCCTGGTATGTCCTGGAAGACATCCTGGTACTCTGAGACCACTCGCATCTCACTCAAATCTGCACCCCGATCCCACAATATCAACTCCTTGACGTATGCCAGATATGACTCCGCAAACTGGTTACCTCTAGAGGTCACTACCACCAACTCAGATCAATTATAAGCTCGTAAACTAATTATTTTTGCAAAACAGTCGATACTCATATGGTAGGAAGATAACCAATTCATACCAAGGATAACATCAAACTCAGACATACGCAATACGATCAAGTCAATCACAAACTCAGAATCGTCCAAACTGACGATACATCTCCTACAAACACTCTCTAAAAGAGATGTCTCCCCTAAAGGAGTAGATACAAATAAAGGAAAATCTAATGGCTACGCCACAAGCTGAAGTCTAACCGTAAAATCGTAGGAGATAAAAGAATGGGAAGCGCTAGAGTCAAAAAGAATACGTGCTGGAAAGTAATTTACAAGGAAAGTACCTTCCACCACCATTCCGCTCGCGCCATGATCGTGAGGAAAAACTGCATATACTCTACCAGTCTGCTGCGTTGCATCGCCTGGAATGTATGGGACTATTTATACCTGTTGGGTCTCCTGAATCGCTCGTACCTATCCCTCAATCCTCGGGACTACTAGAGGTGCCTCAATCCTCAACTGCTGACCCTGACCACGTCCCTGAGTACGGTTCTGATGTTGCTGCTGTTGATTCCTTCCCTGTTGGCCTGCTATAGGTGCAATGTGGAACTCTGCTGCTCTGTGTTCGAGCTTGTTGTAATTGAAACAAGCCCCATGAAATCAGTGTTGCTGTTGTGCCCTCTGATCCTACTGATGGCCCTTCTTATGGGAACCATGCTGATGTGGACCCTTGCCCTGTTGTTAGGGTCCTCCTGAGCCTGTAAGAGGTCTCTTATCTTTACCTTTATCCCCGAACTGTCCTGACTTAGCAATACTATCTTTACCCTTAATAAATATAGTTGTGTCTATCTCCTGAGTCATGGCAGCATCTGCCACCTACTGCACTGAACGGAATCTCCGAGATACTAGATATCGGTGTAAACTTGGGTGAAGTCCCATCATGAACATGTAAAACCCCGAAAATTTATGTTAATATAATTAATATGAGATTAATTATGATTTATGGATATTATTTTGATAAATATAGTTAAATGGGGTATGAGTATGATACCATGTGTTTTGAGTATAAACAAGTTCATTCATGAGAAAGAAAAGAGTCGAAACAAGCACAATGGTCAACTATGTGTAAGTGAAAAATTCCAGTCCGGTTGACCGTCGTGGTCGACCGTAGTCCGGTCGACCGTCACGGTCGACCGCGAAACCTGCAGAAGTCAGATTCCTATTTTGAGTTGGTTTTGAGTTGGTTTTGGTTTTCTAAGAACCCTAACAGCCACCAAACCCCCATAAACCCTAATTTGATTCTTGGAGAATATTGGAGGCTTTCAAATGGATTTTTCGGGTGATTTTGGCTTTTGGATTGGAGATCTTCTTTGGCTTGGCATCCTAAAACATTTTTCTATAAGTTTCAGGCGAGTTCATCTCTGCTAATCTCCCTTCTAGTTTTAAAAATGTTTTTAAAGAATTTTAAACATGTTTCATAGAGCCAAATTGACTAGTTTATGAATAAAAGTTAATTCTTTTATATTATATGTATAAAGACTAGGTCTTTCCATGTTAAAAAGTTTGAGAACAAATTTACAGAAGTATGTAAGGTTTGAAAATGATTTAAAACATGGTTTAATCTGAAGAAAGATGATTTGTTCTTCGTTTCGAGTTTTTATGCATGACTTAGGGTTTTGAATATAAATTTTATGCAAATAATCATGCTATATACGTTGAGTTTGTTTCCAGAAGTTTTAATCATGTTTGAATCACCTAAACATGGCGTGAACACGACACACACAGCTAGATTAAGAATCTAGAATACCAACCCACGGTCGACCGTATCATAGCGGCGGTCGACCGCGTGTAGGACAGAGGCCTGAGTAGGCTCTGGAACCCGTCGCGGTCGACCGCCACATAGTCTGTGGCCCTGTGCATGTTTTGTTAAACTGTTGAGCTTTTGAGCTAGTCTCTCGACCTTGTACTGTTATGATAAAATGTTTATGAGCTGTTTAACATCTGAAATGTCAGTAAACACCAGATATGGGCACGTACACCAAGATATGTATACGTATGTTTAAAATATGATGTGTTAACATGATAAATAAGAAAAATACACAAATACTATGTTTCTGGAATAGGGAGATGAAACCCATTTTCGCAGGGTGATTGAGTAAGAGTATTACAAAAGTATCGTCATATTATGTTTTCGGGATAGGGAGATAAAACCTATTGTCGCAGAGCGATTGAGTAAGAACATTATAAGAGTATTGCTAATGTATAAGAGATGCACATTTGTAATTAATATAATTTATAAATTGGTTTCTTTTTTTTTGAATACCCACGAGTAGGGAGATTTCTTTGAGACCGTGACTTACACAACATGGTACTTGGTTGGCTTTGGTTTGATGAGTTCCTTTTATGTTAGATCCATCTACCCGAGTGTAGATCAGGATGAGATATTTGTTCTACAGGTTTGAGGTTTGGAGTATTATCTATTTGTTTATTGTTGTTCATTCATAGAGTTTGGAATTAGTATTTTGGGAGTCACAATTTAAGACATGATATATACATGAGGGTTTTCTTGTTTGGATTATTTCGCTCGACGTACTAACTCTCGTGTTGTGGATTCCTAAATACTAGTCTCCAGTTAAATTTTATGAATAATTTTATATGTATATGTACTAACTCTATTTTCTATACATTCTTACCCCTTCTTCTGGGGAGAGGTGGAGATGTTCTCGCTATAGCGCTTTGACGCTCGTTGTTTTCCCCCCTTTCAGGCAGTGAGTCCAGCGCACGGAGAGTCGCAGGTTGATGAGATTTCTGCATAGATCTCACCTAGCTATTTATTATTTAGTAGTTATTTTAGAACTCCACAGTTAGTTGTTTATGTACAGACTCTAGACTTGTATTTTATTTTGTAGAGGCTGAGAGTCATAGTGATATTTTATTTGACTATTTATATTTGAGGTTTATTTCAGATTCAGAGATACTTCTATTCTATTATTGTTAGGCTCACTGATGAATATTCTCATGCTTCCTCTGTGTATATCTGGTTTTACTATTTGTCTGTCTGTACCTTCACCTATTTGTTGTTTCTACTAGAGAGATAGTAATTGTGATGGTGAAACATGTCGTAGCACGGTGTTTGGTGCTTGGTAGGTTTGACAATTCGGGTTTCGCCTTGGACTGCAGCCTCGCGTGAAACCTGAGGCATCACAGTTGGTATCAGAGCTCTAGTTCCAATATCCTTAGGATCATCCATGTGTCATATTATGGAGTTAGGATAGAGTTTCCTAGGAATTGTGTATACAGTCGAGGTACTCGTGCTCAAGGAGCTGAGCAAGTTGATAGAGATCCCGAGTTACAGCATGCTCTGCAGTACTTAGTGGATCTCATAGTACCGTTAGCAGCTCGTCTGGCAGCTATCGAGGAGCAGTTAGCAGATCAGGATCGGCAGGGAACACCCATTCAGGAGGAGATACCACAGGGGACACCTATAGTCACGCCGCCATCTTCAGTTGATGATGGAGTGGCTGAGTAGGAGGCTTGACTTCGTTTGGTAGAGAGGTACCAGAAGTTGAAGGCTCCAGAGTTTCATGGTTCGACGGACTCCATTGCAGCATACAAATAGAAGGAAGATGTAAGCAACATTCTGGACATGCTTAATGTGAATACTGTGCAAAAGAAAATGCTAGTAGCATTCAGCCTCAAGGGTGATGCAGGAGGATGGTATCGGCTTCGTTTTACTCAAGAGTAGAGGTTGACAGCCTCATGGGAGACTTTTGTGTATTTCTTTGAGGAGCAGTATGTTTCGGCTGCAGCGAAAGCCGGAAAGGAGTTAGAGTTGGCTCGATTGGAGCAGGGGAACATGTTGGTGATGGATTTTGAGAGTAAGTTCATGTCACTACTTAGATTCAATGGCATGTGGTACACCGAGGAGAGATAGGCTCAGATGTTCATCATGGGACTTTGTCCAGGTTTGTGCCGATATCTAGTATCTCGGAGATTCCGTTCAGTGCGAGTGGTGGTAGATGTTTCCATAGCCCAGGAGACAGACACAGCTATGTTTATCCAGGGTAAAGATGGAATGCTAAGTCAGGACAGTCAAGAGATAAGGTTAAGGGTAAGAGACCTTTTACAGGATCAGGCGGACCCTATCAGAATAAGTTTTCACAGCAGCAGGGTCCATAAGAAGGGTAATCATCAGGATCAGAGGGTGCAGTAGTAGCATCGGTTTCATGGAGCTTGGTTCAATTGCAACAAGCCAGGTCAAAGAGCAGCAGAGTGCCGCAACGCACCCGTAGCAGTCTATCAAGATAGGAATCCACAGCAGCAGTAGCAAAACCGCACTCAGGGTCGTGGTCAGGGTCAGAACTTGAGAATTGAGGCACCTCCAGCAGTCATGAGGTTCAGGGATAGGTGCGATTGATTCAGGAGATCCAGTAGGGATAGTTAGTCCCATATGCTCTAAGTGATGCAGCACAGCCGATTGGTAGGGTGTATGCAGTTGTTCCTCGCAATCATGGCGCGAGTGGGATGGTGGAGGAAGGTACTTTCCTTGTAAATTCATTTCCAGCACGTATTCTTTTTGACTCTGGCACTTCACATTCTTTTATCTCCTATGATTTCTCGGTTTGTCTCCAGCTTGTGGCACAGCCATTAGATTTTCCTTTATCTGTATCTACTCCTTTAGGGAAGACATCTCGTTTAGAGAGTGTTTGTAGGGGATGTATCGTCAGCTTGGACGATTCTGAGTTTGTGATAGACCTGATCGTATTGCGTATGTCTGAGTTCGATGTTATCCTTGGTATGAATTAGCTATCTTCCTACCATGTGAGTATCGGCTATTTTGCGAAGACAATTAGTTTGCGAGCTTTTGATGGATCTGAGTTAGTGGTAGCGACCTCCAGAGGCAACCAGTTTACGGAGTCATATCTGCATACATCAAGGAGGTGATGTTACGGAATCGGGGCACAGATTTGAGTGAGATGTGAGTAGTCTCAAAGTTCCACGATGTCTTTCAGGACATACCAGGTTTACCTCTAGTGAGAGAGGTCGAGTTCTGCATAGAATTGTAGCCAAGCACCGCGCCGATTTCCTGAGCTCCTTACCGTATGGGCCTGCTGAGATGAGGGAGCTACAGATCCAGCTAGATGAGTAGTTGTCTTATGGATTCATTCGACGGAGTCATTCTCTATGGGGAGCATCGGTCCTCTTTGTGAAGAAGAATGACCGATGACTTGTTCGACCAGTATGTGATTATGCATTGATTATCGTGAGTTAAACAAGGTCACTATCCAAAACATGTATCCATTACTAAGGATCAATGACTTGTTTGACCAGATATAGTGAGCTTAGTGTTTTTTGAAGATAGATCTTCGTTTCGGTTATCATCAGTTACGGGTTCGGGAGATTGATATTCCTAAGACCGCCTTCTTGACTCGATATGGGTCATTCAAGTTTCTTATCATGCTATTTGGGCTGACCAATGCACCCGTAGTATTCATAGTTTGATGAATTGGGTTTTCCATCTATACTTGGACTAGTTCGTGATAGTTTTCATCGACGATATTCTTATCTATTTGAGATCGGAGGCAGAGTACGAGCAACATTTGAGGTTAGCATTGCAGACTTTGCGGGAACACCAGCTATATGTAAAATTTAGCAAATATGAATTCTGGTTATCGGAGGTCAGATTTTTAGGCCATGTCATCAGTCGAGATGGCATTACAGTAGATCCGACTAAAGTAGAGGCCGTACTTGATTGGGAACCATCAACGACAGTTACAGAGATTCGTAGCTTCTTGAGTCTGGCGGGCTATTACAGGAAATTTATTCAGGACTTATCGAAGATCGCGATGCCACTTATACGCCTTACTAAAAAGGGTGTATAGATCATTTGGAGCACAGAGTGCTAGAAGGCATTTGAGACATTAAAGACTAAGTTGACTTCAGCACCAGTATTGATTATTCCTAGCAGTGATAAGATTTTTGTTGTCTACACTGATGTATCTTTATCGGGTCTTGGAGGAGTATTGATGCAGACCCAGAGAGTTGTAGCCTATATCTCGAGATAGTTGAGGACTCATGAGCAAAATTATCCCACGCATGATTTGGAGCTAACAGCAGTGGTCTTTGCATTGAAGGCGTTGAGGCATTATTTGTACGGAGTGTAGTTTGAGCTATTCACAGATCACCAGAGTTTGAAGTACCTCTTCTCACAGAAAAAACTCAACCAGAGGCAAAGGCGATGGATAGAGTTTATTAAGGATTATGAGTTCGCTATACAGTATCATCCGGGAAAGGCGAACGTGGTAGCAGACGCGTTGAGCAGGAAGCGTCGTCGCGGGCTAGCAGTTGTGAGGTGTTCACTATATTGGGATCTTTATACCCTCAGTCATTATGATTTCAAGCTAGAGATCGGCAGGAGCAGTGTTTTCTTAGGAGCTTTATCAGTACAACCGTCTTGGGGAGATAGAGTAGTTGGAGCTCAGTTAGAGGATTTGTGTTTTCAAACCCGCAATGGGGAGATCTTCAAAGAACCCAAGGATGATTGGACTATTGGAGTAGATGGAGGCCTTCGGATGAAGGGTAGGATCGTCATGCCGAACAATCTACAGTTGAAGAGGGAACTTTTTGATGAGGCACATCGCAGCATATATACGATGCATCCAGGTACAACGAAGATGTACAAGGATCTGAAGAGGCATTTTTGGTGGAGTAGTATGTGCCGAGAGATTGCAGATTTTATGGCTAAGTGTTATACCTGCCTGTAAGTTAAGGCAGAACATCAGAGACCTGCAGGAATCCTACAGCCTTTATCCATTCTCGAGTGGAAGTGGGCAGATATTTTTATGGATTTCATAGTAGGGTTTCCTAAATCAAAGAAAGGATATAATTCTATTTGGGTGATAGTAGACAGATTGACAAAGTTAACGCATTTCTTACTTGTGAGGACGACTTATACGACAGACACCTATGCGAGGATTTTTATTCAAGAGATTATCAGATTGCATGGAGTTTCGGAGACGATTGTATTAGATCGAGGCTCAGTTTTTACATCCCATTTCTAGAGGAGTTTTCAGGAGCTTTTGGCAGCCAATTAACATTTAGCAGTGTATTTTACCCCCTGACAGATGGTCAGACCGAGAGGGTGAATCAGGTATTAGAGGATATGCTGAGAGCATGTGTTATAGATTTTTAAGGTAGCTGAGAGGATCACATCCCATTGATTAAATTTGCATATAATAATAGTTATCAAGCTGCCATCGGGATGGCGCTATATGAAGCCCTATACAGGACGCCTTACAGATCACCTATATGTTGGGCACAACCAGAGGATAGTCTATTACTTGGCCCGGAGCTAGTTAGGCAGACCACGTAAAAGGTGGCATTGATTCGAGAGCGTATTCTTGCTGCACATAGTAGGCAAAAGAGTTATACAAATCAGCGGAGACGACCCTTAGAATTTCAGGTCGGAGACTTAGTTATATTAAAAGTATCACTGATGAAGGGCGTTCAGTGATTCGGTAGACGGGGGAAGCTCACCCCGAGATATGTTGGTCCTTTCAGGATTATTGAGCACATTGGAACTGTTTCATATAGATTAGATCTTCCGGCATCAATGTCGAGTGTACACGATGTATTTCATATTTCGATGTTTAAGAAGCATTTACGTGACGAAGAGCAGCAGAGGGTGATTGATTCACCAGAGGTTGAGATACAGGATGATTTAACTACTGTAGAGTTTCCGATATGTATTCTTGCTAGAGAGAATAAAAAGCTTAGAAACAAAGTCATTCTATTAGTGAAAGTTCAGTGGAACCGGCAAGGAGCCGAAGTGATTTCTTGGGAGTGCGAGGAGGATGTTCATCACGACTACCCGCACCTGTTTGAATAGGTAAGGTCGATATTTAAATGTGCTTATATGCATTGATAGATTTGATTATATGTGTTGTTTAGTCACATTTATATTTAACGCTAGAATGGGTCATTCAACACTTAGCTTTTAATTATTTGGAATATATGGTGTATATATATGGGGGTTCTTTGTTTGGATTTTTCACCCGACGCACTAGTTCCATCTAATTAGGCGTTAAGTGAGAATGTACGCATTTTAGATTGTTAAGTTTAAATGTTTCTTATATTTCAAATTGGGAGATTAATGATACGAGATGTGTACGTGAATGTTTCCTTGTTTGGATTATCCTCTTTTTGTGCTTTTCTCGTATTGTTAATCTCTGCGATGCGAGTGCGGAATTTCGAGGATGAAATTCTTTTAAGGGGGGTGAATGTAAAACCCCAAAAATTTATGTTAATATAATTAATATGAGATTAATTATGATTTATGGATATTTATTTTGATAAATATAGTTAAATGGGGTATGAGTATGATACCATGTGTTTTGAGTATAAACAAGTTCATTCATGAGAAAGAAAAGACTCGAAACTTGCACAATGGCTAAATATGTGTAACTAAAAAATTCTAATCCGGTCGATTGTCGCGATCGATCGTCGCGGTAGACAGCAGTCCGGTCAACCTCCACGGTCGACCGTGAAACCTGCAGAAGCCAGATTCCTGTTTTGAATTGGTTTTGGTTTTCTAAAGCCCATATTCATTTTCCCTGCTTTATATATCAAACTTTCAAGAATTTTCTCAGTTTTGTAAGAACCCTAACAGCCACCAAATCCCCACAAACTCTAATTTGATTCTTGAAGAATATTGGAGGCTTTCAAGTGGATTTTTCGGGTGATATTGGCTTTTGGATTGGAGATCTGCTTTGGCTTAGCATCCTAAAATGTTTTACTACAAGTTTCAGGCGAGTTCATCTTTGCTAATCCCCTTCCTAGTTTTAAAAATGTTTTTGAAGAATTTTTAATATGTTTCATAGAGCAAAATTGACTAGTTTATGAATAAAAGTTAATTCTTTTATATTATATGTATAAAGACTAGGTCTTTTCATGTTAAAAAGTTTGAGAACGAGTTTACAGAAGTATGTAAGATCTGAAAATGATTTAAAACGTGTTTTAATCTAAAAAAAGATGATTTGTTCTTCGTTTTGAGTTTTTATGCATGACTTAGGATTTTGAATATAAATTTTATTCAAATAATCATGCTATATACGTTGAGTTTGTTTCCAGAAGTTTTTATCTCCTGTAGACATGCTCTCATGTAAGTTTTATGTTGTTTTAATCATGTTCGAATCACCTAAACACGGTGCGAACATGATATACATAGCCAGATTGAGAATCTGGAATATCAACACACGGTCGACTGCGCCATAGCGGCGGTCGACCGCGTGCAGGACAAAGGCCTTAGTAGGCTCTAGAACCCATCGCGATCGACCGCCGTTCTTGTGCGGTCGACCACCACACAGTCTGTGGCCCTGCGCATGTTTTGTTCGAATATATATTGAGTTTTCGAGTTAGTCTCTCAACCTTGTACTGTTATGATAAAATGTTTATGAGCTGTTTAACATCTGAAATATCAGTAAACACCAGATATGGACACATACACCAAGATATGTACACGTATGTTTAAAATATGATGTGTTAACATGATAAATAAGAAAAATACACAAATACTATGTTTCCGGAATAGGGAGATGAAACCTATTTTCACAGGGTGATTGAGTAAGAGTATTACAAAAGTATCGTTATATTATGTTTCCGGAATAAGAAGATGAAACCTATTTTCGCAGGGCGATTGAGTAAGAGTATTACAAAAGTATCATCATATTATATTTCCAGGATAGGGAGATAAAACCTATTGCCGCAGAGCGATTGAGTAAGAATATTACAAGAGTATCGCTAATGTATAAGAGATGCACATTTGTAAGTAATATAATTTATAAATTGGTTTCCATTTTTTTTGAATACCCGCGAGTAGGGTGATTGTCTGAGACTGTGACTTACATAACATGGTATTTGGTTAGCTTTGGTTTGATGAGTTCCTTTTATGTTAGATCCATCAACCCGAGTGTAGATCAGGATAAGATATTTGTTCTACAGGTTTGAGGTTTGGAGTATTATCTATTTGTTTATTGTTGTTCATTCATAGAGTTTGGAATTAGTATTTAGGGAGTCATAATTTAAGACATGGTATATACATGAGGGTTTTCTTATTTGGATTATTTTGCTTGACTTACTAACTCTCGTGTTGTGGATTCCTAAATACTAGTCTCCAGTTAGAATTTTATGAATAATTTCATATGTATATGTACTAACTCTATTTTCTATACATTCCTGCCCCTTCCCCTGAGGAGAGGTGGAGATGTTCTCGCTATAGCATTTTGACGCTCGTTGTTTTCCCCCATTTCAGGCACCGAGTCCAGCGCACGGAGAGTCGCAGGTTGATGAGATTTCTGCATAGATCTCACCTAGCTATTTATTATTTAGTAGTTATTTTAGAACTCCACAGTTAGTTGTTTATGTACAGACTCTAGACTTGTATTTTTTTGTAGAGGCTGAGAGTCATAGTGATATTTTATTTGACTCTTTATATTTGAGGTTTATTTCAGATTCAGAGATACTTCTATTCTATTATTGTTGGGCTCACTGATGAATATTCTCATGCTTCCTCTGTGTATAGCTGGTTTTACTCTATTTTTTATTTGTCTGTCTGTACCTTCACCTATTTTTTGTTTCCACTAGAGAGATAGTAATTGTGATGGTGAAACATATCGTAGCATGGTGTTTGGTGCTTGATAGGTTTGACAATCCGGGTTTCGCCTTGGACTGGAGCCTCGCTTGAAACTTGGGGCGTCACAGAACATCTGAGCTTGCTTCTCCTTGGTGTGCCACATTCTAGTGAATCTAAGTAGTAACATGAATTTACTCTCAAAATCCTTCACCGATATATCCCCCTGCTCCAATCGAGCTAGCTCTAACTCCTTCCCGGCTTTCGCTGCAGCCGAAACTTACTGCTCTTTAAAGAAATACACAAAAATCTCCCACGAGGCCGTCAACCTCTTCTCTGGAGTGAAACAAAGCCGATACCATCCTCCTGCATCGCCCTTGAGGCTGAAAGCTACTAGCCTCTGCTTCTGCACAGTATTCACATTAAGCTTGTCCAAAATATTGTTTACATCTTCCTTCCATTTGTGTGCTGCAATGGAATCTGTCGAACCATGAAACTCTGGAGCCTTCAACTTCTGGTACCTCTCTACTAGACGAATCCTAGCCTCTTGCTCAGACACTCTATCATCAACTGAAGGTGGTGGTGTGACTACCGATGTCCCCTCTAGCATCTCCTCCTGAATGGGTGTTCCCTGTCGAACTTGATCTGCTAACTGCTCATCAATAGCTGCTAGTCGAATAGCTAACGATGCTATGAGATCTACTAAGTACTGCGGAGCCTGCTACGGCTCGGGCTCTCTATCGACTTGCTCAGCTCCCTAAGAATGAGTACCTCGGCGTCCACGACCTCTTCCTGACATCTATAATATAGAAGTAGGGCTTATTATGCAGTAAATAGAATCTCAAGCAGGAAAAGATATAACGTATACCAAAAAGTAAATCGTATCACATATTACTCATGTAGGCGTATAAAATTGCCTATAGGTCCCACAATACAGCTCTACGACGCCGATTCAACAAATGAACCATCGGGCGACGTATCCAAGCACGACCGTTATCCCGCCAACGCCGAAGCCAAGCCATACGCAATGGAGCAGGTTAACAAGGCGACGAAGCTAATAAATCGCACCCAAGCAGTGGAATGCATCCACTCGCACGTGGAATCAAACCAACGTTTCGGGGAATCACCGAGTCATCTAAACAAGAGCGAACTCGGTGATATAACGATCGAATCAAGGTTGGTTTCGGACTCGAACTCAGAAGTGGGTTTACTGCCAAATCAGGAATCGGATCAAAACGAATCGAATCCGAACAAGTCAACCACACAACCGAATCGAAGTCCAAATCAACAACGAATCAGAACCGGAAACACCGGAAAACCCGAACGACGAAACCAAAACACCCGAGGGGGCTCGGCACTGGGCCGAGCCACCTCAAGGTGGCTCAGCCCAAGCCGAGCCACCCTAAGGTGGCTCGGCCAAAGCCGAGCCACCCCTGGGTGGCTCGGCCATGGCCGAGCCACCCAGGGGTGGCTAGGCACTGTTCTGTGCACGGGG
>BQKN01066796.1:434185-475769 GCA_022839385.1 Asparagus kiusianus
GGCCGAGCCACCCAGGGGTGGCTAGGCACTGTTCTGTGCACGGGGCACAGTTTTGAGCGCCTATAAATAGGCCTTGTGCTCATTTGTTTCAGAGGTTGGATTTTGGAGGAGGCGAAGCCCTGCTGGATTGAAGACTCAGATCTAAAAAAGATCTCAACTTTGAAGGCTTGGAGGCTTGGACTTCCAGATCCGGTGCCCGGCGATCGTCAACGTCAAACAAGGCAAGAGTTCGAGAGGGAGCGGATCTAAGATCTACACGATTTTCCTCCGGATCTAAGCTTGGTTCTTAGATCCCGAGAAGAGTCTCGAATTCGCTTGGTCGATTTCGACACTTGGGCTACTATTTCCTTGGTGAATTAGTACCCCACTCGGCTATTATTTCCTTCGTGAGATAATACCCGTCATATCGTGTAGATCCGACCGGATCGAGATCACGCGGTGGTCCACGGCAAATAACCCCGGCGCAGGCAAAGAACCCACACAAAGCGAGTGACCGCAAAACAGGAGCTCGCGATTCGTTCGACAAACAAGGAAAGAAAGTTGTAATCTTTTTCATTTGTTTTTTGATTTTTCATTGTAACCGGATCTTATAAAAAGACCGGATTTCTGTAATCGATAAACTATTACGAAAGTGTACAATTGAATCAATGAAGAAGAACACAAATTTTCCCGCGAACAACTCATAACATGCCTTATTATTCAAAGCAAATAGTTCATCATAAAAAAAAAATTGTAATTTTTCGCGTACATATATAATATGTCCTTACTCATACTAGGAATTTCTAGCGAACTGTATACATGATTCCTAGAAAATTCTATCCTAACTCCACAATATGACACATGAATGATCCTAAGGATATTGGAACCTAGAGCTCTGATACTAACTTTGACGCCCTAGGTTTCAGGCAAGGCTGCAGTCCAAGGTGAAACTCAGAATGTCAAACCTGCCAAGCACCAAACACCATGCTACAATATGTTTTACCATAACAGTCATTATCTCTCTAGTAGAAATAACAAATAGGTAAAAGTACTGACATGTAAATAATAAAGATAGAACAAACCAGGTGTACACAGAAGCAATAAGAGAATAATCATCAGTGAACCTAACTAAAATAGAATAGAAATATCTCTAAGTCTGAAATAAACCTTAAGTACAATGAGTCAAATAAAGTATCACTATGGCTCACAGGCTCTACAAAATGAAATACAAATCTAGAGTCTTAACATAAAAAACTAACTGTGGTGTTCTATAATAACTACTAAAATAATAAATAGCTAGATGGAATCTATGAAGAAATCACATCAACCTGTGACTCTCCATACGCCGGACTCGCTACCTGAAAGGGGGAAAATAACGAGCGTCAAAGCGCTATAGCAAGATCATCTCCACCTCTCCTTAGGGGAAGGGGTAGGAGTATATAGAAAATAGAGTCAATACATATAAGTATGAAATCATTCATATAACTCTAACTGGAGATTAGTATTTAGTAATCCACAACACGAGAGTTAGTACGTCGAGCGAAATAATCCAAACAAGTAAACCCTCTTGTATATACCATGTCCCAAATTGTGACTCCCTAAATACCAACTCCAAACTCTATGAATGAAAAACAGCAAACAAAAGGAAACATTCCAAACTTCAAACATGTAGAATAAATATCTCATCTCAAAACTACACTCGAGTAGATGGCTCTAATGTAAGGGGGATCTCATCCAAAATAAAAGTTAACCATAAGCCATATCATGTAAGCCACGATCTTAAAGAAAGTACCCTACTCGCGGTAATCCAATATGGAAGCAGAACTACAACTGATAATACTTACATGTGTGCATCTCCTTGTGCAATAGCGATACTCTTGTAATATTCTTACTCAATTGCTCTGCGGTAATAGGTTTTATCACCCTATTCCGGATACATAAAATGATGATACTTTTATAATACTCTTATTCAATCGTCCTGTTGAAATAGGTTTTATCTCCCTATTCCGGATACATGAAATGACGATACTTTTGTAATACTCTTATACGATACTTTTGTAATACTCTTACTCAATCGTCCTATGGAAATAGGTTTTATCTTCCTATTCCAGATACATGAGTTTACTATACTCTTCGTATTTATTTATTAAATTAAATTATGACAAAAAGTATGTTAACACAACATATTCTAATATACGTGCACATATCTCGGTGTACGTGTCTATATCTGGTATTTACTGACATCCCAGGTGTTAAACAACACATAATCATTGTATCATAATAGTACAAGGTCGAGAGACTCGCTCGAAAACTCAAACAGTCGAACAAAACATGAACAAGACTAAAGATTGAATGGCGGTCGACCGCGATTTTGCGGCGATCGATCACGACGGGTTTCAGGACCTACCCAGGCCTCTGTCCTGCACGCGGTCGACCGCCACTAAGGCACAGTCGATCGAGGGTAGATTTTCCAGAATCTCATACTGATTATGTGTGTTGTGTTCATGCCGTGTTTATGTGATCCAAACATGATTAAAACACCATAATACTTGTATGAAAGCATGTCTACAGTAGATAAAAACTTTAGGAAGCAATCTCAACATATATAGCATGATTATTTGCATTAACTTGATATAGAAAAATCCTAAATCATGCATAAAAACTCAAAACGAAGAACAAATCATCTTTCTTCAGATTAAACAACATTTTAAATCATTTTTAGATCTTAAATATTTTTGTAAATTCGTTCTCAAAATTTTTAACATGGAAAGACCTAGTCTTTATACATATAATACAAAAAAATTAACTTTTATTCATAAACTAGTCAATTTGGCTCTATAAAACATGTTAAAAACTCTTTTAAAACATTTTAAAAACTAGGAGGGAGATTAGCAGAGATAAACTCGCCTGAGATTTGTAGAAAAACGTTTAAGATGCCAAGCCAAAGAAGATCTTCAATCCAAAAATCACACGAAATCCCGCTTGAAAACCTCCAATCTTCTCCAAGAATCAAATTAGGGTTTAAAGGGGTTTTGGTGGTTGTTAGGGTTCTTATAAAACTAAAAATATCGTGAACAAATGATATATAAATCAAAGAAAATGGATGTGGGCTTTAGAAAACCAAAACCAATTCAAAATAGGAATCTAACTCTTTGCAGGTTTTGCGGTCGACCGTGGCGATCGACCGTGGCGGTTGACCAAACTGCGGTCGACCGGACTAGAATTTTCCAGCTTCTCATATTTTTTTCCATTGTGCATGTTTTGACTCTTTTCTTCCTCACGAATGATCTTGTTTATACTCAAAACACATTGTATACTACTCATATATCATTTAATTATATTTATCAAAATAAATATCCATATATCATATTTAATCACATATTAATTATATTAACATATTTTTTTTGGGTTTTACACCTACTACACCTTTAATTGCAGTATCACATCCCCTATTCTCTGTTTTGCAACAACAACAAACATTCTCGACGACAATTGCATCCGTTTAGACCAAACCACAATGAGTGATAACTAGTGCCTTGTTCCCGATGATAACACAACCAATAGGCATTGATCAGACAACTTCAACAGACTACATGGATTAAATTTATCAGGTGGTTTTCATGCTGATATGCTTAACAATGATGGACTTATTCTCTCTCGATCCCACTTCAAGATCTTTCTTTTCTTCGGCTTTGACAACACTGAATGTGACAAATCTCATCATAGTGAAATTGATAACTGTTGAGAACTATTTAATGTGGAAGTCGCAGTTCACTGCGTTATTGGTTTCTCATAATTTACTTGGATTTGTTGATGGATCGTGCCCTTTTCTGCAAATGTATACTGACAGTGCTCAACTCAATCCTTATTACATGTCATGGATTCAGATAGATCAAAGTCTTCACTTATAGGTACACGCTACTTTGTCTCGAGAAGTTTTAGTTGAAGTTCATGATCTTATGCACGCCTTTTAGATTTTGGATCACCTACAATGTTGCTTCTTTACGAGCAACCTTGCTTGCATTATGGAATTGAAATGCAACATTACCACTATCAAGAAGGGTGACAATCAATCCATGGAGGTCTATTTACATGAGATCAAAGTTGTTGTGGACTCTCTTGCTGTGATTAATTCTCCTTTGAGTGATCATGACCTCATGCAACACACTCTATTTTGATTGAATAGTGATTATGAATTCCTCGTTACGACGGTGACCTATTTTGGCAACATTATAACCTTTGATGATCTTCGTTCCAAGTTAATTCTCCATGAACAATGCGTTAGCTATTTGAAAGAGCGAGAGCCCGATGTCCATCAGCATCAAGCCCTTGTCACCGGCATCACCACATCTGGTGGTGGTTCGGGCCCCCCACCCGCTACCTTACCGAGTCAGACCTGTCCACAGGCGGCTACCCAGCAGCAACAATAGCAGTCCTCGGGCGGTTGGCGTGGGTGTGGACAGTGGCATGGTGGCTGAAGTCATGGTTCTCGTAGTGGTCGAGGTCACACAACAAAGGTTGGGCGTGGATTTTATGGAAATCAACAATATCGTGCACAAACTCAAGGTTCCTAACTGAATCACGCAAATGGTATTCTCTCCTTTAATTGTTCAGATATTGTTGACAACACTACTTCTAATTCTCCATAATTTGCTTATGACTTAGACTCTAATGGGATACTGGGCTATTGTCCATCTACAATTGTTTGTCAACTTTGTTTTAGTCTAAGTCACACCGCTCCATCTTGTCCACGATATATTTCTTAAGGAGGTGCTCCCAATTCTATGTATAATCCTCACACTGCTCCATCCTTTGCTACTACGTCTCATGGTGACACTAATGAGTCCTTGTGATATCCAGATTCAACTGCATCTTCTAATATGAATACATTTGAGGATATATTATCTTTCTCATCTCCTTATACTGGTCAAACTAAAGTACTAGCAGAAAACAATAACATTTTACCTATTGCTGATATTGGTGATGTGTGATTAAATTCTTCTGCCAAATTAATTCATCTTAACTCTATGTTTCATGTGCGTAATTTAAAACACAATTTAATATCTATAAAGCAATTATGTGATTTAAAATAATTGTGTGGTTAATTTTAACTCCTCTTCTATTCATGTTAAGGACAAAACCACGGGGAAGGTTCTTCTTCAGGGTTCCAGTAGAAATGGTGTCTACCATGTTTACTCTTCCATCGAGTCTGATTCTGCCAACAACTTTTTTGTTTCCCTGACTGCTACAGCAGATACATGGCATTGTCGCATAGGTCACTGTGGTAGTCGAGTCTTTAATGAGCTTAGGTCAAATAATGACATTATGATGGCCACACACTTTGAGAATAAGTGTGTTTTATGTAAACTTGGAAAAGTGCATCGATTACTTTTTTATGATGTTGAGCACCTCTATCGTACTCCTCTATATCTGATTCATTCTAATATTTAGCAATCACCTGTTCTATCTAATTTGGGTTAGATATTATATTTGCTTTATTGATGATTGGACTCGTTATACTTGGATATATCCTATGAAAAATAAATCTGAAGTTTTTACTCATTTTTATAGCTTCAAAAATTGGTGAGAACATATTTTCTTACAAAATTCAGATGTTTTAGAGTGAAGGTGGTAAAGAATTTGATAACAAAGCTTTCAAACAATATTTTCTGGAGCATGGAATTTATTTTTGCAAATTGTGCCCCGACACATCACAACAAAATAGTGTGGCAGAGCACAAATATCGACACCTTATTAAGATGACACATACTTTTTTGATTGATGCTCATATGTTGTCTTAATTTTGGGTTGATGTTGTATATACGACAATATTTGTGATAAATAGATTACCTACTCCTCTTTTAGATGACATCTCTCTATATCAACTACTTTTTAGAAAGAGACCTGAATATGATTTTCTTTGAGTTTTTGGATGTGAATGCTTTCCATATACTTCGGCTCAGGTTACCAAAAAATTTCAGCCTCGATCAAAGCATTGTATCTTTTTAGGATATGCTCCTCATTATAAAGGTTATTGTTGCTTTGATCATATAATGGGTCATGTCTATCTTGGTCGTCACGTTTGATTTCATTTGTCTATTTCTCCATATTCCACTATTGTTGTTAACACGTTGAATGACTCGTCTCCTCTAATGTATGTCACAAGACCGTCTTTGACTTCACCATGTTCTCCTTTAGGGCCATCTTTCTCTCCGCATTCTTCGACATCTCGGGTATCCATCGTGTCTTCTTTTACTACCACCCTACCAAGTACTTCTTCCTCTCATCTCAATAGGTCTCGTCTCACCATGTCATATGCATCCACTCCTACCCTGTCCTCTCCTCACTCCATTCTTGTGGACTCTCTTCCGCCACACCCCCTACATGTGAGCTCCCCATATGTACCCTCCTCCCATTGTCCATCCACCTTAATCATCGCTGAGACTAGTGGGTTGCTGATAGTTCCTCTAGTAGTTGTGGCCATCTGGTTGCTGTACACCCAGGCATTGCCCAGTCCACCTATGGCCGCTCTTAGTGCGTCGGTTGTAGATGACACTGCAATGCCAATTCTCACACATGAGCTACTTACTTCCTCTTCTACTAGTTCTTCCCTTGGCTCCTCCCATAGGGTCGATGCTACGCATGTGTCCTTTCCACCTCTCACTTCCAATCCATATTCTATGCAGATTACATCTAATGTCGTGCCCCGCTTCCCAAAATACCAGGAAACCGGAACGTGAACAAGCCCACGACGTATTAGACTGAGGAGAAATGTACTAGACCTTCTACTCAATCTAATACACTAAGCGTCAAGCAATATAAAGCGAAGTCACTGGTCCCCGATCACAGTAGCGAGAATATAATGAACAACACAGAATAAAATAATACATATCACAAATGAATATCATCCAAGGCATAATATTCGGGTCAACATGCCCTTATACAAAACTGAACAACTGAATATTGAAGAAATATAAAATACATCGTTCAACAGGAATAATAAGGAAGTACTGCAAAAAAATAAACTAAGGACCATCAAAAAACTAAGGAAATAACTAAGCTTCAACATGTTCTTCTGCTCCGTCTACAAGACACTCTTGCTGAGAATCCTCTAACTCCTGTACGATTCCGAACTGAGGCTGTCCGTCTCCTAAATCTAACGTACACCAGAGAAAATAGGTGTACGTCAGCGTGCATGGCACACAGTAAGATCCTACAGAGAGAAATAGAAACGGTCGAACGACTAAGGCAAAAACAACAATAATAAGAATAGAAGCATGCTACTGGAATACTAATAATCTAAATGTAATCTATCATTAGAATATAATAATCAGAAGAATCCAAGAAAATCAAGCAAGTAACAAATCGATCATGTAGCTAGCGATCAGAATAATCATCCTAGTAACAAGGTCATACAATTAGATGGAATTAATACTTAAAAATCTACAACAAGAGACGTAGTACGTCAAGAGAAATAATCCAAATAAAGAAACCCTCATGTATATACCATATGTCTAATTATAAATAATTAAATATTAGTCCCGATCTATGTATGTAAAGAAATACAACTGGCCTACATCTCACAAGAATTCATACTTAGCCAAGAAACAAGGTCATGTAATTAGCCATGTATAACAGGTCACAGGTCCACATCTCACACAGAGTCAACATTCATATCTCGGATAAATGACTGTTCGTATATCCTCTACGTGCATCCAATACCGCTACACAAACTCGGTCAGAGGACTACATGCAATCCGTTTTCAGCCTGGTTTGAACTCAAGCTAAACTCAGATGAATATCAAACTCACAGACCAAAGTGACTACACAAACTTCACTTTGACCCAACAAACCAACCCCAGTGCTACACAAACTCACTGGTGCGAGCTTGGAAGATACATCAATAGCCACATCTGATCACATGAACCAAGACTTCTCCATCCTAACTCTTCTCGCTTTTCTAAGTCAATAATCATAACCTGAACTAGATCTCTAGACCACCTCCTAAATTCAATCAACACGCACACACATATCACTAAGTCTTGTTCATGACGCACAAAGTCACTAAATCATAAACTACTAAGGGTTCTCAAACACAATAAGAAATAATAAATGAAACAACCAATCATGTACAACAGTGTCATATCATACCACATAATTAAAATAAGAATCATGGAATCGATGATTGTTTTGCACATAAAATGTCGCGGTCAACAACCATCCATCACACGTTCATAAACTAAATTAATTCAAAATAAATAATTCTTTTACAAAATAAATTCCTTTAAAATTATCTCTCACCATAATTATTCTAAAAATAATCTCTTAAAATAATAAATTCATAAATTTAAAATAATCTTTTTACAAGATAAATTCTCACTAATTCAAAATAGTCTATTTTCCCAAAATAATTTTTTTAAAAATAATTATCAAATGATTTCCTTCCACAAAATAAATTCAAAAAATTATAATTATTCTAAAATAACCCCGTTGTTAAAATAAATTCTTTAATCTATTATAATTATTCTAAAAATACTATTTATCACATAATTATGATTTATTTAATCACAAATTAATATAAGCAGATAATTAATAATTTCATCAACAAGCCCACACAGATAATTATTAACAGATCTAAAATTATAGATATTTCATAATAAATATAAAAATTCAGATCTGAGCAAGTGGGATATTACCTATGAGGCCAAGGGCCTGCGGACGAGCGACAATGCTGCTACGGATGTGGCGTGATGAGTCTGAAGCGGGTAGAGCAGTTGACGGCGGATCTGAACATGAAGAAGGGGGATACGATGGCTGTCGTCGGGGTTGGATCTGGGCTGAGGTAGAGGGGGCTATCGGAGCTGTGAGGTGGTGACAGGGGATGGCGGTGATGGCGTGACGGCGAGGTAGGGCTGTTGGGTGGTTAGGTGCAGCGGGTGTAGAGCTCCTCGGGGCTGAGGGGAGCTTGGGCTACTATCGAGGGCGAGCTCACGGCTGTTGTAGTCGGAGCTAAGGGTAGGGGGAGGTGCTGGTTGGCAATAGCGATGCAGATCTGGGCGAGGTGAAGAGGAGGAGAGGCAGTGAGACTACCGGTTGAGGGGAGGCAGAAAAGAGGGGATGCGGGGTGAGGTTGGCGGCGAGTTTAGGGGGTTGAGGGGTTGTCAGTTGCTGTTAGTGGGCGGTGGCGAGGAGGCTTGGGGCTGGAGAGAGCAGCGGTGATGAGGGGATGCGGGGAAGGAGGGGATGCGGGGAAGGTAGCTGTGAGGAGGAGGAGGCTGTCGGGACTGAAGGAGGCTGCTGTGATGAGGTCGGCGTTGAGCGGCTAAGGGAGAGGGGGCGGTGGTGTAGGAGGAGGGTGGCTGTGAAGGCTACGGGGTGTGGCAAGCGGCGAAGGAAGAGGGGAGGAGACGGTGGTAGGGCTGATGGTGCGACTGTCGAAGAGGGGAGGGAGCGGAGGACGGGGAGAGGGGGTCGGCCTGGTGGCGGGGCTGAGGGAGAGGGTGGTGATGGAGGAGAAGGGGGCTGCAGGTGACGGGGAAGAGAGAGGAGAGAGAAGAGAGAGAAAGAAGAAGAGGGCGGCGGTTTTAGTTAGATGAAAACGCTGTCAAAGAGGGGAGGGAGCGGAGGACAAGGAGAGTGGGTTGGCCTAGTGGCGGGGCTGAGGGAGAGGGTGGTGATGGAGGAGAAGGGGGTTGCGGGTGACGGGGAAGAGAGAGAGGAGAGAGAAGAGAGAGAAAGAAGAAGGGGGCGGCGGTTTTGGTGAGATTAAAAGGATATATATATATATATATATATATATATATATATAAAATTAGGGTTAGGATTTAGGTCTTTAACCAAATTAATAAAAAAACATAATTAATTACATTTTAAATTAAATAATTATGGAAAAATTATCTACAAAATAAAATGTACTAATTATACTAATACAACAGATAATACACAATAGTAGTAATAATACAACAGATTATACAAAATAATACATAATAATAATAATAATATAACGTATTATACGAAATAATACGTAATAGTAATAATAATACAACGTATTATTCAAAATGATATGTAATAGTGTCGATAACACAACAGATTAATTTCAAAAATTTTTACTGTACTAAGTTAATTCATAAATATTAAAATTATTTAAATAAATATAAAATTTGTACTTTTAAATCATAGAAAATTCTAGAAAATAGAGAAAATACAAATAATCTTTTAAAAATTAATTTAATATTTTAAAATATCAGAAAATTATTTTAATTAGTATCAAAATTCACGATCATCACATCTAAGTCGGGGATTGTGAAACCATGTCACCTATTGTCCCTACATACAACCCTTATTGTCTTTGAACCGACAACTTTCACACAAGCTTCAAAAGACATAACTTGACAACATGCAATGGCAGAAGAATTTAATGCATTCATTTATAATAACACGTAGTAATTGGTTCCATTTGATGAACGGAAAAAAAATATTGTTGGTTGTAAGTAGGTTTCCAAGGTTAAATATAATCCAAATGGTTCTATTGAGTGGTGGTACAAAGCTAATTTGTTTGCTCAAGGTTTTCATCAGCAAGCCGATACAATATCTTACAATTGCAAGACTTGATATTGCATTTGTTGTTCATGTTGTTTCTCAGTTTATGCATGCTGCTCATACTACTCATCTCCTAGCCGTCAAAAGAATTTATAGGTATTTGCAGGGCACAACAAATCATGGTCTCTCACTTCGCAAGGTGATCGGACTGACCCTTATGGTTGCCTATTCTTATTCTAATTGGGCGGGTTGTCCTGACTGCTCACGATCCACCTTTGGTTATGCGATATCTTTTGGTCCTAATCTCCTTTCTTGGCGTTCAAAGAAGCAATCTACCGTGTCGAAATTCTCAACGGATGCTGAATATCGAGCCCTTGCATACATAGTGGTTGAGACACTATGGATTCAGGACATCTAAGTTGAACTTGGGATTGTTCTTTGCCATCATGTGACTCTTTTTTGTGAGAATATGAGTGCCACCTACATCATGGCAAATCCTGTTCTACATGATCGTCGCAAGCATATCAAGGTTGACTATCACTTTGTTCGGAAGAGAGTTGCTCATGGTTACTTGATTGTTCAATATGTTCCCACACAACTTTAGCTAGTACGTGGATATTTTTTTATTAAGGAATTATCTGCTCAATGCTTTCTTTTTTAAAAAACCAATTTGCCCGTGTGCGTTTCTCCCATCCAGATTGAGGAGGGGAAATAGTGCAACTGTAATGTATAATTGTCATAGAGGGTCTATATGTAAAACTGTACAATATCTTCGTATATATACGTATATTGGCTAGGGTGCTAGGGTAAGCTGACCCTGTTCAGCCGATTATCTCTCTTTCTCCTTAATACTCTCACTTTACTTCTTTGTTTACTTTAGATGGACAGTAAGAGATTGACAAAAAAAATTCAGGTACACGAACTGGTTTGAACTTTTATTATAGACGATAATGAAACATTGGCCTAAAAATTTAAACATTTAAAAAAGAATTGACCCAATAAGACAATGAAACAACTCCACCATCAATGCTTGGTTTCAAATCCCTCAAAAGTACTTCCGAAGCCGGTAAAATAAGAATAGATAAAAGGCACAAGAACGCAAACTTTTTCAATTGAATCAATGCAACTCTTCTATACAAAAAACACCTGCCCAACATTCAACAAGCTCTCATGCGGAACATTAAATATCACACTGTTCTCTCTGCATATCCTCCTAAGAAAAGCATATACATAATCTATAGCAATCCTCTTAATAAGCCCAGAATCCCTCCTAGCCCTCACAATAGTATTACCAAGAATATGAACAACTCCGGCATCTCTACACCTGTTCAAAAACTCGATCTCATCGCCCTCCATGCCTCCGTTACTGCATGTTCTTGCAGGCACGATCGAATCCTGTGACGATGAGGCATTATATGTAAATTCCTCAGAATCCGAATAACCCTCCATCATACTCTCAAGACGAACAAACACCAGAATACAATCAAACAACATCTTCTCAAAATCATCATCTTTTTTGTGGACATCCTTGTACCCGTATCTTGCAACGCAACGAAACATATGGAAGTTCTTGGGCCCGATTCTTTTGACTAGGAACCGCTCTTCCATAGGAACTATGTATACTGGGAGGTATTTCACACATACAAAAGCAACAACAGAATGGATGGCAGGGAGATTTGTGATGAAGTGGGAGAAAATGTGAGGGACTCCGCTAGCGAGCTCGGTGTAGACAAAACCGATACCGGGGACACGGACGAGACCGAGACTGGGGCCCAGGCCGAGGATCCACGCCATGGAGACACGGCCGTGGAGCTCGAATTCGTAGCGCTTGACGGTCCCATAGTGCCAGATGTACATTATCACAAGGAAGGTGCCAGCAATGACAAGAGGGACCCACCCACCCTGGTCAACCTTCAGGAGGACTGAGGAGAAGTAGGTGAGCTCGACAAGGAGGGAGAGGCCAATGAAGATGATGACGAGGATCCAATGGCTTCGCCAGACCAAGAGCATGATAGGGATCATGAGGAACGTGGTTACCAGCATGACGATCACGACCGCAGTTCCTGATTATTAAGATAAATAAAAAATACATTAGAAAATAAATTGATATACACGCTAATAGTACTGATATACCTTCAATAATTGAACTTTTTAACATAAACTAAGTATCATGGGTACTTTTATCACGAAGCCATACCCGTGTCTGAAAATTTAATACTCATACGGAGCACCGACACATTGACAGTTGCTTGGACACTCCTTGGATATGAACATACATTTGTTCGAACATATCTACAATTATATGATATATCTTTCAGTTTAAAACACACATCATACACTTCTTGGATATATATCCCACATTTTACATACACTTCTTTATTCAAATTACAACAAGATTGAGATGTCTATCTTCCTTTATATACCAAAGACTATATAGTAGAAATAAGACTAAAGTTAGATATGTCTGAAACATTTATTATGAAGTGCTAAGTCATATTCCTTTTGAAAAGTAATAAAAATGTGAGTTAGGCAATAAAGAAAGTACATTTGTAATCAATATATGTTCTGTATTATTAGAATAGTTGTTTAGACTCTAGATGCATGAACATGTGTATGTAAACCTGTTGTGCGCGGCAGAAGCTTCTCAAAGTGACACAACAATAACTTGAGATAAACCACAACCAATAAGCAAATCACAACAGCAAGAACAAACGATTTACGTGGTTCGGCAAGTTGCCTACGTCCACAGGGCAAGGAGGGGGGAGTTCTTACTATTAGAAATCAAGAGAATACAAATAGAGTTACAAATCTCACCGATTAAACCCTAAACCAAAGCTCTAGATCTCTCACAAATCTCCCACAATTAGATGCAACAATTCTCTCTCAAAGACTGCTCAAAATCGTCCTTACTTAACCCTAATTAAACAGGTTTAGGGTTATATATCAACTCATAAATGAACCGAGTTAAAAACCAAAGCCCAGCCCAAACTGCATCTGCGGTCGACCGCGCAGGTTTCGCGGTCGACCGCGGCGGTCGACCGAACCACAAACCCGAGAGTGAAATTGATTACAGTCATGGCGTGGTCGACCGTACTGATTTCCCGTGAGTAAAATCGCTACAGGGTGTTAGGTCTCATGATATGAGCCTATATCTTCTAATCTTGTTTTGATGATTACAAACAATTCCTAATATTGTTTGTCTAGTGTTTATGTTTCCTATTAGGTATTCTAGACAAACAATGTATTGGAGGATGGATGGATTGCGCCATAACGATCATATCAAATGGAGGTTGGCGGAATGGTGGAGTGAAGCATTGCATTCAAGTTAAAGATCCAAGATCCCGCTTCATCCGCAAGTGTACCAAGTCAAGCTTATTGAAGATCAAGATTGCTTGGGTAATTTAGTTTAGGTTTTATATTATGTGTGTTAAATATTTTAAGCTCAATTATATACACACATACACATTTCGTTTTGGTTTTCGTATATATACATAGTTATATATATACATATATGTTTTGGTTTGATTTTGTAGATATGAAACGAATATATATTCATATATATGTTCATATGTTTCATATTCTATCATATTTGTGAAAATATTGTGTTTCTAGTTTGTAGACTTCATAACAATATTTTATATCCTTTATTAAGTCTATAAGAACGTTTGAAAATGTTTTTAAAGTTGGGTTTATGTCAAAACATTAAATTTCATGTATATCAACTTTTCATGTTTTGGACATACTTGCAAAATACATGAGTTTTCACTTTTGGGGAATGCAATTCCAAAAATTCTTTTTGTAACATGTTTATTATCATGTTTATAAACATTTTCCAAAGTTTCATAATTTTTGGATTTTATTTGCTATTTTTAAAGGCACTTTAAAAATCAGATTTTCAGCATGTACAGTGCCTGTGCACGTTTATAAGTCGACTTATCAGAGTTGACAAGTCGACTTATAAAATACTCTGGAATGTGCAAAAACTCTCTGCCAAGTCGACTTACTCGAGCTGTCAAGTTGACTTAGACCAAGTCGACTTATTCATTTTCCAAGTCGACTTATGTGGCAATTTTTGTGTGTTATTTTTCATCTTCAAGTCGACTTATGTGAACCTTCAAGTCGACTTACACCAAGTCGAATGCAAGTCGACTTACACCAAGTCGAATGCAAGTCGACTTATAAATCCGACCGTTGAACAGTAACGGCTATTTTCAGATTCTGTTTTTGTGTGGGTTTTTGGTCATTTTACTTGGGTTTTTGCTGAAGTTTTGTGTGGGTATAAATACCCCATTGCTCTCATATTTCAGAGCTAATCAAGAAGTTTTAAAAAACAAGTTTAACAAGGGTTTAAGTGTTTGTTTAGTGTTTTTTTAAAAAGCTTTTAAGCAATTTAAGAGTTTCGGTTTTGTGATTAAATTCCACAAGAGTTGAGGAGATCATCTTCTACAGTTTGAGCATTCACTCTTCTCCCTCCATCTCTTGTTATCATATAGAGAAGTTTTCCTAAACTCAATCTAGCTATTTTATATGTTTGATCTTAATTTCCATATGCTAGTTTTATATTGAGTTTAGTTGATTTTAATTATCTCTTTGTACACACACAACCATTGAGCTTATTGTATTTTCACACTTAGTATAATTTGGGTTGTGGGATTGTGTGACATCGAGAGTGTGCCTACATTGTGTTCTCATCTATTGTAGAGAACGATTTATTTGTATCGAGCTTTCATTGTGAGATCACTTGTATTACACTAGTACACCAATAGGAGTGTGTGGTGAGAGACGGGGTTGTCCCAAGAGTAGTGGCGTCGGTAGCCTAGAGAGAGGTGATAATTCCGAGCACTTGAGGGAGACACGGGCTAGAGACCAACACTTGAGGTTGTGGTTAGTGTAGTTACATTGTGTGGATTGTAGAGTTTTCGGTTAGCTAGAAAACCGAGTGTGTAGAGAAGTTCCGGCTTCCAAACCGGGTGTGATAGTGGAGATCTCCTCGAGGTGAGGAGCGGGGACGTAGGTCAGGCGGACCGAACCTCGTAAACATATCGTTTTGTTTGTGTTTGCATTGGCGCACTTATTTTCATATTTATATTACCTTTGTCAATTGCACATTGTTTATATTCCCACTATCTTATATTGTTTGTTTCACCCTTGTATTAGTTGTATATCCTTGCATATATATCTTGTCATATATCATTCTTGCTAGGATATTTGTCAATAAGTTTAAATTGGCATAAATCGGATTAGATTAGCATAAACCCTATTCACCCCCCTCTAGGGTTCCTTCCTAGCGGCATTAGGGTACTTTCACAGGGTCCTTGCGATCGACCGTCGCGGTCGACCGCCTTCAGCTACGAATCCTACTGGCTTTCGTGCACGTTCGTGGTCGACCGCCAGTCTGCCTAGCTGTTTCTTCAGCTGTTTTCCTGCACTCTCTCGCCATTTCTTCAAAACCCTCTTTATTTATATGTAAATATACACGCACACGTACACTTGCGGGCACATGCACACTTGCAGGCACACGCCCGCATTGTTCATTTTAATTGTTGCGCGCAGCGGAAATTTCGGCAGCACTTCGGTAGCACAACAAAAGAGTCAGGTCGCAATAAGAATTCTTGTTTCTCAAAAGGAACAAGAATCTGAAGCCTATATCCTATCAAAGTAGGATATTAGCTCTTCCTCTCGTCAGCTCTAGGACTGCGCGTCGAGGGAACCTAAAAAGCTATTACAAATCACACAAAAGCAGTACAACCAATTTTTACGTGGTTCGGCAAATTGCCTACATCCACGGGGCAAGGAGGGGGGAGATCTACTAATAGAGGGAGAGAATACAACTAGGGTTTACACAAGAATCTCACAAATAAACCCTCACACAAACTCTCAAATCCCTCACAAACTCTCTACAAAGAGATACACAAAAAACCAAAGAAGGGTCTGCACAAATTTTTCTCCAGCAGCCGGCCAACAAATCAACCCTCCGTGCTCTCTTTGCTGCAGCCGCCTAACACCCTAAAAAATCTCCTTAGCTTGCACGAAAACCTAGGAATTATTAGCTATATATAGCTACAAGAGAAAGTCGGGTGGGCCTTGCATTGCTCACGCGGAAACAAATTCTCCCTAGCCCAATCATTGGAATTTGCCCAGCTCCCTCAATCATTGGAATTTGCCCAGCTCTCACAATTCTCCACCTCGGTAAAGTTTTCTCAAAACTGAGCCGACACCAAATCAACCAAATGTCCCACTTGTTGTGGCTAGTACGAACTTAATCCATAACAAGTCAAGAACCCAAACGAGAGTCCAAACAATCTCACCCCCATCAACTAATCCAAACCGGCTGCATCTAAAAGACTGCCTACGTATCCTCTTACCCAAGGAATCAAGCCGAACGTAGTTCACCCAAATGGTCGCCAACGGCCTCAACAATTACGAATGTGCAACAAGTTTCGACAATGATCAAACTTGTTGCTTGGAACCACCTTAGTGAGCATATCTGCCGGATTATCCTTCGTGTGGACTTTCACAATCTCCACATAGCCATCTTCAAGAACATCCCGAACGAAGTGATATCGAACGTCAATATGCTTCGTCCGCGCATGAAAAACCTGATTCTTCGCCAAATAGATAGCACTCATGCTATCACAATGAATAGTGACGGACCTCTGCGATATACCAAGTTCCTCCAAAAGTCCTCGAAGCCAAATAGCCTCCTTCACAGCCTCCGTAACTGCCATATACTCTGCCTCCGTCGTAGACAAAGCCACCGTCGACTGTAAGGTACATCTCCAACACACCGGTGCACGGGTCAAAGTAAACACATATCCCGTAGTAGACCGGCGCTTATCCAAATCCCCGACATAATCCGAATCAACATAACCAATGCATAGCTGCCCACCTGTAGTGTCCCGCTCATAAAACAAACCAACATTGAGCGTACCTCGAATGTACCTCAAAATCCATTTCACAGCGTCCCAATGACCCACTCCTGGATCGTGCATGTATCTCGATATCATGCTCACCGCCTGTGACAAATCCGGTCTCGTACATACCATTGCGTACATCAAGCTCCCAACCGCGCTCGCATATGGAGTCTTCGACATCAACTCACGATCTTCAACTGACTTCGGTGAAAGTCCAGCTGAAAGCTTCAAATGGGCTCCCAAAGGTACACTAACTGGCTTCGTATCCATGCTAATATGGAATCGCTGTAGAACCTTCTTCAAATAAGTCACCTGTGTCAAACAAATTCTGCCCTTCTTCTTGTCTCTGCCGATCTCCATCCCTAGAATGCGCTTCGCCTCACCCAAGTCTTTCATCTCAAACTCATTTGATAGCTGAACTTTCAATTCATCTATAGCCGACCTGAAAATAGAGGCAACCAACATGTCATCGACATAGAGCAACAAATAAATATACGCACCTCCTTTCAACTTGCGAAAATATACGCAAGGATCAAACTGGCTCCGAGTGTACGAATGACCAAGCATAAAACCATCGAATCGCCTATACCACTGTCGAGGAGACTGTTTCAAACCGTATAGCGATTTCTTCAATCTGCAAACCAACTTATCTTTCCCTGCAGCTCGGAATCCTAATGGCTGAGTCATATATATTTCTTCATCAAGATCACCATGAAGAAATGTCATCTTCACATCCAACTGATCTAACTCCAATCCATACTGTGCCACCAAAGCTAGCAGAATCCGAATCGAAGAGTGCTTCACCACCGGAGAGAAAACCTCATTATAGTCAATTCCTTCCTCCTGTGCATAGCCCTTCGCAACCAACCTAGCTTTGAACCTTAATGGAGTGCCTTCAATGCCCTCCTTCTTCGTGTATACCCACTTGCAACCAATTGCCTTCCGCCCCTTTGGAAGCTCAACCAGCTCCCATGTATCGTTCTTATGAAGAGATTCCATCTCCTCCTGCATAGCCACCTGCCACGAATCAGCCTCCGAACTCTGCTCGGCCTCTCTGAATGTAGTAGGCACCATCTCATCGATACTCTCCACCGGAAGTGCATACGCAACTGTATCGGCATACCGTGCTGGCATCTGTATGTTTCTCCTCTGTCTCCGAACCGCAATAGAATCCTGAACCTGAGCCGTCGGTTCCTGATCCTGCACATTTGTACTCGTATCCTCCGTGTCACCGTCGTGCTCGCCTGGCGTCACCTCAGTCGGCACCTGCATGGATACTGTACCATCTGGACAATGTGGAGCTACATCGATCTCCACCACCTGCGATATCTCCTTCGTCGGGTCGCTCTCCACCTGATGAGAACTGGGAAGCTTCAAGATAGAAGCCTCATCGAATGTGACGTCCCTACTCAGCACAATCTTCTTATCCACTGGATCCCAAAGCTTGTATCCCTTGACACCACGCTTGAATCCTACAAATATGACCTTCCTAGCTCGAGGTTCCAATTTATCAGTTCTAACATGATAATATGCAGGGCACCCAAATACCTTGAGCTGGTCATAATCGTGTGCTGGCTTTCCCGACCACATCTCCATAGGGGTCTTCCCCTCAATCGCAGATGAAGGCAGCCTATTAATGAGGTGGCTCGCATACGTAAGTGCCTCAGCCCAAAAGATCTTCTCCAAACCACTCTGCGACAATAAGCATCGGATCTTCTCCAGTAAAGACCGATTCAACCTCTCTGCCACCCCATTTTGCTGCGGTGTATGACTAACTGTGAAGTATCTCTCTATGCCCTCGTCTCGACATAGCTGCTGAAAGGGGTCAGAAGTATACTCACCACCGTTGTCGGATCGCAACGTCTTGATCTTTCTCCCAGTCTGCAGTTCCAATCTCTTCTTCCACTCCACAAACAAATCTAGGACTTCACTCTTCTTCGTCATGGTGTACACCCAACAACGCCTAGAATAATCATCTACAAAAGTGACGAACCAATGTCGACCACCAAGTGATGCAGTCTTGGTGGGACCCCAAACGTCTGTGTGCACGTAATCCAGGATGCCCCTCGTCTGATGAATGGCAGTCCCGAACTTCACCTTTGTCTTCTTGCCAAGAACACAGTGCTCACAGAATTCAATCTTCCCACTCTTGGCTCCTTTCAATAGCCCCTGCTTGCACAATGCCTGCAGTGACTTTTCACCTGTGTGCCCCAACCTATAGTGCCAAAGTCTGCTCATGTCCGCCTCTGAAATAGCCGAAGCAACCTGGCCAATCTCGGTGCTTCCCTTCAGATAATACAAATTTCGATTGCGGACTCCCCTCATCACCACCAATGATCCCTTAGTAACCTTCGCTACAGCGTTTTCGAAAGTCACCTTGAATCCCTTCGCCTCCAAAGCTCCAACCGAGATAAGATTTTTCTTCAATTGGGGAACAAATCTCACCTCCTTCAACTCACGAACTACTCCATCGTGCATCCTAATCCGCACGGTACCTATCCCACAAACGCCACAGGATTGATCATTTCCCATGACAACAACACCCCCGTCGACTTTCTCAAAAGATGCAAACCAGTCTCGCCTAGGGGTCACATGAAAGGTAGCGTCGGAATCAAGCATCCAATCTGATGCATCCACATGGTTCACCTCTGGAGTAATCAATAGAGAAAAGCACGAATCATCGGAATCATCGTCTTTCGTAATATTCACCTCATTGGCCTTCGGGCCCTTTTTCTTGCCATTCTCTTTCTCTTTGAGCTTTGGGCAGTCTCTCTTCCAATGTCCCTGCTCCTTGCAGAATGCACATTGGTTCTTTGTTAATTGGTGACGGCCTCTAGACTTTGACCTTCCTCTATTACCACCTTTCGGATATGGGCTTCTACCTCTCGTCGACAAGGCCTCGCCTGAAGTACTAGCGCGGGAAGTCTCCTTATCCTTCCTCCTCAAATCGTAATTCGTCAAAGCGTTAGTCACTTCACTATAGCTGATAGAAGATCTCCCGTTCAACAAAGTAAGCACGAAGGTATCATACTCCTCATCCGGTAAGGAGCCCAATAAAATAATCGCCTTGTACTCATCCGATATCTTCTCATCAACATTTGCCAAGTCCGACAATAACTTAGTATAGTTGTTCACATGGGCCGCTAGCGAGGTGCCTCTGGACATCTGAAATCTGAAGAGTCTTCGCAGCAAGTACAATCTGTTCTCAACACTCTTTGTGAGATACTTATTGTTGAGAATTTCCCACATCTTCATTGCAGATGTCACCCCAATCACATCATATTTCAGCTCATGTTCCAAACAGGACCTGATCACCCCACAAGCGTTCCTATTCATTTTCTCCCATACCGCCTCATCATATTTAGGTGGCCTCTCGTGGACCATGATGGTCTCTTCCAAATTCTGAGCATTGAGCGCATCCTGTACGTCGCTCATCCACAAACCAAAGTTGATTTTTCCGTCATATTTCACCACACTAATTTTGGTGTTCTGAAAACCAACTTGAACCGTACTCTCCATTGATTTGCTGCTTTCAACTTCTTCTCCCATTGCGACTAACTCCAAATTATAGAGAAAGAACAAATTTGATAGAAATTAGGAACCACCCAACTGAACCCTAGACCGGATTCCAAATAGATCTCCTATCCACACGAGGAAAGCAAAATCTCCAACGGTAACTCCTAATGCTATCTCCACCGAAGCCTAGAACTCCAAGAACCAAGCTTCACATAAAATTTTCCTCCACCAAACTCCAAAACCCTAGATCTGAAATCTGAGCTCTGATACCACTTATTGCGCGCAGCGAAAATTTCGGCAGCACTTCGGCAGCACAACAAGAGAGTCAGGTCGCAATAAGAATTCTTGTTTCTCAAAGGGAACAAGAATCTGAAGCCTATATCCTATCAAAGTAGGATATTAGCTCTTCCTCTCGTCAGCTCTAGGACTGCGCGTCGAGGGAACCTAAAAAGCTATTACAAATCACACAAAAGCAGTACAACCAATTTTTACGTGGTTCGGCAAATTGCCTACATCCACGGGGCAAGGAGGGGGTGATCTACTAATAGAGGGAGAGAATACAACCAGGGTTTACACAAGAATCTCACAAATAAACCCTCACACAAACTCTCAAATCCCTCACAAACTCTCTACAAAGAGATACACAAAAAACCAAAGAAGGGTCTGCACATTAATATCATGATCTGGCGTTGCTGTGTCATCGCGTCCTACATTTTGAAGAATTGTTTTGTTTGTGTCGTACCCGTGTCTTGTGTCAGTGTGGCATGCTACTTAGAACACGATTTATAATTACTTAAATACACATAAATCTAAATGAATACTAATTTAAATCAAAAACAAAATAAATCAACACAAACCAATTACAAAGCATAAATGCAAATATGCAATTAGCAAGCTTACCATATGCATTTCCAATCTGACTTTGATTCTTGAATCCAGCAGTAACAGCTATACAAAGAATCATAAGGATCCAATTGATATCCGGAATATATATCTGACCACGAAACTTTTTGGATGTATGGACAACTTTAACCCTCGGGAAACATCCAAGAGCAAGAGCCTGTTTGATTATGGAAAATGTTGCTGAAATGGTGGCTTGGCTAGCAACGATTGCCGCTGCTGTTGCAATGATGAACATTGGCCAATATATACCATCTACAACACAGGAAACAATCATCAATATACATATATCTAGTAAGCATCAAACATACTACTTAATCTGATGAGAACAATTCAAGATCCAACAAAAAACAAGCTCCAATATTTAATATGATGTGTGCTTGAATTTCAAAATTACAGGTATACAATAGTTGGCTATGGTTCAGATTTAAATGCAACGCATCTTTGTATGTATGTATAAATTTATTCTAAATGGAATGGAGGATACCTGGAATAGATCGATAAAAAGCATCACTAACATGTCCCTGATTCTTCATAATATAAGCTGCTTGCCCAGCGTATGCCAAAAGAAGGCAAGGAAACACAACAAAAGTAAATGCAATCTACAAAAGATAGCAAGCTAAATATATGATAAAGGAACAGGCAAGTTAAAGTAGCTGATTGCAATTGCTAAACTAAATAAACCATCACTAACCTGGATAGCCAAGACAGGAAAATGACCCAAATCAGCAAATAATGCTTCAGTTCCTGAGAAAATAAAAACTCTAAATGGATAAAAAAATGACCTCATATATATCAGAGAGAGGTGTATAGAATCTAAGGAGAACTAACCTGTAATGCTGAGCATAATTCCTCCAAGGGAAGTCCAATTAATCTTCCCTCCTTTGAAATATCGATAAATATAAACTGGGTTGAAAGCTTTGAGAACTGAATGATCATACTTCCATATGTTGAGAGCACCAATAGATCCAATAAATAAAAACCAAATAAGGACAATGGGAGCAAAAAGCCAACTGACTTTGTCTGTGCCATAGTGTTGCAAACTAAAAAAAGCAATCAATATGACCACAGCAACAAGTATAACCACATCTGCGACATTAAGATACAAGGATAAAGCAATTAGACCTGCAGAAATCAACATAATTTTTTTTATTATCTAGAACCAATATTTTGTTAAGTTTGATCTTTAATGTAATTTACCAAATGACATTTACTTATGTCTAGTTAACTTCAACCAGAATTTCTTTCACAACGAGAATATGATTCCGGTGCTTAAAGACGACTGCAGTTTTCAATATACATATTTTAATCTTCTTACTCACTAAATCCTAAGGAATATTGAAATATTTTCAATCTATATCTTGTCTACAGGAAATGAATTTGAGGGATGTTTCTTTAATGCACCTTAAAACTTGATGGTCAATAAGGCGGAACTCTATGTCAACAAACTAGCCTCTAGCTATCACAGCATGGCCTTCTTTTGCCCAATGTTTTCATGGAAAATATTTAGCATAACCTCACTAATGATTGATACAATGAAGGTGAAAGTCCAATAATGGTAAGTTATTACTTTGGGGCATTCTCACCAATGCATCATGTCCAATTTGACAATAAATGCTTGGCTGATGTTAGTTATAAGCTTATCCAAAGACAATATCACTAACCTTTATAATCAATAAATAATATTACATTAAAATGGCCATGGCCGATGCTATTTCAAAATGCATCTAGCAAAAGTGTGAAATCCTAATTTTCAAAAAATTCCCAAAAGGTTGAGAATCATATAGAAAAGTTTGTGCAGGAAAAGTATATAAACTATGAGATGTTTTTGCCATGAGCATGAAACAATAATACGAAGCTTTTAGCAACACAATGGTGAAGAAATACAGGAAACATCAAAAAATTCAGCCAGGCAGACTGACGGTCGACCGTCGCGGTCGACCGTGAACGTGCACGAAGGCTAGTAGGAGTCGGAGCTGGTGGCGGTCGACCGCCGCGGTCGACCGCGAATGACTGTAAATGATTTTCTCTCGGGTTTTGTGGTTCGGTCGACCGCCGCCGTCGACCGCGAGACCTGCGCGGTCGACCGCCGCGATCGACCCTCGATGATTTCTGGGCTGGGCTTTGTTTTTCGACCCGATTAGTTTTTGAGTTATATATAACTCAAAACCTGATTGTTTAGGGTAATCTCAAGGACGATTTTGAGCAGCCTTGAAGAGAAAATTATTGCATCCAATTGTAGGAGAGTTGTGAGAGATCAAGAGCTTTGTTTTAGGGTTTGATCTAAGAGATTTGTAACTCTACTTGTATTCTCTTGATTTCTAGTAGTAAGATCTCCCCCCTCCTTGCCCCGTGGACGTAGGCAACTTGCCGAACCACGTAAATCTCTTATGTTATTTGGTGATTGTGCTTGTTTATTTGGTTGTGATCTCTCTTGTTTGGATTGTGTGATTCGACCGCTTCCACGCCGCGCACAACAATTGGTATCAGAGCTTCGGGTTCAACTTGAGGCTTGTTTGAAGGATTCGCTGAAGGATTCCTATTTGAAGAGTTAGATCGACAACATGGATGAAGCAAGCACATCGGGATCGTCTCTTATGAAGACGATACATAGTTTGAGCATCGATAACATTAAGATCGATGTTCCGAAGTTTGATGGTAAGATCAATTTCGGTTTGTGGAGGTGTCAGGTGATGGATGCGTTGGACGCTCAGAATTTGGAGAAGACTCTTGAGTTACAAGAGAAACCTGCCGAGATGGAAGCTAAGGTTTAGAAGAAGATGAATAGTAGGGCGTGTAGAGTTATTCGGTCATGCTTGATGCCGGATCTTATTTATGATGTGATGAACGAGACTTCGGCGAAGAAGATATAGGAAACACTCAATGAGAAGTATCTTACTAAGAGCATTGAGAATTGGTTTCACTTGAAGAAGAGGTTTTATCAGTTCAAGATGAAGAGGAGAGTTTCCATTAGGGAGCATGTTAACAACTTCACAAAACTACTTTCAGACATGACTAATGTGGATATCATGGTTGAGGATGAAGACAAGACGATGCTACTTTTGTGTTCGTTGCCCGATGATGATTATGGTATATTTGTTCTAACTATGATTAATGAAAGAACTATTGTTAGTTACAAGGAGGTGACCTCAGCGTTGGTGAATTATGAGTTAAAAAAGAGTGTTGATGAGTCCTCCGAGAAGGCATCGGGAGATGCATTAGTAGTTCATGGCCATGGTTCAAACCGAAGCAGGAGATCGCAGTCTAGAGGTGCACATCGTGGGATTCGTAGGAATCAGTGTGCCTTTTGTAAAGTGGATGGACATTGAAAAACCGAATGCCCAAAGTTAGATCGAGCCGAGAAGAATAAGGGGAAAGTCGTACAAGCTTCAGATGTGAACGTTGTCAGGACTAGTGGCAACAATTCAGATTCAGATTCTTCGGGCTATTCGTTATCTACACTACCGTCAATTTGTGTTATCAACTCTACAGAGTGGATGTTGGATTCGGATGCTTCATACCACGTTTTTCCTAGGAGAGATTGGTTCTCCAGTTTTCAGAAGTTGGAAAGAGAGGATGTTGTGCTCATGGGTAATGGACATGCATGCTCTATTGGTGGTATTGGTACCGTTCGGATTAAGATGAGTGACAGGATGGTGCGAGAGTTGAATGATGTAAGGTTCGTTCCACAATTAAAGATGAACATCATTTTACTTAGAGTTTTGGTGGCATCTGGCTATAAAATGACCTTAGAGGATGCACGTTTGAAGGTCACATTGGGGTCCATGATTGTTATGAAGGGCGTCAGAAGAAGCAACTTGTACTATTTGCTTGGAAGCACGGCGATTGATAGGGAGATGATGACTTCATCAGATTCGGCTAGACTGTGGCGTTGTTTGATGCTGGGTTATTTGATTGGTAATGTCGTGCATAGGTTGTTGAGGAGTGCTATGACCTACAGTTTGAAGTCCTGTGAACCCATTGGTATGAGCGAGAAGACCGAGGTGGAGTTTGGCACTTCTATCCATCATTCGAGGGGTCTTCTGAGGGGTGTTCATTCAGGCATTCGAGGGCCTTCCAAGAGAGCATCATTGGGAGGTAATAGGTATGTGGTTTTTACAGTTGGGGATTGCTCTAGGCATTGGTGGGTTGCAACCAAGTCCTGTTGGTGTGAAGTCCTAGAAGCCTGCAATAGATGGAGGAAGTGTGTTGGTAGAAAGGTAACCCGATGTTCTGATTATGATAGGGGTTCTTTCTTACATTTGCCCCAGCTCACGGTAATTGGAGACACTTCATTAGTGTGGAAACTTCGGGGCGACGAGACGAGATGGCAGATTTGAGTAGCTGTTCCTTTCTGGAGGAGGATCGGCGTTTGATGTCGAGCATTGGCATTGGTGTATAGGCTACGACATGTTTGGGCCGTCTTATGTATAGATTACCGATTGCTGCATGTAGAGATATGAGATCTGATGGAGCTGCTTCAGATTTTGGGTTGCATCGGATGTTTGGCTACCCAGCACTTGATCACATCGTGGATGTGAGATTTGATCCGATAGCACATTTGGGATTCAGAGGCGTGTTTGATTATCAGGTATTGGCTTCTGACATTGTTCTGAACAGGTATGTCACGTTTGACTCTCGACAGGTGGAGAGTGGTAATTAGATCATTAGGACATCGTAGCGTGTGGAGAGTGATGCTACTCCACGTTGGGTGGAGAGTCCAGATCATACTGTATCATTTGGGATTCTAGCTGATGTGACACAAATTGGGAATCGTGTTGATTTGGATGCAGATGATAGGTTGATTGATTCGAGTACAGCTGATAGATGTAGTCTGGATATGGTCATTGGTTCATCTCAGGTGGAGATGTTTGGATTATTTTAGTTTGGGGTCATTAGAGGTGTTATCAGCCGTAAACTTGATCGTGATGTTGGAGAAGGGTTACGAACTCTTCTAGTGGATTGAGGCCTTTGGAGGCCATTTGGATGAACTACGTTCGGCTTGATTCTTTGGGCAAGAGGATACGTAGGCAGTCTTTCAGATGCAGCCGGTTTGATCAGTTGATTCAGATAGGGGGAGATCGCATTTCAGCTCTAGATTGGTTCCCTGACTTGTTGAGGGACTATTAGATGATTTGGTGTCGGCTCAGTTTTGGTGGAAACATTCGCCGAGGTGGAGAATTGAAAAAATACAGGAAACAACAAAGAATTCAGCCAGGCAGACTGACGGTCCGCCGTGCACTAAGGCTAGTAGGAGTCGGAGCTGGTGGCGGTCAACCGCCGCGGTCGACCGCGAATGACTGTAAAGGATTTTCTCTCAGGTTTTGTGGTTCGGTCGACCGTCGCCGTCGACCGCGAGACCTGCGCGGTCGATCGCCGCGGTCGACCGTCGATGATTTCTGGGCTGGGCTTTGTTTTTCGACCCGATTAGTTTTTGAGTTATATATAACTCAAAACCTGATTGTTTAGGGTAATCTCAAGGACGATTTTGAGCAGCCTTGAAGAGAGAATTGTTGCATCCAATTGTGGGAGAGCTGTGAGAGATCAAGAGCTTTGTTTTAGGGTTTGATCTGAGAGATTTGTAACTCTACTTGTATTCTCTTGATTTCTAGTAGTAAGATCTCCCCCCTCCTTGCCCCGTGGACGTAGACAACTTACCGAACCACGTAAATCTCTTGTGTTATTTGGTGATTGTGCTTGTTTATTTGGTTGTGATCTCTCTTGTTTGGATTGTGTGATTCGACCGCTTCCGCGCCGCGCACAACAAATGGAACAATAACCCAGATCGATGAAAGAAATAACAACAGAAAACGGACAACAATAGCAACACATGGATTTAGAGCGATTCAAAAATCAATGTGGGTCCCTAAGAGCCACTCCAAGAGGCTCCTCATCCCTTGTCCTTGATCAAATTTAGGGAGTAGGAGTTGAATAATTGGCTCCAACAAGCTCCCTATCCCATATTCCAAATATAGGGTCCTTGTGAGCATCTTCTAAATCAAAGACAATAGAGAGACTCCCTATATCTACAGTGACAAGCAACGGTTCAAAAAATGCAACGGTTATATTTGCATTCAAGCCCCTCCCATTCTCCTTTCATCTAAAAATATTGCATCTTTGTATAGGATAAATTAGTTCATCTCATAATTTAAAAGCACTTGGCATTCTACTATTTTTCTTTAAAGGTAAGTAAATTAGTTCATCTCTTAATTATTTTATTTCTCTCATATTTTATACTTACAACTGATTTATTAGTTTTCATTTCATTTTTAATTTTTTAAAACTAATTATAGTGTTGACATTAATTTGAAAGAAGGTAAGTGAAAAATGTCCAAAACTATTTAGGGAGTCTTTTGGGGAGCATTGTTGGAGCACTTGCTTCTTATTTGACTCCCTATTTCCTAGGATGGGATATTTGCTCATCAAATATAGGGAAAAGCTAGGATCATTGTTGGAGATGCTCCAAGTCCTTGAAGTATAACAAGGTCAATTCCAAATCAACAGGATTACAGTCAATCTATTAAACCCTAATCTCACCTCCATCTCTCATTCTATTTTTCTCTTTCGCATACAGATATATAGACAGTTTAGAAACTATGTTTATATGATAATATTTCTGTCTCCACGACCGAAATTATAAAAATACCCATACCAACATAACAGTAAATTACAATTTTCTTCCATAGATGCTGCGCTTGTACCTCCCGCCAAGGGGGCACCGCCCACTGACCCGCCAGCGTGACCATCACCGGGAGGGTTGCCCTCTTTTCAGCAGTAGGGGGTGCAAGTTTGCAGTGATTCAATTCTGGGCCCAGGTGCTATGTATTCTTCATGAAAAGCATGCTCCACAAACAGCAGAAGCATTACAATTATAAGTGTTGGTAGCCATAAACTACTTAGTAATTAATCACTACTCATCAATACCTCTGATGTTTTGTTAAGATATTCCTTTTTCAGTTCTACAAATATCCCAAGAAGGTTTGAGCAGGGTACATGCAAGTACGATTTGTAAGTTCTCCAATAATTCTAAATGCCATGCAAAGGTAATCTCTACGGAGGCAGTACCAAACAGAACAAAACTATGAAAATGAGAAACAATTATTGGAGGTCAAAGGCAAATATCTTTTTTCTTCCTACTTGAAGTTTAGAGCTTGCAAAAACTGATGTACATATGGATAATAGAATACCATTGTTCAGAGTGGGATGGTCCACCTTGATTCCACCTGCTGCTGACAGAACTGCAATAGAGCAATTCAGAAGCTAAAGTGAGAATAGAACATTGACATCATTAGCTTTCAAAAATTTGTACACTGACAATTCGATAGCATATATATGCGATTCTAAAATGCTGAAATGTCTACTCGTAAATTTTAATTTGCAGGTTTAAAAATTTCTCTGCTTACATTTTTTTTCGACTTTCAGTAAAACCACAGGAAGTTGATCGCTAAACTTTTTCGCGAACATTGTCAACATAAAATCTTACATTTAATGAAAGAGTACTGAAATGGGATATTGACAAGGCAAAACGGAAAGAACTGGAAGGTTTAACGAGGCTCTAACACGTAATACTAAAAGGGTTAATCGTAGATAAACTCCTCATACTATGAAGATGTAGCCACACATACACTAACTATTAGCACTTGTAGTATGAAGATGTTGCCACATACACCTCCTAACTATTAAGTTGAGATGTCATGTGGAAACCACATGATGGCACATTAACTCTTACCCTCACTTTAACGGGGAAAAGGACTACCTTCTTTCTAAATTGCGGGAATAAATTACAACATGTGAGTTTCAGAAGGTGCAAGCGTTAATTAAAAACTTTAGGGGATATAAGTGGGTATACCACCTAATACTGGGGGTGTCTACCCAATTAAAACTAACTAGAAATCTAAAACAATGATGGCAGGAATAACAAGAAATGCGCATCTACACAAAGTATTTACACCTGATATAGCAGGAGTAAGTATCCCATCTCCAATAACCATGCAAGTTCCAACAAGAACAAGAATGAGAAGAGCATTCTTTTTATATGCACGAGTCTCCAGCCATTGCTTGACTTTAGCTGCAAGTGACTTTTCATCAAATGTCTGGCGACTATATGTTGTTAAGTCTTCATCTGTTCGATGTTGATTAGGAATAGTGTTCACTTTTGCATGCCGGCAGAGTAGTGAATAGAGAGCAAAAGTCCCACCTGCAAAATAGAAAGTACAAAATTTTCGTTATAAAAGAGGATATCATTCAACATCACTCTTTGCCTTATTCTTTCACATACTTGTGAACGTGGGGGTAGCCTCCACGTGACTTCCGCGTGAAGAGCCGGACAGACGCGGTTTCATCTCCGCGTGTCTCTACACGAACATGAGAAGCCCACAAAGGCCCACGAACCGTTTTCAACAAAGTATATATATCAACTTGATTTTCTTTTTAGCGTGTGCGAGGAGGTTTTTCCTAGCTGCTGCGAAATTTTTTTCGGCTGTGGGCACTGTGCATGCGGATTTGTTTGGCGGCTGCAGGAGAAAAATAGTAGCTGTGTTGAGGAGATTTTGTGTAGTCACTTTTAGGTTTTGTGCATCCCTTTGAGAGAGCTTTGTGAGAGATTTGAGAGTTTTGTGTGAGGGTTTTATTTGTGAGATTCTTGTGTAAACCCTATTTGTATTCTCTCTTTCTCTATTAGTAGATCTCCCCCTCCTTGCCCCGTGGACGTAGGCAATTTGTCGAACCACGTAAAATTGGTTGTATCGCTATTTGTGTGATTTGTAATAGCTTTTTAGGATCCTTCGACAGGTCAGTTCTAGAACTGATGAGAGAAAGAGCCGATATCTCACTTTGTTGAGATATTTGCTTCAGATTCTTGTTTTTTTAGTGAGACGAGAATTCTTATTGCGATCTGACTCTCTTGTTGTGCTACCGAAGTGCTGCCGAAATTTCCGCTGCGCGCAACAAGTGGTATCAGAGCCCAGATTTTAGATCTAGGGTTTTGGAGTTTGGTGGAGGAAGTTTTTTGTGTGAAGCTTGGTTCTTGGAGTTCTAGGCTTCGGTGGAGATAGCATTAGAAGTTGCCGTTGGAGATTTCTCTTTCCTCGTGTGGATAGGAGATCTATTTGGAATCGGATCTAGGGTTCAGTTGGGCGGTTCCTAATTTCTATCAAATTTGTTCTTTCTCTATAATTTGGAGTTAGTTCGCAATAGGAGAAGAAGGTGAAAGCAGCAAGTCGATAGCGAGTACAATACAAGTTGGTTTTCAGAACACTAAGATTAGTGTGATGAAGTATGACGGTAAAATTAACTTTGGTTTGTGGATGAGCGATGTACAAGATGCGCTCAATGCTCAGAATTTGAAAGAGACCATCATAGTCCACGAGAGGCCACCTAAATATGATGAGGCGATATTAGAGAAGATGAATAGGAACGCGTGTGGGGTGATCAGGTCCTGTTTGGAACAGGAACTGAAATATGATGTGATTGGGGTCACATCTACAATGAAGATGTGAGAAATTCTCAACAATAAGTATCTCACAAAGAGTGTTGAGAACAGGTTGCACTTGTTGCGAAGACTCTTCAGATTTCAGATGTCTAGAGGCACCTCGCTAGCGGCTTATGTGAACAACTACACTAAGTTGTTGTCGAACTTGGCGAATGTTGATGAGAAGATATCAGATGAGTAAGGCGATTATTTTGTTGGGCTCCTTACCGGGTGAGGAGTATGATACCTTCGTGCTCACTTTGTTGAACGAGAGATCTTCTATCAGCTATAGTGAAGTGACTAACGCATTGACCAATTACGATTTGAGGAGGAATGACAAGGAGACTTCTCGTGCTAGCACTTCAGACGAGGTCTTGTCGACGAGAGGTAGAAGCCCATATCCGAAAGGTGATAATAGAGGGAGGTCAAAGTCAAGAAGCCGCAACCAATTAGCAAAGAACTAATGTGCATTCTGCAAGGAGCAGTGACATTGAAAGAGAGACTGCCCGAAGCTCAAGGAGAAAGAGAACGACAAGAAAAAGGGCCCGAAGGCCAATGAGGTGAATATTACGAAAGGCGATGATTCCGATGATTCGTGCTTTTCTCTACTGATTACTCCGGAGGTGAACCATATAGATGCATCAGATTGGATGCTTGATTCCGACGCTACTTATCATGTGACCCCTAGGCGAGAATGGTTTGCATCGTTCAAGAGACTCGATGTGGGTGTTGTTGTCATGGAAAATGATCAATCCTGTGATGTTTGTGGGATAAGTACCGTGCGGATTAGGATGCACGATGAAATAGTCCGTGAGTTGAAAGAGGTGAGATTTGTTCCTCAACTGAAAAAAAAAATCTTATCTCATTTGGAGCTTTAGAGGCGAAGGGATTCAAGGTAACTTTTGAAAACGCTATAGCGAAGGTTACTAAGGGATCATTGGTGATGATGAAGGGAGCCCGCAATCGGAATTTGTATTATCTGAAGGGAAGCACCGAGATTGGCCAGGTTGCTTCGGTTATTTCAAAAGCGGACATGAGCAGACTTTGACACTATAGATTAGGGCACACAGGTGAAAAACCACTGCAGACATTGTGCAAGAAGGGGCTATTGAAGGGAGCCAAGAATGGAAAGATTGAGTTCTGTGAGCACTGTGTTCTTGGCAAGAAGATAAAGGTGAAGTTTGGGACTGCCATTCATCAAACGAGGGGCATCCTAGACTATGTGCACACAGACGTTTAGGGTCCCACCAAGACTGCATCACTTGGTGGTAGACATTGGTTCGTCTCTTTTATAGATGACTATTCTAGGCGTTGTTGGGTGTACACCATGACGAAGAAAAGTGAAGTCATAGATATATTTGTGGAGTGAAAAAGAGATTGGAACTGTAGACTGGGAGAAAGATCAAGACATTACGATCCGACAGAGGTGGTGAGTATACTTTTGACCCCTTTCAGCAGCTATATCGAGACGACGGCATAGAGTGACACTTCACAGTTAGTCATACACCGTAGCAAAATAGGATGACAGAGAGGTTGAATCGGTCTTTACTGGAGAAGATCCAATGCTTATTATTACAGAGTGGTTTGGAGAAGATCTTTTGGGCTGAGGCACTTATATATGCGAGCCACCTCATTAATAGGCTGCCTTCATCTGCGATTGAGGAGAAAACCCCTATGGAGATGTGATCGGGAGAGCCAGCACGAGATTATGACCAGCTCAAGGTATTCGGGTGCCCTGTATTTTATCATGTGAGAACTAATAAGTTAGAAGCTCGAGCTAGGAAGGCCATATTTGTAGGATTCAAGCGTGGTGTTAAGGGATACAAGCTTTGGGATCCAGTTGATAAGAAGATTGTGCTGAGTAGGGACGTCACGTTTGATGAGGCTTCTATCTTGAAGCTTTTCAGCTCTCATCAGGTGGAGAGCGACCCGACGAAGGAGATATCGTAGGTAGTGAAGATCGATGCAGCTCCACATTATCCAGATGGTATAGTATCCATAGAGTGCCGACTGAGGTGACGCTAGGCGAGCACGATGGTGACACGGAGGATACGGATACTAATATGCAGGATCAGGGACCGACGGTTCAGGTTCAGGATTCGATTACGGTTCGGAGACAGAAGAAAAACATACAGATGCTAACACGGTATGCCGACACAGTTGTATATGTACTTCCGGTGGAGAGTATCGATGAGTTAATGCCTACTATATTCAGAGGCTGATTCGTGACAGATGGCTATGCAGGAAGAGATGGAATCTCTTCATAAGAACGATACATAGAAGCTTGTTGAGCTTCTAAAGGGGCGGAAGGCAATTGGTTGCAAGTGGGTATACACGAAGAAGGAGGGCATTGAGGGCACTCCATTGAGGTTCAAAGCTAGGTTGGTTGCGAAGGGCTATGCACAGGAGGAAGGTATTACCTATAATGAGGTTTTCTCTCCAGTGGTAAAGCATTCTTCGATTCGGATTTTACTAGCTTTAGTGGCACAGTATGGTTTGGAGTTAGATCGGTTGGATGTGAAGACAGCATTTCTTCATGGTGATCTTGATGAAGAAATATATATGACTCAGCCATTAGGATTCCGAGCTGTAGGGAAAGATAAATTGGTTTCCAGGTTAAAGAAATCGCTATACGGTTTGAAACACTCTCCTCGACAGTAGTATAAGTGATTCGATAGATTTATGATTGGTCATTCGTACACTCGGAGCCAGTTTGATCCTTGCGTATATTTTTGCAAGTTGAAAGAAGGTGCGTACATTTATTTGTTGCTCTATGTCGATGACATATTGGTTGTCTATACTTCCGTATCGGCTATAGATGAGTTAAAAGTTCAGCTTTCAAATGAGTTTGATATCAAGGACTTGGGCGAGGCGAAATGTATTTTAGGGATGGAAATCGGCAGAAACAAGAAGGGCAGAATTTGTTTAACACAGGTAGCTTATTTGAAGAATGTTTTACAGCGATTTCATGTTAGCATGGATACGAAACCAGTTAGTGTACCTTTCGGAGCCCATTTGAAGCTTTCAACTGGTCTTTCACCAAATCAGTTGAAGATCGTGAGTTGATGTCGAAGACTCCATATGCGAGCGCGGTTGGGAGCTTAATGTACGCGATGGTATGTACGAGACCGGATTTGTCACAGGCGATGAGCATGGTTTCGAGATACATGCACGATCCAGGAGTGGGTCATTGGGACGTCGTGAGATGAATTTTGAGGTACATTCGAGGTACGCTCAATGTTGGTTTGATTTATGAGCGAGACACTACAGGTGGGCAGTTATGTATTGGCTACGTTGATTCGGATTATGCCGGGGATTTAGATAAGCGTCGGTCCACGACGGGATATGTGTTTACTTTGATCCGTGCGCCGGTGTGTTGGAGAAACACCTTACAGTCGACGGTGGCTTTGTCTACGACGGAAGCAGAGTATATGACAGTTACGGAGGCTGTGAAGGAGGCTATTTGACTTCGAGGACTTTTGAAGGAACTTGGTATATCCCAGAGGTCCGTCACTATTCATTGTGATAGCATGAATGCTATCTATTAGGCCAAGAATCAGATTTTTCATGCACGGACGAAGCACATTGACGTTCGTTATCACTTCGTTCGGGATGTTCTTGAAGATGGAGATGTGGAGATTGTGAAATTCCACACGAAGGATAATCTAGCAGATATGCTCACTAAGGTGGTTCCGAATAACAAGTTTGATCATTGTCGAAACTTGTTGTATATTCGTGATTGTTGAGGCCGTTGGCGGCTATTTGGGTGAACTACGTTCGGCTTGATTCCTTGGACAAGAGGATACGTAGGCAGTCTTTCAGATGTAGTCGGGTTTGGATTAGTTGATGGAGTGAGATTGTTTGGACTCTCGTTTGGGTTCTCAACTTGTTATGGATTGAGTTCGTACTAGACACAACAAGTGGGATATTTGATTGTTTTGGTATCGGCTCAGTTTTTGAGAAAACTTCACCGAGGTGGAAAATTGTGAACGTGGGGGTAGCCTCCACGTGACTTCCGCGTGAAGAGCCGGACAGACGCGGTTTCATCTCCGCGTGTCTCTACACGAACACGAGAAGCCCACGAAGGCCCACGAACCGTTTTCAACAAAGTATATATATCAACTTGATTTTCTTTTTAGCGTGTGCGAGGAGGTTTTTCCTAGCGGCTGCGAAATTTTTTTCGGCTGTGGGCACTGTGCATGCGGATTTGTTTGGCGGCTGCAGGAGAAAAATAGTAGCTGTGTTGAGGAGATTTTGTGTAGTCACTTTTAGGTTTTGTGCATCCCTTTGAGAGAGCTTTGTGAGAGATTTGAGAGTTTTGTGTGAGGGTTTTATTTGTGAGATTCTTGTGTAAACCATATTTGTATTCTCTCTTTCTCTATTAGTAGATCTCCCCCCTCCTTGCCCCGTGAACGTAGGCAATTTGCCGAATCACGTAAAATTGGTTGTATCGCTATTTGTGTGTTTGTAATAGCTTTTTAGGATCCCTCGACAGGTCAGTCCTAGAACTGATGAGAGGAAGAGCCGATATCTCACTTTGTTGAGATATTCGCTTCAGATTCTTGTTTCCTTGGTGAGCCGGGAATTCTTATTGCGATCTGACTATCTTGTTGTGCTGCCGAAGTGCTGCCGAAATTTCCGCTGCGCGCAACAACTTGAATCTAAAAAAGTGAAAACACTACCTTCGAGAAGTCTAGAAATTAGAATTTTTAGGCATACATATTGGTTTGATTTCAACTGTCAACATATATTGCCCCGAAAACATTCGATTGGTGATATAACTTTTAGAGTGTAATGAATAAATAAACAATTTGCTGTAATAAAGCATAGTACAAATACTTTAGCTTTATTAAATGTGTAGACAAACTAGGAAGAGACATCAAATTCTCCACCATATCAACATCAACTAATTAGCATGACCACAAGGAAAGAAAAGTGCATAATGAATCTGAATAATCCCCACTGGCCATGCACTGGGAAGGTGCTTGGTATACTACAGATGAAATGAATTTAAAGTTCAATTGGTTTATGTAAATAAAAGGAGTATGTTATAACAAACGGTGGAAACAGTAACAAATATTTCCATTACAAAGCAACAAAAAAGGGACACAGATCTATCAACGTCAAAAATAATAAATACAGAAAACAGGATTCTTTAGTCCGAATCAGCTAAGCTACTTCATAATCTTATAAACTCTTTTCAGAAAAATGCCTTTAGTGACATTGAATATTTTCTCTTTCAATAGACTTTCTAGAGAAAGTCAAAACGCAGAAAGCACATTCTAACTTACTAGCACTAATTAGAAAATATTACTTTATTTGGACAATCACCTTTTACTATTCTACGCTGAGTAAAAATTTTGTGAAAAAGGGTGGAGTGACTTACCCTGGCCAGCATCATTTGCTCTCAGCACTATAAATACATATTTGAGGAGTGGAATGAGGGTAAGAGAGTATATTATCAAAGAAAGAGCTCCCATGACATCTTCTGGATCATTTATTCCATGAGGAAATGTGTTGTAGAAAACATATAAAGGCGATGTACCTAAGTCTCCAAATACCACTCCTAGGCTCTGGAAAGCTAGCCTTAATAATAACAGCACAGAGAATTTCTGCAAGGAAAAGCTAGAATATGCTCAGTATGTCAAAATGCCTCGGTCAGCAAATCAGCCACCTTTAAACACAAAACAAACATCAAATATGGAAACAAATTGATATGTCGGGATATAAATCTTAAGAACAATATTTGTTGTTAAATACCATACACAGGGTGTAGGGTGTACATACTTAAAGGACCCTGCAACTACACCAAAACTCCAAAGTTGTTGTGAGGGTTGAGGGTTATAATTTTATATTCTAACATGAGCCCGCAGGTTGAGCTCCTTTTTTATGGGCAGAAATTACTTGCACTCAGGTGGCGGTGTTAATTTTTACGAAATCTACTTCAAATTCGTACTTTAAATTCGTGGCCAGAGAGATTTTGGGTTGCTCTGATACTATCCGTATCATCTTAAAGGACTCTGCCACTACACCAAATTTTTAGTGAAGTTAGAGGCTATAATTTTATATTCTAACATACATAAAGTTCAAGTTAACTTTTAGTTTATCCTTGCATAATTTTGCATATCCAGCTTCAGTAGGGAAGCACTTTCAGGGGCAGGAATTGTTAAGGATTTGGTGATGTGTGAGCTCAGAGCCATGTCAAAAATACAGTGGAATATTGAAGGATTGATGTATTTCAATGGTCAGACTTAATCTCCTATTGTTACTATTTCATTTGGAAACTTGCTAAAAGGAGGACATGAGTATGACATTCTGGTCTTCTGCATGTATTAATCTCATTCTCTATGCAGATGATATTCCGGACAAACGGTATAACCATTAAAAAGGTAAACATGGATACTCAAAATTCCATGCTTTTTATTAGCTAAATGCAAACTTCTATGCCTCGATGCGAACTGCCAAACCAGAAGAAGCTCTTCAACATTAAACTTTTAAATACTACTATAACTTAAATGGTATACATTATATACATTATAGCACAAAGTATGCATCCGTGAATAAATTATCTCTATCAAAATTCAATTTCAGAGGAATAATGATGAGATTCTGTCAACTTTCACATTAACTGAATGAAATAAACAACTCATCATTATGTTATCTGAATTCAGTAAAGTGACAGAAAATTCAATCCACAAAGCTGCTAATTAGAGTGCAGCCAAGGAGCTGACTAAAGATGTATAAAAAGGTTTGAAAATTCGAAATGAAAGTGTCCTAGATTAAAAGCTCAAAAGAGGAAAAAACCTTTTGTGTATATGAATCGAGAGAAACATAAAGTTAATTCAACATCATAATGTCTTGAAGATTGAGATACTAAGTAAAGTAACTCCATACATAATGAATTAACTAAAGACAATGAATCTACAACAAAAGAAAGGAAACTATCTCTATCTTCCCCTAATTTATCGAATCTCAACGAACTATATTGGTAATTTTAATAAATTAACTTAATAAATCAAAGCATACCTTTTCTCTATACATATTCCTCAGCCTACCAGCCTCTTCATCCATTGACTGATCAAGCTTCTGATCCAATACCCACATATTTCCTTTGGAGCTCTCCTCATCTACAGATTCCCTCGCCATTAATTCAACAAGATTTAGCATAAGCCACCAATATCTCACTACTTTTATCTGCAATATAAAACCAATAGCCAAGATCTCATTCTCCAATTCCACTTCAAGTACAGAAAATGAAAAGGGAGACAATATCAAAACCACCTCTTATCATCAAGATAGAGAGAGGATTCTTCTGAACTCAGCTCAAACTCCAAGCTACTGTCAAAATATGGAGAAACTCCCAACAGAAGCTACTTAATAACCTCACCTGCTAATTACCCAAAAGAGATGAGCATCACAAAAAAATCTCAAGCAACAACAAAATCGATTTATTGCTTGCAAAAAAATAAGCCAACACCCAGAAGAGGAAACTTTTGGGGCTTTAACCCAAATTTACTTCATACCCACGTGCCAATTTTCCAAAATCAAGCTAAAACCAAACCAAAAACATCAAAAGAAAGCCGCAGCTGTTCTATATTCAGCTCGAACTATCACATCATAAATACTCAGGGGATTAAGAACTGAAAAAAAAGCCATCTGGGTCAGTTGATTTCAGCTCAATTGTACATTAGAAAATGGGTTTTTGTTTTGTTTTAATTTAATTTATTTTCTGGGGGCGTAGAGAGCTCAGAAGTAGTATTACCTAACTCTTTGGTGGTCCCTCTAGATGGTTGTGGCGTTTAGAGAGAAGGGGGACAGGTGATAGCTGAGTCTGAGAGAGACGAAGGATTTCTACTCTAATCTCTTATTTCTTGTGTTGCGGTACTGAGAGGAGATGGTGTAATGTTTACGAAGAAAAAAGAAGAAATTTTCTAAATAAACTTATTCATATTTTTTTAAAAAAATAGATCTTGTTGAGTTTTATTTATAAAAATAAACCAATTTTATCTTAATCTGGTTCCTAAATAGTTGGGGTTGTTAACCCCGACTATTTAGGAGGTTGTAAACCCCCAATTATAAACCCTAACATTCTATGCACTAAATAGTCGGGGTTGGCAACCCCGACTATTTAGAAACCGGATTAAGACAAAATTGATCGATTTTTGTAAAAAATCTCAAGGGGTCTATTTTTAGAAAAAAATTATGAATGGATTTGTTTAGAAAATTTCTTCGAAGAAAAAATTATTAATACATTGTTTTATTTTGCAAAAGAAATCATTTAGTAAATTCTAAATAGAAAATTATAGAGAAGAAGGAGAATCAAGAAGGGAACATTTGTTAGTTGGGGTGGATACCAACCTCCGGCGGAGGAGCTCCGACAAGCTCCAGGATGACGCAGGCGAGAGTGGCGAAGTCGACGACGAACGCGACCCTCGGTTTTGGGCGAATTCGACCCTAGCGTTTGACGGCTCGACCCTCGCGTTGGGCGACACCGACGTTCGCGTCTCAGCAACTCCGACCCTCGCGTCGCGTCGGGCTTGTGCGCTGGTGACAGGCTGTCGCCAGCCCATCGTATTCGCCTATAAAAGCCCTTTGATGCCCTAGGGTTTGCGCTGGCTTCTCTCCTTCGATTTCTCTCTGGCGGCAGACTCAACAAAACGCAGCAACGTTTCTTTTTCTCCAGCGCTTGGGATTTGAGATCCTGAGGGGAGATTTAAGAAGAGAGAGAGAGAGAATTAAAGAGGGTTCTTTATTCTCAAGTGAGAATTGAAAGGGTTTTATTTCCCTTTAATTACTAACACTGTAGCTACAGTGTTCATCTGAGAAATCTTAGTTTTGGGATTTGCTCCTAAATTATAATTTCTTGTTAGATTAATAAGAAATTAAGTGTGTGGCTCCCGAGGACGTAGGCAGTTGCCGAACCTCGTAAATCTTGGTGTACTTTTTCTATTCTGCGTTTCTGTTGCATTAGGGATTTCGGCGTTAAATTCCCAACAACTGGCATCAGAGCGTGAAATGATCTAGAGGAAGTCAGATTCAAGTGGGAGCCATGGCCGCAGATGAAGGGAAAGTGAGATTAGAGAGGTTTGATGGATCAGATTTTGGATTCTGGAAAATACAGATAGAGGATTATCTGTATCAGAAAAATCTGTATCAACCTCTCTCGGGGAAGTAGCCGGAGGGTATGGAGGAAGAAGATTGGAATCTTCTGGACAGAAAAGCCCTCGGAGTTATCAGATTGACATTAACTCGCAATGTTGCTTTTAACATAGCGAAGGAGAAGACCACGGCGGGTCTCATGGCAGCACTCTTAAATATGTATGAGAAGCCATCAGCCTCAAATAAAGTCCATTTGATGAGGCGGTTGTTCAATCTGCGAATGGCGGAAGGTGCATCGGTAGCACATCATCTCAATGAACTCAATACAGTCACTACCCAATTGAGTTCAGTTGATATTGAGTTTGATGAGGAAGTTCGAGCGTTAATCCTTTTGTCGTCCCTACCAGAGAGTTGGAACGCTACAGTTACGGCAGTGAGTAGCTCGTCGGGAAAGAAAAAGTTGAAGTTCAATGACGTTCGTGATCTGGTTCTCAGTGAGGAGATCCGACGGAGAGAGTCGGGTGAAGCTACAACCTCTTCAGTATTACATACAGAGTCAAGAGGTAGAAATTCAACCAGAGGAAATGGATCAGATGACAGGAGATCCAAATCCAGGAATCCCAACAGTTCGAAGGCTATCGAGTGTTGGAAGTGCGGGAAAACCGGGCACTACAAGAATCAGTGCAAGAGTGCACAGAAGGAGTGGGAGGCAAATGCAGATGTGAATGTTGCTTCCACCTCAGGAGGAGATGATACGTTGATATGCTCTTTGGAGAGCAAGGAGGAGTCTTGGGTGTTGGACTCGGGAGCATCATTTCATGCTACTTTGGTAGGACAAATCCGCAAGCGCATGGACTCGTTGTAGCTATCAAGGTCGATCCCACAGGGACTAGGGTTAATCACCAAATTTCACGTTATTCTACTAGCTAAATCAATGAGTGAATTAGAAGAGATTTAATAAAAGAAATAAAAATAAACAACTAATCGGATGGAATTCAATATAATGAAGGACTAGGATTGGGTTATCACCACAACTTAGGTGTTCAATGATGAATTATTTTAATTCTTGGTGTTGGTTTAAGCTAGAAAGGGTGAATTAGCCTAAATTAATCTAAAGCCTCTTTCAAGGTCTAAAGATCGTGCCTAATCAATCTCAATTAACCTACTT
>BQKN01066797.1:0-19649 GCA_022839385.1 Asparagus kiusianus
ATATATATAACGTATAACAATACGAATTCATAACACATAGTATTCACGCAAATACCTTCAAACAACATAAAATAGTTGTCATAAAAAAATATTCTCAAATTTTGAGATATACGCATATATCGTCCTCAGTCATACTAGGAAATCCTTAGCGGACTCTATACATGAATCCTAGGAAACTCTAACCTAGCTCCACGACTCGACATAGAATGATCCTAAGGATACTGGAACTAGAGCTTCGATACCAACTGTGACGCCCCTGGGTTCATACAAGGCTACAGTCCGAGGTGAAACCAGGAATGTCAAACCTACCATGCACCACACCGTATAATAACATATTTCACCAACACAATTACTATCTCTCTAGGAAGAGTCAACAACAGGTGTAGGTACAAAAGCAAGTAAAAGATAATACAAGAGATATATGATGAAATAATAGAGATAAAAATGTTATTTTATCATCCAACATATAAAAATATAAAGTGAATCTCTGAAATAACTAGTCTGAAGATCTCAACAAGTCTCAAATACATAATATCTGATAAAAGGAAATGAGAAACACAGCCTTTACAACTTCTAGAATATAACTCTCAAATATCTAAACAAAATGTCTACAGTGGAGCTCTATAAATAAAATAAAACTACAAATGAAAAATTAACGCCTATAAGTATCGCCATCAACCTGCGACTCTCCGTGCACCTGACTCGTTACCTGAAATGGGAGGGGACAACAAGCGTCAAAGCGCTAGCGAGCAACATCACAACCAACCCCAAGGGAGAGGGCTCGTTGCATATAGAAAATACAGTTAATACATATATACATAAAATCATTGATCCTAACAATAAGAGGATTTTAGTATTTAGGAAATTACAACACGAGCATAGGTACGTTGAGCGAAATAATCCAAATAAGAAAACCCTCATGTATATAAGGAAACCCTTATGTATATACCTTGTATCTCAAATTGTAAATCCCTAAATACCAAACCTAAGATCTAATACAGGAACAATAATATAAAGAAGACTAAACCATCTCAGAAATCAAATACCATATCACGTTAAAGCCCACATAAGTGTCATGTCCAGCCTATGTAAGTGTAAGTGTCATACTCAAGGTTTAAATAGGTGTCCAACACATAGACTAAGAGTAGGTGTAGTGGATGCCCAACACATGGACTGCATATACAAATTGTCCAACACATGGACTGAATGATGAATGTCTAACACATGGACTGAATATAATGAATGTCCAACACTTGGGACTGAATATGATGAATGTCCAACACATGGACTACACATAATAATTACCCAACACATGGACTGAATGAAATGTGTAGAATATCGATGAGATATATGAAAAGGATGCATATACACTAATTTCATATGTGTCTCGGTGTGCAAATCTAAACTCATGTCCGCAAGCCATCTCACATATGAAGATACATAATAAACAATAATTTCTAACGCTAAATATTCGAGGTGACTCTTTTCTCACGTTAAAGCACACAACAAAAGTAAACATGCACAAACTGTGCCGGCGATCAACCGAAACAGACAGAAACCTTCACAGGTTTCTGTCTGTTTCGAAACAAATCTAAAAGTGACATCATTATTTTCCAAGCATAATATTACTGATATCAACATATATGAAACAACATGAAATGAAATATTAGCATGTAAATATATCGTCGAAACCCTAAACATTAATATACACATGTTTAAACGTTTTAAAAGCAAAAACTTCTAATTTAATTCATGGTTAATAAATTTTAGATCTAAAATTTGTCAATGTTACTAATATAATCAATTAGAAAATTATGATAATGTATTCTCACTTCATAAGTTATAAATATCTATCTTTTGTACACTAAAAATACGTTTTAGGCTCGAAAAATCCGAATAAAACTTAATAAAACATGCGAAATAAAAGGGTGTAGAGTTGGGTGAGATGTTACTCATCTCAGATGCTAAAAAACTCCTACCACGTGAAAGAGAACCAATCCCCTTCGCTGCACTGCACAAAACCCGCTAAAAATCCTCTAAAATCCCTCAAAATCGCTAAAGAAAAGAACTAGGGTTTGAGAGAGGGGAAAAGGGGCTACTAGGGTTTGGAACATAGGAGAAAAGTGGTGTTTTTCATGTTTAAATATGTGTATATATGACAGCAAACCTAAAAAACTATAGCCCAAAACCCGAACCCCGAAACTGTAAAACCCAGTCTGACTAGAAATATACTCTTTGGTATTTTGCCTATAACTTTTGCATCCAACCTTGGAATGAGATGATTAAAGATTTTTTAAAAATCTGCTAAAGATATCTATAACTTTAGTCTTTGAAGTTTTTCTATATTCACAATGTATCAGTGAGTAAAATACAAAATCTCTCCACTAGTCATAAATTTCTAGATTTATACATCGAGCATGATTTGTGCATTTGCTCTAATATATATATATATATATATATATATATATATATATATATATATATATACACACACACACACACACACACACATTGAATTAATTTCAAATCAATTCCTAGTATACTCAAACATCATAATATGTTATTTATAAATATATAACATATTTATTATTATTTACCACAAAATATTCAAATTTTTGGGGTTTTACAGTTATCTTGGTTCACCTTAAATGTGAATTGCGATTAATTTTTTATGTATATTTGCTAACATTTAGTTGCCTTGTTATTTTTTTCTATATATTCTTTAAGGCTTTTTGATAGGGGGTTTCCCTATGTGTTGTTTTTATACTCCCCGTGCTTATATGCAAGGGGAGCTTTTGCTCTCTTTCTTATTATTGTTTTTCTCATTTTAATGTTGACAAAGAGGGAGAAACAAGTATATTGTGTGTATCTCATTTTCTTCTGCTTACTATATTGGTATCATGCATGAGGATTATAAATTGTATATTCATTTGATATCATGCATGTTTTCTATACTCATTGTGTAGATTATTTGTCATCATCAAAAAGGGGGAGATTGTTAGGTCTTATGTTTATGAGCCGATTATCTAATCTAATTTTGATAATTAACAAACAATTCCTAACAATATTTTCTAGTATTTGTGTTTTCCTCCAACATACATCCAGGTCGGAGGTTAGTTGGAATTAAGCTTAACGATGATATCCTATTAGAGATTGGAGGAAATCAGAATGAAGCTGTCGCAATTCAAGTCAAAGACAATATAGTGCTTCATCCTCGCTACCAAGATTGAGCTAAATGAAGATTTTTATTTTGGGTATATTAGTTTAGATTTGTACGTTATGTGTTTATACTTGAAGCTCAAAACCTACATGGACACATTATTTCAATTTATTGTATCATACATCTATTTGAGAATATATCGTGTTTTTGGATTATCGACTTAATGATATTGTTTTACATCTTTATTATAGTATATTAATCCATTTAAAAGTATCTCAAAACTTGTTTCAAGAAACTTAATCAAAAATCAAGTACTTAATAAACTTGTATTATTGACCGCTTTGCAAAATAGTGATTTTTCATAAATGCAAAGTGCTATTTTAAAAATTTCTTCTCTAACATGTTTACTTTCATATGTATAAACATTGTCGTAACTTTTACTAATTTTGGAGTTGTTTTACTATTTTAAATTGAATTTAGAAAATTAGCTTTTTAAAATTCAGGTTTCTGTGAATAATATTTTAAGTCGACCGATACAATTTATAAATCGACCGACTACATGTTATCAGTCGACCGACAAAATATCAGTTGACGGACCAGTGTAGTTTTTATAGCCTGAGTCTTACAGACTTATCAGTCAACCGATTACTTTCATCAGTCGACCGATCAACGGTCAAATTACTGTAACGACTAGTTTCCTATTTCTTGTTATTTGAAAGGCTATAAAAAGCCCTCATGCCTCATTTTCTTCTTATGGATGTTTAACTAAGTTTTTGGCAGTTTGTTTCAAGATTTTAAGTGTATTTTGTTTATACAAAAGAGTGTTACAAGAGAATGATCTCAATTTCATTTGAGGCGTTCATCCTCAATCTCTACATCTCTTATTTTTGAAGAAGTTTTTCTAAACTCTTCCTCCAGTTTAATCTTTATTTTCATTCTTATATATGCAAGCTAAATTTACTTGAGGTTAATTTTGTTTTACTTATTATTTTCACACACAACCACTTGAGCTTAAGTAATTCACATATAGTATATTTGGGTTGTGGGTTTGATTCATTGAGTGAGCTTTCAATTTCATTATTATTTGTATTAGAAAATAATATCTTTATTTGCACTTATAGTTGAACACGTACACGAGAATATTTAGAGGAGTGGTTGGAGAGAGACCGGGGTTAATTCCAAGAGGAGTAGGATCAGTAAAGCCTAGGGAGAGGTGGTAAATCAAAACATTTGAGGAAGATAACACGGGTAGTCGAACACTTAGAGGAGTGCGTCTTGTGGGATTGACAACGTGTAGATTTTAAAAGTTTTTGGTGAACTTTGGAAATCGATTGTTTAGTCATTTGAGATATAGTGGAGATCTCCTCGAGGCGAGGGGCGAAGACGTAGGTCGTGGGTTGACCGAACTCCGTGATCAATTCTTGCGTTTGCGTTTGGTTTTGATATATATTTCTCTTATATCTTGTGCTCATTGTTTATATCGCCTATTGTCATATTGTTTATCATTGCATATAATTTGTTGTACATCCTATTATTAGGATATTGCATTGTAAAGTTTTTATTTGGCATCAATATCGGATTAGATTAGCAATTACGCTATTCCCCTCCCCCCCCGGTACTTTCACTGTCCAAATCATCCCTCAAACTAGTTTCATATGCAATAAAGTGGGTCAACTACCGGCATTTGGACTTGGAATATTATCTATTTAAGTGCTCTAATATATGGTCAAAATGCCCTTCACGAAGATAACCCTTCCTCTGTTGAACGTCTGGGTATGAACGGGTTGTGCCTTAGTTACATATAATCTTACTATCCAAAAAATGTTGCTTGATCACCTAAGGTTCCAGACATCTAATTTGAGAAAGACAAATCACATTTCAGTAACTTTCACATGTGTATATTTTCTTATTCTATCAAGAAGTCGAATCATGATCATCTTTTTAAGTTTTGCTGGGTTTTTTATTTATATGATTTCCAGTATATGATGTTTTTTCTTTAAATTGGAAGAACTTCAAATCTCCTATGGAAGATAGGAAAGTTCTCAAGTGTGTTTGGACCTCTTTGAGCACCCGCTTAATTTCTCTGCTTTGTAGTTTTTCCTCCATCACATACTGCTTAATTATCAGGAAATTACTTGGTACGTAGAGCTCTCATTTCAAATGTTGATTACTTTGGAAGCTTAATTGATGCTTTTACCTATCTGCTTTGGATTTTTGCTTCAATTTGTCTCCCATTCCATGAAGATAGATGGATCGTGCATGTTTTTTCAATTGGATAAAGAAGTTCCACTTTCTTTATCCTTATTCTGTATTATGTAAGGTTTTAGATTCCCTGACAGGACATGTATCTTCTACAGCAGCATATCTAAATTCCCAGCCATTTATTTTGCCAATCTTGACTATCATCTTCACTTTCTATATTAATCTCATCCTTACAACCTGATTTATCAAAGAAAGAGATCTTAGAGTCATACCGAAATTTTTTTCCACACTAGTTCTTAAAATTTAACCACACTTCAACTTATAGTTGGTGGCAATAGCCTTGTATCGATATAAGAGCGTAATAACACTTACCATTTTGAGTGCCTCTGACGTGTTCGGCATTTCCCCTTTTTGTACCAAAACAACTACTAAGTGGTATATAGACTTATATCAGTTTTTAGTCAATTCTTTTCGATATGTTGGATTTAATCCTGCAAATTAACTGTGACATTTTTTAGCAACATATTAGGGGTATGGTATCTTGCCCGATGAAGTATATAGTGGTTGTTCATTAATTTGAATATTTATTGTTTTGTCCATTACACTTAAGTATTAATTGAATTATCTGTGAATTATTTATTCCAGCATTTGTTGCATGACATGAATATGCCTTTTGTAAACATGTTCATATAAGATTTTACATTTTTATTAGATAGATCACAACTACTCTGCATCTATGTTAAATTTGTCAATACTATATAGACCAGGTGGCCACAATTTACGTAATTATCTCATATGTTGCTTGGTGTCTCATATGTTGCTTGGTATGTACTATTCAATTTGGCCCTTATGAATCCAACGCCATTCAGAAACTTGCTACCGTCAAATTGCTCTATTTTTTTTTATTTTTGCAAATGCCCGCTTTTCTTTACACAATTTTGACAATTTTTATATGCCTCATCTTCATATTGAATTTGAAGTAACTTCTCTTATATGGCTAGTTAAGTCTTTGGTGTGATGCTTCCTTTCTTTTAGTGTTTTAGTTTATTACAAGTAGGTCATATATTAAAGCCAACATATGGTGTGGAACTGTTCTCTTTGACATAGCAATTGTAAAGGCCATCCGTACATATATTCAGAATTATATGTATTACATTCTTACTGCTGTCAAATAACAATATTAGTTTAACTGAAAATAAATGAGTTATGAAAAATCAGGCTTGAACGGGGTGCAGTCGTGATACACTGCCCTAGAAGATAGAGGACCCGCCTGTCGCCCTGGCGTAGTCGATCCTCCCCCCTAGCGGTAAAAGCCCCCGGAAACGGCCGGCCTCTCTACTCGGGCGCGAGTAGCAGAGCTTCTGTTCAGATAAAGATGATTGCCCAAAAAATAATCCTCAAAAATATGTAGCCGAAAATCATTGAGAACTGAGAGTAGCAGAATGAGGAAGAGAGAGCTATGAAATTCTTTGTGAATTTCTGTGTATTTTTCCGAATGAACTCTGCCTCCTTATATAGCCTCATGAACCAGTAACCGCTGCTGAATCTCCTCGTCCGTTGGGCGTAAATCACGCTGTCGTTACATAATAAATGCTGCCGTTACATAAAATAAAAGCTGGAGAAGCAAAACCCGAGTGCGGTGCGGTGCGGCGTGGCGCGCGCGTCGTGTCGTGGCGAGGCGTGGCGGGCGTGCGCGCGCGCGCGCGTGTGTGGAGAAAGAGCACAAACACTAGTAGGCCCAAAACATTACTCAAAGCCCATTAGGAAGTGAACCATTATAAACCACTTGAACTTCTTCTCAACTTCCAATGTGGGACTATTCACAAGGCAAAATTGCCTTTTCCTTAAGAAAATGCTAACAGTCCCCCCCAAAAGGCAATATTGACAAAACAATTAGTAAAACATATATATATATAGGTTGGGCAACCTTTCGTATCGTGAATTCGGGAAAGGTAGCTTCCGGCCTTGAACCTTTCCTTAGTGAGTTTGTCGCCACCTGAGGGACATAATGGACTAAGCCTTGAATTAGGCCCCTTGAATCAGGTATTGACAAAAACACACACAATACGCTTCATCTATTGAGCAAAGCGGGTTGAGCGTTAAAAGGCCATGCTCACAATAACCGACTCATGAGAGTTTCTAGGGGTTAGTTTAGTCCAGCCCCCCCCCCCCCCAACCGCGGCCATCACGATTCCTCTCACGTAGGTAAGTCCTCAAAGGGTACTACAGCTGTTTATTTAATACCCCCAATAATACATGCGTTGGACTTATTAAGAGTAAAACTCAGCCTAGCTAGCTGTATCATAGGAGCATCGTCATCATAGAGAAGGGGTAGTAGCTTACACTACATAATGATATATGAATATATCTGGGTCGATGCTCCACCCGAGTGTCACTAGTCCAGCTTGTTTCTACCACATTGAACCGACATTGGGACAACGTCTCCAAATAAGGGTTGGGTTCCCACTGTCAGTGACCTCTCTAATGGACTTAACCCCATCTCCCTCGATGAATCCAGGACCACACTCCTGGATAATCCCTTAGTCAAAGGGTCAGCAATATTTTTCTCAGACTTTACAAAATCCAAGATCACAACTTTGCCTAACAGGCGTTGTACAGACTTATATCTTATTTGAATATGTCTGTTGAGTTTTTTATTTACATGTACTTGCTTTAGAAGCTCTATGGTAGATCTAGAATCAGAATGAATGGAAATTGGAGGAAAAGGTTTAGGGACCAAAGGAAGTTCAGAGATAAGATCTTTTAACCATTCGGCTTCTGAGCAAGTAGTATCAAGTGCAATCAATTCAGATTCCATGGTGCTCCTGGCAATTACTGTTTGCTTACATGATTTCCAGGATACAGCAGCACCACCAAAAAGAAATACATACCCAGATGTTGACTTTACACTGTTAGAATCTGTGACCCAATTGGCGTCACTATACCCTTCAATAGCATCAGGGTATCCAGTGTAAGTTAAGCAATAGTCAACTGTCCCTTTTAAGTATTTAAATACTCTTTCTAAGGTAGACCAATGATCTGGGTTAGGGTTACTGGTATACCGACTCAATCTCCCTACAGCATAAGCTATATCGGGTCTGGTCCGGTTTGATATGTATAAAAGGGATCCAATCATTTGGGAATATTTCAGTTGAGAGACAGGTTCACCTTCATTTTTCTTCAAAGGTATAGAAGAATCATATGGTGTGGAAACAGATTTAAAGTTATGAAAGTTGAATTTGATCAGCATTTTCTCAATACTGTGAGAAAGACTCAAGGATATTCCTCTAGTGTCTCTAGTGATTTTCATTCCAAGTATCATATCGGCAAGACCTAAGTCTTTCATGTCAAAATTTTTGGAGAGATAATCCTTAACTTTTAAGATGAGTTCAAGAGTAGTTCCAAAGATAAGGATATCATCAACATAGAGACATAGGATAACATAGTCATTGTTTATCACTTTTGAATAAACACATTTGTCGTGTTCATTCACCGTGAATCCATATTGTGCAATGACTTTGTTAAATTTCTGGTGCCATTGTTTAGGAGCTTGTTTAAGACCATACAGAGATTTAACAAGTTTGCAGACTTTGTTTTCCTGACCCTTGGCAATGAAACCTTCAGGTTGGTGCATATAAATTTCTTCATCTAGATCACCATTCAGGAAAGCAGTCTTGACATCCATCTGATGTATGATCAGTTTGTGGATAGCAGCAAAGGCTAAAAGAATTCTGATAGTAGAAATTCGGGCTACAGGAGAATAGGTATCAAAGTAATCAATGCCCTTTTTCTGAGTATAGCCTTTAGCTACTAATCTAGCTTTAAATTTATCTATGGAACCATCAGCTCTAAGTTTCTTTTTGAATATCCACTTACAGCCAACAGGATTACAGCCTGGAGGTAGGTCAGTGAGTATCCAAGTATGGTTTTCCATGATAGATTTAATCTCATTATCAATGGCTTCTTTCCAGAAAGGAGATTCAGGTGAATCCATTGCTTCTTGGAATGAGCTTGGATCACCTTCAACAAGAAAGGTAAAGAAGTCTTCTCCAAAATCCTTTTGAATTCTACCTCTTTTGCTTCTTCGAGGCTCAATGTCAAAAGGTTGGGAAGAACTAGATGATGGAAGATTAGAAGGAATAGATGTTCTAGGATTTTCTGAGATTTTGGATTTGAAAGGAAAGATATTTTCAAAGAAGACTGCATCTCTAGCTTCAATGATAGTGTTGTTGGATATGTCACTGATTTCAGAGTTAATGACTAGAAATCTATTAACATTGCTATCTAGTGCATATCCAATGAAAGCAGCATCAATAGTTTTGGAACCAATTTTCCTCTTCTTAGGTTCAGGAATAGCTACCTTAGCCAAGCAACCCCAAACTCGGAAGAAGTTCAGATTAGGAGATCTCCCCTTCCAATATTCATAAGGAGTTGTATTGGAATTTCTTTGGGGAATCCTATTGAGAATAAAACAAGCAGAAAGAAGAGCTTCACCCCAGAGATTTTCAGGTGCTCCTGAACTGAGTAACATACAGTTTACCATGTCCATTAGGGTTCTGTTTTTTCGTTCAGCTACCCCGTTAGACTGTGGTGTATAGGGAGCAGTAACCTCATGAATAATACCGTGTTCTTGGCAAAATTCAGTCATATAATTTGAGGTATACTCCCCCCCACGATCAGATCTTAGGATCTTGATCTTCCTGTCTAGTTGGTTCTCAGACTCAGCTTTATAGACCTTAAACCTATCTAAGACTTCATCTTTAGTTCTGAGAAGATAGGTGTAACAATATCTGGAGTGATCGTCTATAAAGGTCACAAAATATCTCCTACCCCCTCGGGTGAGAACTCGGTTCGAGTCACACACATCACTATGAATTAATTCGAGCCAGAGTTTCTAGTTATAGACTTGAAGGGTTTTTTTGTGTGTTTCCCTTGAACACAAATCTCACACTTGGATGAGAAGTCAATAGATGATTTAGGAATAAGATTCAAATTGATCATTTTCTGTAAAGTTTAAAAATTAACATGTCCAAGTCGTCCATGCCAGACATCACAAGATTCAACAATTTGAATAATAGGAGACTTAGAATTTTCATTAGAACTGGAATTGATTACATTGAGTTTGAAAAGGCCATTACAGATAAAACCTTTTCCTATAAAATTATTACTCTTTGTAATCACAAATCTGTTGGATTCTTTTACAATCCTATAACCAGTTCTAAGAAGAAGAGATTCACTAATCAAATTTCGACGGAGAGAAGGAACAAGGTAGACGCCTTGCAGATGTAGAGCATTCCCAGAAGTCATAGTGAGCTCTATACTTCCACTTCCTATTATTGGTTTAGTGGAGTCATCTGCTAAGCTTATGCTTCCTCCACGTGATTCCTGATAATTTGAAAACCAAGAGCGATCATTACAGACGTGAATATTTGCTCCAGAATCCAGATACCAATCAGTGGAAGAAATTAGAGAATTTACAAGATGAGGTGATGGGGCTAACCTGAAGGAGGTTGGATTCTCTTTAATCATATTAACTTTATTTGATCCATTTCCTTTAGGGGCATGTTTAGCCGGTTCCTTCTTCCGAAAGAAACAGTTTGAAGAAATATGGTTGGTTCTACCACAGACAAAGCAGAACTTTCCATCAGACTTATGGCTGGAAGAATTGGAATTGGAAGAATTTGATTTGAAGGAAGATTTATTGAAAGATTGTTGGTTTTTCTTGAATTTCTTCCATTTGGGTTTGAAATTTTTAGATTTAGGCTTTTCCTCTACCAAGTTTACTTTAGCTTTTGATTCATTCTTGGTTTTGAAATTTAGCCTATGCTGGTCTTCAATACGAATGGCCTTGAGGGCCTCAGTTAAGGTTAGATCTCCTTGCTTGTGTCGGAGATCTCCAGCAAATCTAGACCAGGAAGGAGGGAGTTTATCAATCAAACAGGAAACTTTATAATCATCAGTAAAAGTGTTTCCTTTTGATTGGAGATGACGAATAAAATCTAAAAATTCATGAATTTGTTCATTAATGGGCTTGTCATCTACCATCATGAACTTATTGAAGGACGAAGAGGTGAAACGCAGAATTCCGGCATCATCATAGCCATATTCTGCTTCAAGAGCCTGCCATAGGTCTTTTGCACTTTTGAACTCATAGTATATGTCATAAAGGTTGTCTGCAAGTGCACTAAGAATTCTATGACAACAATGATAATTAATATCTTCTGGTTTCATAGAGCTAGAAAGAGAGCTAGCACCTGAACCAGAAGTGGAAGGAACAGACTGTTCAGGATCAGGAGTCAAAGGTTGAGTACCACTAGTAGAAGACTCAGGAATGTCAATGGCTGATAAGAGACCTAAGGTAGTGAGCCAGTATCTCATCTGATTAGCCCACCGTTTATAGTTGATACCGGTGAACTTCTCAGGTTTGACACTTTTTGAATGATCAATTGCCATAAGTCTAATTTGAGTTTTACTAGTCTAGGTAGATGTAATCTGATTGAATAAAAGATTTTGTCAATACTAGCTACTAGACCAGAAACTTAATTAAACCTGCTTTAAATCAAAAACTCTAGAAGTGAAAAGATAAAAGTTTTACTCGGTTAGTTTGGCCAGGTAAGGATAGTACTAGAGGTTGATCAAAGATCTATTAAGTACCTCGTTTCTTGCAGAACGCGTTACGCAACCCTTAAACCTTTCCTTAGACACCAACTAATCCAAGAAAACTTGAACCGGCTCACTTAAAGATTTTTTGTTTATGACAGATACTGTAATTGAGCACAGAAGCAGCAAAGAAATAAATATAATTTTTTTTAATATATATATTTATTTTCAGATTAACAGCAATAAATTTTCTATCTTCTAGATTGCTGTCAAATAACAATATTAGTTTAACTGAAAATAAATGAGTTATGAAAAATCAGGCCTGAACGGGGTGCAGTCGTGATACACTGCCCTAGAAGATAGAGGACCCGCCTGTCGCCCTGGCGTAGTCGATCCTTCCCCCTAGCGGTAAAAGCCCCCGGAAACGGCCGGCCTCTCTACTCGGGCGCGAGTAGCAGAGCTTCTGCTCAGAAGAAGATGATTGCCTAAAAAATAATCCTCAAAAATATGTAGCCGAAAATCTTTGAGAACTGAGAGTAGCAGAATGAGGAAGAGAGAGCTATGAAATTCTTTGTGAATTTCTGTGTATTTTTCCGAATGAACTCTGCCTCCTTATATAGCCTCATGAACCAGTAACCGCTGCTGAATCTCCTCGTCCGTTGGACGTAAATCACGCTGCCGTTATATAATAAATGCTGCCGTTACATAAAATAAAAGCTGGAGAAGCAAAACCCGAGTGCGGTGCGGCGTGGCGCGCGCGTCGTGTCGTGGCGAGGCGGGCGTGCGCGCGTGTGTGGAGAAAGAGCACAAACACTAGTAGGCCCAAAACATTACTCAAAGCCCATTAGGAAGTGAACCATTATAAACCACTTGAACTTCTTCTCAACTTCCAATGTGGGACTATTCACAAGGCAAAATTGCCTTTTCCTTAAGAAAATGCTAACACTTACATCATCCTGTTATTATTTTGTTAAATACGTGGTGTATTCTGTCCCAACACAAGGCATTTCTGGGCCTTCAGATTTTCATTTACAGTAATATTTTTAATCTTTTCCTTTTTAACTTTTTAATTTCCGTGAAGTATGATAAATCAGTTTTTATCGTAGATTGAAGATTCACGATATTTGTGTTCTGTTGAGGTGTGCATGTTATGAGCAACATAAGGGAGAACTGAAAATTTTCTAGAAAACAATTTAGCAAGTTCTTATTACCAGTTGGTCAATCTATTATTCACCGGTGCCTAGTAATTAATTAGTTTAAAGGCTAGTTGCGTAGGAAGAATTTGTTTCCACCATCTTTAAATCCATTCAACCAACAGGTTGTTTTGACCGGAATGAGATGTTTCATGAGCTTCTGCTAAGCTTCTTTTTTTCTTTTTTCTTTTTTTGTGGATAATGTGTGGGAACCACTGAAAGGGTTGGTGGATTAGCATGACTTTCTCTATGATTTGGAAAGTTTACATTAGATTTTAACTGATAAGACTGCTAAAGGGAAAGTTTACATTAGATTTTAACTGATAAGACTAATAAACTATTCAAGTCTATTTCCAATTGCTTGCATTTTGTCGGAGGCCATTATTTAAGCTCCTGCTTAAAGATTTGCCAATCCGAATTGTGCGATAGATTGCAGAAAATATTTATCTTAGTAGTAGAAGGATTACATCTCCTGATTCTACCTTACTTTCCTGTTGCCTTTCAAGCTAAATAGTATAATTCTTCTAAGCTCTTGAAAATTTCTTGTTGTGTTGTATATTGAACAGCTTAAGCTCGTATGTCTAACTCCATATAATTTAGAGTCTTGGTTGGATTTTTTTGAGGAACTTCAGCAACCATTCTGATCAGATTCTATGCCTCAATTCATTACGTATTAAATTTTCTCAACCTGATGACATTACTGACTTGTTAAGGGAACTTACTGCCATTTGAGTTCTACTGGAGTCAGTTTGTTCAGTAAGAACTGGAACACCCTTGGCTCATTTAATATAAATACAGAAATGTATTCTGTGAGCACCTTACTTTTGATGCTTACCCACAAAAGAAAAAAGAAAAAAAGGCACCCTACGCAACAACGCCGAAGCTCAGCCGTTTGTGCTTTGTTTTTTTAAAGGTTTCTTCAATTTGGTATTTGTTTCCTTATTAATGTGAACGTAACGCTTGACAGGTGCGGAAGAAAGTGTGAACGCGTTTTGCTCGTGGGGGCCACACCCACGAGCACCTCCCCACGAGACGCGTTTTCTCATGGGGGCGTGGGGCCACACACACGAGCTCGCATCTCCCTATATAAACCCTAGTTTTCTAGGGTTTTCGGGGGAGAACGCAGAAGGAAAAAAAAACTTACGGTTGTGAGGGTTTTTGCCGGTTGTCATTTTTTAGAAGAAAAACAGAGAGCCTTTTTCAGATCAAGAGGAGAGGAATTGCGAGAGATTTGAGAGATTGTTTGAGGGCTTTATTTGTGAGACATTGTGTGATTGTAAACCCTATTTGTATTATCTTTCTCTCTAATGATATATCTCCTCCCTCCTTGTCCCGTGGACGTAGGCAACTTGCCGAACCACGTAAAAGTCGTTTGTCTTGCTGTGATTTGTAATAGCTTGTTAGGTTCCCTCGACAAGTCAGTCCTAGAACTGATGAGAGAAAGAGTGTATATCCCACTTTGTTGAGATATATCACTTTCGATTCTTGTTTCTTTTGTGAAACAGGAATTTAGTTATGATCTTACTCTCTTGTTGTGCACCAGAAGTGCTGTCGAAATTTTCGCCACGCACAACAAGTGGTATCAGAGCTATAGATTAGGCTTGGAGCTTGTTTGAAGGATTCCCTAAAGGAGTCCTATTTGAAGAGTTAGATCGACAACATGGGTGAATTAAGCACATCAGGTTCGTCTCTTACGAAGGTGATACAGAATTTGAGCATCAATAACACAAAGATTGATGTTCTGAAGTTCGAAGGCAAAATCAATTTCGGATTGTGGAGGTATCAGGTGATGGATGCCTTGGATGCACAGAATTTGGAGGAGACTCTTGAGTTACAAGAGAAACCCGAAGACATGGAGGACAAGGTTTGGAAGAAGATGAATAGTAGGGCTTGTAAAGTTATTCGGTCATGCTTGACGTTGGATCTTGTTTATGATGTTATGAACGAGACGTTGACAAAGAGATTGTGGGAAACGCTTAATGAGAAGTATCTTACAAAGAGCATTGAGAATCAGCTTCACTTAAAGAAGAGGTTTTACCAGTTTAAGATGAAGAGGGGAGTTTCTATTAGGGAGCATGTAAACAACTTCACGAAGCTACTTTCAGATATGGCCAATGTGGACATCATGGTTGAGGATGAAGACAAGGCGTTGCTAGTTTTGTGTTCGTTACCGGAGGATGATTATGGTACATTCGTTCTCACTATAATCATTGGAAGAACTACTGTTAGTTATAAAGAGGTGACCTCAGCGTTGGTAAATTATGAGTTAAGGAAGAGTGATGATGAACCCTCCGAGAAGGCATCGGGAGATGTATTAGCAGTTCGAGGCCATGATCCAAACCGCCAATAGTTCAACCGCTCAAAATTGAAGAACAGAGGTGGTCATAAGAGTATTGGTAGGAATCAATGTCACTTTTGTAAAGAAGAGGGACATTGGAAGATCGACTGGCCAAAATTGAAGGACAAAGCCGGGAAGAATAAAGGGAAAGTTGTACAAGCTTCGGAAGTGAATGTTGTCAATGTTGTAGGCGTCTAAAAATGCCTATAAGTTCCCACATGCAACTCAAAACAAAGAGTGTATGAGTCAAGAAGACTCACTCAATCGACACGCACGCGTCAATCAGTTCACGCGCGTCGGTCAACACGCGCGCGTCGGCCAACACGCACGCGTCGACCAACACGCGCGCGTCAATCAGCTCGCGCTCATCGGTCAACACACGCTCGTCAATCAGCTCGTGCGCGTCGGTCAACACGCGCTCGTCAATCAGATCGTGTGCGTCAGTCAATACGCGTGTGTTAATCAGCTCGCACGCGTCGGTCAATACGCGCACGTCAACCAACACGCATTCGACGGTCAGTTCCGTAACGAGGAGTACAAGTCAACAAGTCGACCAAATACGCAAAATGACAAAAGAACAAGTCATGGAAGAAAAAGTTCGGCAAAAGCGACGAACCCGTGCTAGCGCATGATGGAACAAACCGACCCGCGCAAGCGCGGGTCGGATGGATCAAACACGCGCAAGCGCGGGTCGGTTGATTTCGACCCGCGCGAGCGCGGGTCAGATAATTCCGACCCACGCGAGTGCGGGTCGAATGTGATTGACCCGCGCAAGCGCGGGTCGGATGTGACCGACCCACGCCGTGCAGTCTGGGACCCTATCACGTGTTTTGGCTGTTTTAAAGCGGTTTTTGTAGGATTTATCTATTTCAGGGGTTCCTAACTGACTTGATATCATCCCCAAACGTGGTTATGCTGTTGTTAACTAAAGATAGAGCCAAATCACTTGTTCTCATCCAAATAACCATATCCGAGGCCTATAAATATCAGCCCAAGGCCTCCATTTTCGAGATCTAGAATTTTATCAAGAGGACGAGGTACTACTGGATTAGGAGTCAAGGAACACAAATTTTAGCAGAGGACAACGAGATCTCGACGAACTTCGGTACAAAGGAGAAGTCATTCGAATGATCTGAAGCCCGCACATCCGTTCCTTGAGATTAGGCTTTGTCTTAATCTTGAGAAGAGCTACTAATTTCGCTTGGTCGATTTCAGCGCTTCAAGCAAATACCTTTTTGGTGAGGTAGGAGCTCTGCCTAATTTTTTAGCAACCGGATCTGATTTGCGGTCGTCCACGGGTAAACCTCAGCACCGGTGAAGAACCCATGCAAGCAAGAGCCGATAAACGGATCTTGTGTTTATTTTCAAGAGAGTAGTAATTTTTATTTTTCATTATTTAAATTCTTTGTAAATGACTAAAGTATAATAAAATCAATAATGAAGGCAACTTTCGACGGAAACAAATACTAGTGATGATAATTAAGATACGAATTCTTCGGGTTTTTCATGCTCAGCATTGTTAGATATAGGTGCCCTGCAGTCAATAATTGTATATTATAACATGACCTATATGAATATAACATCCTTGTTCAAAATGATAGTATGCTATTTCGGTCAGATTTATCTGGTATTTTAATACTGATAAAGTCCTTAGAATGATACTAGACTATCAGACATTTCGGATATGATCGTAATGAAGAGATATAATTTGTCGCTAACGTATATTCTAAATTATTCCTAATCGATGAAGTGTTGAAATGTGACATCATCACTTCAGGAAGACTAGTGTATACTCTATTTCTCCTTTGGTAGGATGATGATTCATCTCTTGGATCATTGATGCGAGACATCAAGATATAGTATACAGGTGACTCATTAGTGAATGAGTTGACTGAATGACTCACTGAGAACATCTAATTAGTAATTATACTTTACTATCAAATAGAAGTTCTTAAGTGATATAATACATAGTAGTCTCTTGACCTGAGGCATGAGTGTAATATCTTACATGTCAGTATAGGTGTACTTAGACTTTTACCTAACCAAAGTTCCCATTGAGTTGTGCATAAGGGTTCTTGTTGGGTTCATCCCGAGACATAAGTAGATATTGAGATGCCAAGATGAGATTCGTCTCTCCCAGTATAAGGGTTGATGTCATAAGATTGTTTGATATAACTATAGCTAGAAAATCCTCGGTCGAGGTAAATAAGATAAAGTGAGTGTCAGTTTGATCTTATAGGTTATGAGTTTAATACACAAGTAAAAAATAAGGTATCCTAGACGGAAAATTCCCTCTAGGATACTCAGAATTCCGTCTAGGATATGTATTCTAGACGGAATTCCGTCTAGAATATACGTCTAGGATGTTTCTGTCTAGGATGTAGTATTCTAGACGGAATTTTTATCTAGAATACATCCTAGAAGGAATATTCTAGATGGAATTCAAAACCGTCTAGAATATATATTTTTCGTCTAGGATACTCAGAATTCCGTCTAGGATATGTATTCTAGACGGAATTCCGTCTAGAATATACGTCTAGGATATTTCTGTCTAGGATGTAGTATCCTAGACGGAATTTCCATCTAGAATATATCCTAGACGGAATATTCTAGATGGAATTCAAAACCGTCTAGAATACATCCTATACGGAATATTCTAGACAGAAATTCCGTCTATAATACTTCATCCTAGCCGGAAAAAAATTCCGTCTAGGATGAGTATTCTAGACGGAAATTTCCGTCTAGGATACTCATCCGAGACGGAAGGATGTTTTTTATTTTTTTTAAATTTTAAAAAATAATAAGATATCCTAGACGGAATTTGAGCATCCTAGACGGAATTTCCGTCTAGGATACTATGCTACAGTAGTTTTTTTTTGCAGAATCTACTTTGAGTGCATATACATAATATTGAACAATAAATTATATTCATATCCAACACAATCTAATTACATTCCAATATTAAATTTTATTATATTCAAATAATACATTCACCAAAATAGTAGAGAGATACATAAATTATTTACAAACTTTTACATAAATTATTTACAATGGCTATGACACTGCAGAAGCTTCTTCAACTCCTTCCCTATACATTTACTTAGGTCCTCTTCTTCTCATTCTTCACCTTCTTCCTCATCATTCTGAGCGTAAGCAGGAACTCAAATTTAAGCTAGAAGCTAGAAGCTTGAACCTGTTTAGTGCAAGATAACATGCAAGCTGGCATTACGTGCGAGAACATGACAACTTTAGTTGTACAAAGGGGATTATACACTTCACTATAACTTGCACTTACCAACTTATAGAATTCATCTGAGAAGCCAGACATGACTCTACACACACTTAGAAACTCTTCAACATCAGGGTTGTAGCATGCCATAAGGAAAGGGCTGTACCTGTACCGTGGCAGTCAGAGAAACAAAATCATTTTGATGGGAGAAACCATTAGATCAAAGGAAAACATTAAGAAGGAAGGGAAGCCTATTATCTGTACCATCTCGCTTTTCTTCCATTCCCATACCAAGCGCCAATGGGTACCAAATCAAGACTGTCACCCAATTCTTCAATATAGTCACGTTTGACCAGATGAGAAATTATGGAACATCAGACTACAAGAAGTTTGATCAAGCGGGATGTTCGTCTTATCTCAAATTAGATGTACCTTTAACCAGGCATCAGTGCGCTTTGATGCACAATATCCAGCATCAATATCTATAGTTTTTGCCATTATTCCTTCACATGACGATTTACAGACATCTTCAAAAAAGGTGTTTATATTGGTTACTGTGCTTTCATTACTCAAATATGCTTCATCTGCTTCCACCTATACAACAGCAGAGGGAGAGAAATACAATAAAGATTTTATGTTAGCACATCAATGTGAAAGTAATCGTAAAGACGAAGAAAAAATTATTGTGCATTGATGTTCATTCAGTTTTTGGGCAGTAATTAGTCTTGTAATTGCAGAAACAAAAAGGGACAAGTGAAGCAGTATTATAGACTTAGACTTAATTAACAGGTGATATCAAGAAGTAGGAGAGATGCAATAGATTAAGAAATATGTCATCTGCGCACAAGCAAAATGACAAACATGCAGGAATTCTTGCATTAGAATTGTGAAATGAAATTCACACGTTGTATATGAAGTATAACAAAG